>JBBMOE010000102.1:548483-551754 GCA_037975065.1 Chaetodon trifasciatus | reverse complement strand
TGAGGTGGCCCAGCTTCACGCAGCCAGCCTCTCTCAGTCTGCATCTCATGCTGGCTGAGGACGGGACCTGAGAGGTGATGAAGGCGCTGGAAATCAGGGGCTCCTCAAAGAGCCACATCCCTGGATTCACCTCAACCTTCCTATGGACCGTGAATATTTGCCACGCCTGTAGAACAGACTGGTATAACGGAGTCAAACCAGTTAGATGAACTGATTGTTGCTGTAGCAGGAACAGGTGTTTATCATATCCCAGCCGTCCTGCCCTCCTCGGCAGCACACAGGCAGTGTCGATCCATGGTGGGCCAAAGCTGTAGAGCAGTCTCTGGGCCGTCTGCAGTCTGAAGGCTGTGATTCGAGCTGTGATGTCTATCAGGCCCTGCCCTCCTTCCTGAACAGGCAGGTATAAAACTGCTGACCTCAGCCAGTGATGTCCCGACCAGAAAAAGTCCACAACTGTCCTCTGAATGCCCTCAACTAAGCTTCTGGGTGGAGGTAAGACTAACAGTCTGTGCCAAAGGGTCGAGGCAACCAAGTTATTGACAATTAGGACCCTGCCCCTATAGGAGAGCTGAGGTAGCAACCACTTCCATCTAGACAGCCTGGCACACACTCTCTCCATAGCACCCTCCCAGTTCTTCTTGATGAAAGCTTCAGTTCCCAGAAAAACACCCAGCACCTTCAAACCCTGCCTGCCCCAGCTGAGGTTTCCTGGCAGCTTTGGCACCACCCTGTCCGCCCACTGCCCAACCAACAACGCTTCACTCTTTCCCCAGTTAACTCGAGCAGATGATGCCCTCTGGAACGAAGCTAAAACATCACCCAAGTGCTCTACATCCCTCTGATTCCTGATCAACACAGTGACATCATCAGCATACGCTGATACCACCAGTGGGGGGCGCTGCGGCAAACCCGGTAACATTAGCCCTGATAGCCTGGTTCTTAAAGTATTGAGCAGAGGCTCGATGGCTCAAGAATAGAGCTGTCCAGAGATTGGACAACCCTGTCTGATGCCCCTCTGAACCTCCACTGGACAGCTCGGACCACCTCCCACCTTCACCGAGGACAGTGCGTCTTTACACAGCAAAGTCAGCAGTGAAATAAACCCGTCCCCAAAACCAAAGGCCCTTAATGTGGACAAAAGAAAACCACGGTCAACCCGATCAAACGCTTTTTCCTGATCCAAGGAAATGAGCCCCACATCAATGTTGCACAGTTTACACATGTCCCATGAGTCTCTGATGAGGAACAGATGATCAAAGATGGATCTGTCAGGTATGCAGTATGATTGATCTCTATGGATAATCAAGTCCAGGAAGTTTTTCAATCTGTTGGCGAGCACCTTTGAAAGCAGTTTATAGTCTGTGCAGAGTAAAGCCACTGGTCTCCAGTTCTTCAGAAGAGCTAGGTCTCCTTTTTTAGGAAGGAGAGAGAGTACAGCATGTCTGCAGGATGGAGGCAACAGACCCATCTGAGAGGACTCCTGCAGCACCTCCCACAGGTCGGCTCCTAAGCACTTCCAGAAATGTTTATAAAACTCTGCAGGCAGCCCATCCAGACCAGGAGCTTTACCAGAAGCCATCTGAGTCAGAGCAGCAGTGAGTTCCTCCAGGGAGATGTTGGTGTCCAGGACGGCTCTGTCCTCAGAGGTGAGCTGAGGAAGTCCCTGCAGCAGCTGGTCCATGCTGTCCCTGTCGCCGTCCTCCCTCCTGAACAGGCTGCTGTAGAAGTCCACGGCGTGCCGTCTCATCTCTGCCGGGTCAGCCGTCACTCGACCATCGGGGAGGCGGAGACAGACCATCTGCTTGGTCTGAGAGACCGACTTCTCCAGGTTAAAGAAGAAGGATGTGGGAGCATCCATGTCCTGAACCCTGGTGAACGTGACCTGACTAAAGCACCTTTAACCCTTTCCTGTAGGAATGAGCTGAGCTCCTGTCTTTTCTGATGAAGCCTGGGACTGTCTGTGCTATTATCAGTGGCTGTGCTGTCTTCCAAATCCCTGATTTCTTTTTCCAGGTTGTGAATGACTTGTTTCACTCTAGCTGTGGAATGACTTGTGTATTGTTGACAGAACACTCGTATGTGTGCTCTTCCCACCTCCCACCACTGACTAATGGACTCAAAGTCCCTCCTCCTTTCTCTCCAAGCAGTCCAAAAGGTCTCAAATCTCTGGCAGAAACCTGCGTCCTGGAGGAGCCGGACATTAAAGTGCCAGTATGAGCTGCATTTGGTGGTTTGTGAGGTGTGAAAATCTAAAGTGACTAAGTGATGACCTGTGAAACCAACTGGATGAATGAAACTGTTCAAGAGTCTCTTACTGAAACTGTGTGATGTGTAAATCCTGTCTAACCTGGCTGCACTCATGTCCAATCCGTCACCCTCGCCCATGTGTACTGCCTGGCCCGAGGATGTTTGACCCTCCACGTGTCCACCACACCTGACTCTGAGATCACCTGTGATAACGTAGAGGATGAGAGTAAATGGGGTTCCTGTCCTGTCCGGTCTTAAGTGAAGTCTGTGGGTCAGTTCCAGTCCCCGCCCATCACCACGCACTCGCTCTGGTCACGCCGTTTCACCGAGTCTCTAATCTTATGGAAGAAGTCGACACAGATGTTATAGAAGCAGAACGAGATGTTGTGTATTTGTGCTCTGATCAACAACGCTCTGCCTGCGACAAGCTCTGTGGAGGACAGGATGTCCACCTGGAGCTGAGGAGAAAACAGGACAGCTACTCCAGCGGACATGTTCGTCCCATGACGGAGAACATGCTGTCCTCTCCACCGCAGACGCCAGTCTATCTCATTGTTTGTGTCACTGTGAGTTTCCTGCAGGAAGACAACATCGAGTGATTTCTGTGATATCATCTCTGAGACGACCGTCCTCTTCTGTCCATCCCTCCCACCGTTTATATCTACAGAGCCGACCCTGATCTTACTCCTGAAGGGCTGAGAGAGGAGAGCGGAGACAGGTAGAAGGGACAGTAGGATGAAAATCAGCACACACACCACATTCATTTTTCATATCACTTATTAGTTTTAACCTTTTCGGTCCCTTTCCTCTGCTGGGAGCCTTCATCTTTCTCTGACTGGTCATGTGCTTCTTAAGACGGAAACGTTTCTTCTCGTCCAGTGAATCAAGTCCCACTAATTTCTGCAGAGTTAACACACTTCTAATGAACTTTTCTCCATCTGGAAAATAATCAGCCACGCTGACTCATCTAAAAAATCATTAAGCTCATGCAGTGTGTACAGTTCTGCACCAAGTCAGAGTCGTC
>JBBMOE010000102.1:530983-545983 GCA_037975065.1 Chaetodon trifasciatus | reverse complement strand
CACACAAACTCCATGAGCTTCCAGGACAGCACACACACACACTGGTCCTTTAACACACTGGGAAGCAGACTGGAGACGGACGGACGGACGGACGGACAGACAGACAGGTGAGACAGACAGGTGAGACAGACAGGTCTTGAATCCTCTATGTTGTTGTATCGTCCTCCATCTTTGCTCCACACACTCCTCACCTGCGTGTGAGCTGTGAGCTCAGGTGACACGTCCACAGGTACGAGGACACGTCCACGTTCCTCTCCAGCAGTAACCGTGGTAACACTCCATCGCCGGGGCAGCCGGAGTCAGGTGATGACCCCCCCGCCCTGCTGAAGGCCGTGACCCTGAGGGTGGAGCGCAGACAGGTGCAGAGCATGCTGGGAGGAAAGTCAGGACAGGGCCGGTACAGGAAGTGGACGTGACGGAGCTGCGGCGAGAACATTCAGTGAAACTTTATGGGAACAGTTTGAGACATGAGGAGTCCGATGATGAAGACACCACCCCAGATGACCCGCTAACGTCCCCCCACGCTGCTGAGGGAGGACGTGATGTCGAGGCTCCGATGCAGGCAGTAAATAAATCCTGATCAGAGTGATTGATCGCAGACTGCAGACACTGTGAGCGACGCTGCAGTGTGTAGTTTGATAATGTGCCAAACATAAAGATGAAACACGCCAAAATGATGTTTTCCATTTTTGTACTACGTCTCCTCCACCTCAGAGGTCAGCGCTCCACCACACGTCTGACAGCTTTAGCTACCAGTCAGACCACAGCTTTTCTTTCACTGCAGCGAAGGAGCTGACACCTGTTGCAGGGACACGAAGGTAAACGCTGAGTTTGACGTGTGTGGAGACACTTTGCAGCTGTTGTCTCGTGGTTTTAATATTTGTTCATTTCTTGTGATCACTCACTCGCTGACGTTTGGACTTTTTCTGACCCACTCACCTGTTCTGTTACTCACCTGTACTGTCACTCACCTGTGCTGTCACTCACCTGTGCTGTCACTCACCTGTGCTGTCACTAACCTGTTCTGTTACTCACCTGTTCTGTCACTCACCTGTACTGTCACTCACCTGTTCTGTCACTCACCTGTGCTGTCACTCACCTGTTCTGTTACTCACCTGTTCTGTTACTCACCTGTTCTGTCACTCACCTGTGCTGTCACTCACCTGTGCTGTCACTCACCTGTGCTGTCACTCACCTGTACTATGGCTCACCTGTACTGGGACTTACCTCCACAGAGTCTCCTGCTCTCAGTGTCCTCCTAAGACTCGGCTGATAGGCCAGACACAGACCCACCTTCCTGTCAATCACATATAGCCCCGCCCCCTCGCTCACCACGTCAGTCACAGTACCCTATCAGAGGAGAGAGGTGGGGCTTACGACACAGGTAACATTAACAGGTAACATTTCACAGCCAATCAGAGCTCAGCATCTCTGTATCTTACCTGGTAACTGATGACCTTGGATCGTTTCATCCTGACAGCTGATTGGACGGTGTCTACCTCAGTCTCTGCCTCCTCGCAGTCATCATCAATGTGTGACATCATGTGTGGTGGGGGCGTGTCCCACTGTGAGTCGGCGTGTGTGTGTTCAAGTGTGTGTGTGCAGTTTGTGTGTATCTCAGACTGCTCAGTCACACACAGGATGTTGTTTCCTCTCCAGCCTCGTAGGACACACACACGCAACGCTGTCACACACACAGTCTGACCAACACACACACACTGAGTCCACCACAACCTGCTGCTGTCCTACAGAGAGACAGAGACAGACAGACAGACAGACAGACAGACAGACAGAGAGAGAGAGAGACAGACAGACAGACAGACAGACAGACAGAGACAGAGAGAGACAGACAGGTTTACTATCTGTTATACGACTGATCAGCTGATCAATACTCGTCATCTGAAGCACGTTCGAGTACGTTCAGCTCAGAACTCGTTTTCTCTCCGTCTCATTTGTGGACATCCATCAGCTCTGTCTGTGAAGACTCTCCCTCATCCAGGTCTTGGTGGGACCCTGATGAGTTTCTGCTCGTCCTCCTGGTCTTCTGTCCTCGTGGGGACGTTCTGACGGTGTTCTGTTCCTCCACCTTAAGCTAAGTATTGATCTGCTTGGGTTCTCTGTAGATCTCGATGTCTTCTGTGACCGACTGATGGCGGACCTCCCTCTGGCTCCTCTTGTGAGTCACGGCTGTCCCGTCCCGGCCTTCCACGTCTTCATCGTCCCCACAGTGAGGGTCTGTAAATCTCCTCCATGCTATGAACTGACGTCCATCAGACTCTGAGGCTGCTGCCCCGTTCTGTTGCCCACTCGCCTGGTTCTGGCCTCCCCTCGGGCCGCCTCCCCCCAGCCGTCCAAACCGCTGTTAGCAGCTGTTAGCGGCTGTTAGCAGCTGTTAGCAGCTGTTAGCGGCTGTTAGCAGCTGTTAGCAGCTGTTAGCGGCTGTTAGCGGCTGTTAGCAGCTGTTAGCGGCTGTTAGCAGCTGTTAACGGCTGTTAGCGGCTGTTAGCGGGCCTCTGCTCATATGCTGCGTCCTGTTTGTCTGGAGTGAATTCAACAGGTGGCTAGTTCTTACAGCTCACACGTTTAACACCTCAGTCTGGTGAGTGTGACTGACAGATGCTTGATCTGAACAGTAGAAGAAGAAGAACAACCAGGAAGTGACATCACACTTAGTGACGGTGTTTCCTACCTTTACCAGGACAGGTAGACTGTGAGAGGCGTCTGTCAGCGAGAAGCAGAAGAAGGCTGTTCCTGCCACAACCAGCAGAGGGCAGACTGAACCCACCTGACCACAGACAGACAGGCGCTGTCCACGAGTCCTGAGGGACAGACAGAAAAAGAGACTGGACTAAACCAAATGATCAGAGGACAGACAGAAAACTACTGGACACAGTGGACAGCGACAGCGGCAGAATACCGGACCACTGCGACTGATCCAGAAGTAAAGAAATCCTGGACTCTGTGCAGACTGAGACACACCTGCCAGCTGAAGGAGGACAGAGACACAGACCACAAACAGCCAAACAGACTCTGAACCAATGAGAGCACACTTCCTCATCTGCTGGCTGAAATGCACCAACGAGCAAACACAGCAGCACCTTCTGTGAGCTGCTCGACCAATGAGAGGCAGCGAGAAGACGAAGCTGCTGCTTCGCTGACCGTCTGCACGGCCGTCACTTCACATCTACGTTTCTGGATTTGACTGTCGGTTCAAACGCTCCACAGCTCTGCTCGCCTTCAGGTCAACACTTCCTCTACTGATAGAGGACATTTTGGACTTTTTTCCATTATTTTCTTTGTTCCCTCCTGATTCCATCAAACAGGTTCAGGGCAGAAAAGTTGAGAACATGGTTGAAAAAAGAAAACCAGGTACGAGGGGCCCGGGGCACGTCAGATTAACAGACTACATCCATCGAGGTGGTGCAGTCTGAAGTCTGTTGAACTCCAACCTGTTATTATCCACACACTGCCTCAGCAGGTGAAACAGGCAGAGCCTCCAGCCCGAACAAGACAGCAAAAAGAACCCCACAGGCGTCTCTTCATTATCACTATTATTACATTTCCACAGACGTGATCAACGTTCAGGACCACGAGAGGCAACACGTTACAGAGAAGATGGAGGATCATCTGCACGACTGCAGTTTGGATTCTCAAATCAGAGATTTATCAAAATCACTCCAAACACAGCTACGATCAGTCCTTCACATCAGAGAGATTCACTCCACAGCGTCACGTTCACGAGGCCCCGCCCACCACTCCCAGTTCACCCATTGGTCAGCTGTGACGTCGAGCTGATGCTGGCACGTTCCATGAAGCACGTCATCTATGAAGAACGTGGATATGTGCGACTGGTCATCACGCCCTCTCTGACAGCTCCGGTTCAGCCGCGACGTGGCGCGACCAACACGGTGCTAGCTAGACCGCTAGCTACCAAGGCTACATCACGGACCAACCCCAGAGAGCTACTGTTCCCGTCATGAAGAACGTTACTCGTCATGGTTCAGTGCTTCAGTTCTTATAAACTCACCTACTTCAACTCAGAACGGTGACTTGGCTGAAAGGTGTGGAGGTCAGGTGACCTACCTGTTGTGTAGTAAAACAGCTGCCTGTCTGACTCCAACTGCTCTGCTAAGCTCCGCCCCTCCTCCAGGAACAGCAGCCAATCCCTGCTCAGGACCGGGACACAGCAGAACAGGAGCACCAATCAGCTCCACGTGGCCCCCGGCCTGGTCCTGGTCCAGGTCCTGGTCCTGGTCCTGGTTCTGGTCCTGGTCCTGGTGCTGCCCCGGGGCACCATGATGGATGTAGTTCCAGTGAGGCAGGAAGACGAGACGATTGAGCCACAGAGGAGAGGGAGACAGGCACTGTGGACGGAGACAGACAGACAAACAGACAGGTGCTGCAGGGAGGTGTAGAACAAAACCAGATTCATGAGTTCACAGGTAGACATCTGTCTTTTAACCTGGCCTGGTCTCCATGGTAACTGATGCTGCAGATACCTGTAACGTGCTCCAGTGAAGGTTCTTCACCTGACGGTGTTCTCTATGAACGACACTCAGCTGATCGCTCTGTCTGCAGAGACGTCCGTCCATCCGTCCCTGAGTGAAGCCGTGTGATCACAGCAGGACAAACTGGACGCTTCACGTTGAACCTTCAGCCATTTTTCTATGTGGACACTTAAAGTCTGACAGCAGGTCTTCAACAGACTAAAAGATGAAGGCTCAGAAACCAGAGAGCACTTTGGATTCTGGTCCATGTTCGGTCTGTTTCACTCTGCTGAGGACAGCCATCAGAAGCTGATGAGTCTGCTGGTGTTAATCACAGATAATCAATCAGCAAAGTTTGTGCAGAAACTGAAGCGATGTCCTCGTGTCCTTTGTAGCGTAGAAGTTCCTCAAAATAAGAAATAATGTTGGGCGCCAGACAGGAGAATACTCAAAAAAAAAAATCAACCTGCCGATATTTTAAAACAAATACTACTAGAAATTTAAGAAATAACCCGGCAGCTGGCTTCTTAGCTACAAAACCACACAATAAAACACAACCAATCAATACAGTTAGTCAGTCTCCTTATATTCAATCAAAAATCAATCCAAACATATCAGGTCAATAATCAAAGTCAAAAGTCTCTCAGTTAATAAATGTCCATTCATAAAACAGAAAGCAAATTCAAATGAAGTATTCAGAGAATAATCACCAAAAAATCTAAAGTTCTTTAAATAAAGAATAACAGTCCACATCAGTTAATTCCATGTCCCCATAGCCAGGGTCATCATCCAGGGTTTGGGTCGTCGGGACCCCCGCCCACGACTGCCACCCATACCACAAGGCACCGGCCCCTTCTGAACCTTCCTGTGGGTGGTGGGCCTACGGGAAGGCGGGCCCACATCGCTCGTTCGGGCTGCGCCCGGCCGGGTCCCGTGGTTCTCGACCGGAAAAAGGTGGCTTGCTCCCTCCAGGTTGGGGGAGAGTTCCTGCCTCAAGTGGAGGAGTTTAAGTATCTCGGGATCCTGTTCACGAGTGAGGGAAGGATGGAGCGTGAGATTGACAGGCGGATCGGTGCAGCGGCAGCAGTAATGCGGTCGTTGTACCGGTCTGTCGTGGTGAAGAAGGAGCTGAGCCGAAAGGCGAAGCTCTCGATTTACCGGTCAATCTACGTTCCTACCCTCACCTATGGTCATGAACTTTGGGTCATGACCCAAAGAACGAGGTCCCGGATACAAGCGGCTGAAATGAGTTTCCTCCGCAGGGTGGCAGGGCGCTCCCTTAGAGATAGGGTGAGGAGCTCTGTCACCCGGGAGGAGCTCAGAGTAGAGCCGCTGCTCCTCCACATCGAGAGGAGTCAGCTGAGGTGGCTCGGGCATCTATACAGGATGCCCCCTGGACGCCTCCCAAGGGAGGTGTTCCAGGCATGTCCCACCGGGAGGAGGCCCCGGGGAAGACCCAGGACACGCTGGCGCGACTATGTCGCTCGGCTGGCCTGGGAACGCCTCGGGATCCCCCCGGAAGAGCTGGGGGAGGTGTCCAGGGAGAGGGAAGTTTGGGCGTCCCTGCTCAGGCTGCTCCCCCCGCGACCCGGCCCCGGATGAAGCGGGAGAAGACGGTACGGTACGGTACGGACAACAGATCAACATCTAAATAACAGACCAACAACAGACCAAAAACAGACCGACAACAAACTGACAACAAACTGACAACAGATCAACAACAGACCAACCACAGACTGACAACAGACCAACAACAGACCAACAACGGACTGACAACAGGCCAACATCTGAATAGCAACAGACCAACCACAGACCAAAAACAGACTGACAACAGACCAAAAACAGACCAAAAACAAACTGACAACAAACTGACAACAGATCAACAACAGACCAACCACAGACTGACAACAGACCAACCACAGACCAACAACGGACCGACAACAGCCTGACAACAGACCAAAAACAGACTCCAACAGACCGACAACAGACCAACATCTGAATAACAACAGACCAACAACAGACCAACCACAGACCGACCACACAGCCACAGGAGGACGGAGCGTCTGGAGAACAGGGTGGTGAGAGCACAGCTGGCACATGTTGAGGTGGGGGGGACAAACAGAGCAGTCGGGGGGTCAGGTCGATATTTGTGCTGATCCAGAGACAGTGAACCAAACGCTGTTGATCTTCAGGCCAGAACATTCAGGTTTATGATCAGCTGGGCTTCACTCAAATCTACGGTGACGTGAATCTACGGCCGAGTTTTATCTAACTGACAGACGCATACAGTGAGAAGAGCCCGGGCTCATCAAGGCCATGGAGAACTTCACGGGCAGGTGGAGCCATCAGTCTGCCGGCGTCTTCACCTCATTTCTGATGAAATATTCGTCTTAGTGTTCGAACCTCTGTAAGCTTTACTGAGAGAGCTTTCAGCCAAACGTCATGGTCTTCATCAGCCAATGAAAGCAGGTCAGCTGTCCTCACATAAAAACTTCACGATTGTTGTGACTGTCGGCTTTTAAGATACCAGTTCAACATCCATGTTAGGTGTCAGCTCTTTAATAACAACATTTGAGTTCATTCAGCAAACAGGAAGTGAAGTAACGTCTGTTTGAGCGTGAAGAGCAGGAAGAACCAGGGAGAACCACGGAGAACCAGGAAGAACCAGGGAGAACCAGGAAGAACCAGGATGAACCAGGAAGAACCACGGAGAACCAGGATGAATCATGAAGAACCAGGAAGAACCAGGAAGAACCAGAGAGAACCAGGGAGAACCAGGGAGAACCAGGAAGAGCCAGGGAGAACCAGGAAGAACCAGTAAGAACCAGGGAGAACCAGGAAGAACCAGGAAGAACCAGGAAGTACCACGGAGAACCAGGAAGAACCAGGATGAAATAGGAAGAACCAGGAAGAACCAGGAAGTACCACGGAGAACCAGGAAGAACCACGGAGAACCAGGAAGAACCAGGATGAACCAGGAAGAACCAGGAAGTACCACGGAGAACCAGGAAGAACCAGGAAGAACCACGGAGAACCAGGAAGAACCAGGATGAACCAGGAAGAACCATGGAGAACCAGGAAGAACCAGGAAGAACCAGGGAGAACCAGGAAGAACCAGGAAGTACCACGGACAACCAGGAAGAACCAGAAAGAACCAGGGAGAACCAGGATGAACCAGGAAGAACCACGGAGAACCAGGGAGAACCAGGAAGAACCAGAGAGAACCAGGGAGAACCAGGAAGAGCCAGGGAGAACCAGGAAGAACCAGGGAGAACCAGGAAGAACCAGGGAGAACCAGAGAGAACCAGGACGAACCAGGAACACGAGGCCGGTTCCTGATTTGAAGCGCTGCCAGCTTCATGTCAGGTTAACGATCTGAGCTCCTGAAAACCTCCATGCAGAAGATGTAGTATAATTTTTCCAGCAGGTTTGTGATGATTTGAGAGAACTGAGAGAAAACTCTGTAATCAATGGTAGTTTGTAAAAGCATGATATTATAAGTGAAGATGATTCATTTGGTGTGATTTTGTGATAACAGCTCATGTGCTTGGAGTGCTGCTGATGCTCTGAATATAGCGAGATCATGGAGTCACAGAGTGGAGAGAAACCCTCATCAGGGCCCTCTGACCTGCAGCCTCTGTGTGGCTTCATGTCGTCTTACTGTTGAACAAAGTCTTTAAACATGTATTCTCTGAATGTTTTACTATGACTACTGATTGATTGAACGTTCCTATAATCACTCTATGGTTTAATATTCAACCTCACCATGATTTCATATAATCTCAAAAGTGCACTTAAAGGCAACAGTGGTGTGTGACATGCCTTTATACTTTGTAGGATGCATTCTGTGCTATAATAAAGTTTGTAAACCTTTTTAAAGAAACCAGTCTGAAAAAGCCAGAAGTTAATGGTGTAATTTAGGAATAATGGAGAGAAAATAAAAGAATGCATCCTTAAGATGCACCTTTAATGAATCAATGCAAATTTAGGAAAGACAGAGAAATCCAAGGCAGAGCGACTGCCGAAAGATGACGTCATGGTGTAAAATTAGAGTAACCTCAGAAAAAGAGAAGGTGCCCCCGGGGGCGTGGAAGACCCCGAGCTGAGCTCTATAAAAGACAGAGCGCAGACCAAACAATGGGACAATGAGTTTGAGTGCATTCGGCCTTCACATCCCACGACAGAGAAGACCAGAAGCAGTTAATATGTGAGACCATTCCAGCATCAAACCTGCATCACACCATCAGGGCACCTTCCCCTCTGATCCCTTCAGACCCTGAACGCATCACGCCGCAGGTATCAGACTCACCTCACACCTGACGCTGCCGCTGGCGTCCGTCAGCCTCAACTCTCCGCCACGCCCCACTCTCAGACAGCCAATCAGCAGGAGGTTGACCCGGGGGAGAGCCCGATGACCCGGCAAAGAAAGCTCCGCCTCTTTCGCCCACGCTCGCTGCTGATTGGTGCTCCAGGACAGGTTACTGACACAGGCCAGGTGCTGCCGGGAAAGCAGTTCCAAGACAGACACCAGCCTGTTGACGGGGTCAGGAGAGGTCAGAGGTCAAAATAAAGACATCAGTGAACGTAAGACACCTGAAAACAAAGTATAAATATCATAAATACATACGAGTACACAAAGTACAGTACCGCTGATAACAGTGTGAATACTGAATCATAGGTAGGATGTCGTCTTACCTGTAGCTCACAGGTAGAGTGTGTGTGACAGACATGCTCTCCTGTATCTTCTTCACCACACACACACTCAGCTGATCAGAACACACACCTCCACCTGAGACGACAACATTAAACATCCACAGAGGTGAGCCTCACAGTCTGCAGCGCACAGGCACCCCCGGTCCAGGTCCTGGTCCTGGACCCGGTCCAGGACCCGGTCCAGGACCTGGTCCAGGACCCGGTCCAGGACCCGGTCCAGGACCCGGCGTGCTCAGTCAGTCTGAGGCGTTTACAGCCACATTCTGAGTGACAGCTGAACCTGCTGCAGGGTGAACACACAGGAGGTGAAGACAGAGCAGTGTGTTCTGCTCCTTGAACGCACAGAATGTTTGTTTCTTTACGTTTACTGTTGTTGCACTGTGCTGTCAAAGATGTCTTCTGTCCTCTTGTCAAGAATCTACATCCTGTCGTCCAAAGCTTCCTGCCACAGCAGATCTACACCGACACTACACAAATACACTAAATACTTTACAAAGGACAGCACACTAAATATCAGAGGAAACCTTCCTTCTTTTATCACACAGCTCCAACTTCCTACACTCCAGAAGCTGATTGGCTGGCTCACCTGTCAAGGAGTCGTCAGCATCAGGAGAGGCGGGGCCAGGTAGGACAGGTTGAATGTGTTGTTTGACGAAGCTGAAAACCTCCTTCAGCCACATGTGCTCCTGCAGGAGGAACATTCAGCCGTTTATTTAAGTGAAGCTGCAGCAGAGACATTTATCAACAACAATTTCAACAATTTATCATCAGAAAAAACATCGTGCACACTTATTACAGGACGACTTGTCACCGCGTGTCACTTCATCAGTTTACTGTAGTTTTTAGATCAACACCGTGACCGAGTGGATCACATGAGAGCAGATTTTAGCAGGAAACCTGATCATCAATAGAACAGACTTGGTCTGCTCCTGCCGTGTTTCTGCTGCGCTCATAAGCTAAACATTAATAAAATGACAGACTTCACGGGGAGTGTCCGCCATCGAAGCCACAAAGTGCAGTGAAAGACTATACTAACGGCCTCGCCGCTGGGTTTGAACTGGTCCAGGAACAGCTGCAGGGAGGCCATGTCCACAGTCCAGAACGACCGTTAAACCGGATCACTGTCGGCTGGGATTTGTTGTTATCTTGTATTAAAGATGAAATATGTCGTTCTTCAGCTGCCCAAACAGCCCGCTCCCGCAAAGCGCCTTCAAACCACTTCCTGTTCAGCTACGGTGTCCGGAGAGGCTCAGAGCGGTCTACAGTGACTGCAGGACGACTTTTGGCGCCACGCAGCGCAGACTGAAGCTGTGCGGAGGGACGTGATGAAGAGAAAAGTCCAGGAAAAGGTGTGAAGATGAAGAAGATGAAGATTTGTTTCTCTGTGACTTCAGCACACTAAAGAAATGACTGATCCGAAACTCTGACAGCTTGTGTTTTAAAGTCTGAGTTTCTTTCATCCAGGACATTTCCTTCACTGTCTGATCTTCAGACACAAACATGCTGGTGGGACAAAAGTGAGAACAACTCTGTAAATAAAAGGTCAGACTTTGGGTTTAAACCGTGTCATGTACTGCTGAACATTCCCGAATAACCGGACGCTTTACTGAAAGAATCATTTCATTATATCATTATATTTTAATATTGTAGTGTAAGTGTTCTACAAAGACATCCAATATATCTGATGAAGAAACAACATCTCGTTGAAAAGGCGCAGAAGCAGAAGAAAAACACATTTTCCCTTGAAAGAAAAGAGTGGAGAGGATTTCCATTTATAATCCAGTGTATCAGTGATAACCTCTCTGAAAGGAACAGAAAAACACAAGCATGACCAAATTCACTTCTAAACCAGATGGACCAAGAGAGGAGCCATTTTTTCTTCTTTGTGGACGTCTTCAGATAGTTTAGGCTGAGCTTTAGTAGTCAAAATGATCAGTTTGTAGCGTCGTACTGCTGTTCTGAGGGTATTCTCTGAATCCTCACACTCACAGAATAATATTCTGTCCACTGGACCATAAAATATACAATAATATGTAACCTGTTTCTTATTCAAAATGTCTAAGTGAAGACTGCAGGCAGACAAAAGACAGAAAAGTCAAGCCTTCATGTCTACCATTAAAACTCAAACCGAGGGACAAACTGAAGGATCATGGCCCCACAGCCGGGGACAGACATGAGAGAGCTCCAAAAACATGCAGTATTTTGGTTAAATGTGATAAATATGATGTGTATAACAAAAGCATACTTGACTTTTCTCTCATTAAAGTTTCACACCACTTTAGCCATAAATACAACCAAAAATGTTTAGTCTTCATCTTCATCCCTCACTGCTGTCTGTCGCTCCTCCTCCGCGTCTTCACTGATTGGCTGGTTGATATGATATACACCAATTCCGACCAATTAGACGCATGAAGAAACACTAGCTCCACCCTGTTCGAAGCGTAGAATTCCCGCCCTGCTCGCGTTGCTGAGAAGGCGGAACCGTGCGACAACGAGCTTTGACTTGCGGTCCTCTAAGCCAATCACAGGCGAGCATTCACAGGAGCTCCGCCCGGTTTTGCCGGCCGTGCTCACGCCCTCTGAATAGGAACGACCAACGGGGGCGTTGCTGGGGGGCGGTACCGGGCTCGAGCTCGACCCAGTTTGAAAGTGAACCAACGTCTCCAGTTGCTGCTTCAGCCACCAAACAACAACAAGAAACCGTGAATCTTAAAAACCCGAAAACCGATCCAAAGTCTGCTTCTGTCTGTAGCCGGCCCCTGTGACGAGTGAGTACACCCGTTCATCCTCTTATTGCGGGCTAGATTTCTTAAATTTCAGTGAAAATGAGCTGGCTCTGATTTGCCGGGTGGCTTTTTCTGACGTGCAGAATCCTCTAATAAAAGGTTGTAATAATGGGGCTAGGAAAGGGGAATAAAATGGCCGCTGTAATGGACACAATTTGACGGTTGTGAGATGTACTCGCATTTCTGTGTCCTTCTGTGTGTGCACTCGGGTGACTGTTCAGTACGTGCGGTTGTAAACACGAAACGCCCATTGTGGTGTATGAATGCCAAGAAATAGCCTTGTCCCGTCCATACAACGATGACCTCTCCGGAGCATAACTGGAGCCCTTCGTTGAAAATGCGTAGCTGTTGCACTGACATCATATTTCCATTGCAGATACACCCGTTTGGTGTAAAAGCGGCACTATGGTTAAAAGATAAATTCCGCGTATTAACAGAAAGTCATGTGTTGTGGTTTCCAGCGTGTCTGTGGATTAAACATCTTTTTTGCCTGCTGGCCGGTTAGCCTGCCGCTAGCAGAGGGGGATGGGGCGGCTAGCTCTGCAGAGGGCGGGAAGCAAATGGTGGCCCATTGTTCTGTCGGGGCTAGCCTGTTAGCACGGCTAGGCTAACTGCAGCAGTCAATAGATCCCCATAGAAGACGCGGCTAGCTTTAGTTTTCGCTCATGTCTGCGGCTCATAGACTTCCAGTCACAGCTGGAGTGGGGGAACCGGGCTCCGGCGGGATGTCCCGGCACAGTAACAGACCGAGCGAGGGTGTGCGGGTCGGTGGGCCTCCTAGCTCCCCGGCTGAGAAAATGGATCCCCACTTTGTTCTCTTTGTTATTCACAATCAGCCACAGTTAGACTGCTGATGGACCGTTATTTGACCATTTGGCGGATAATTGACGGGTGACTTTCCAATGAAAGATAGAGAAAGTTAAAGTGTCGACATGTTCAAATATGAATTTTAATAAAACATATTTTAACACTTCACCAGTGGAAATGCTGATTCTGATCAGAATGAGGCGTGTAGGTTAAAGGGTCATTCCACCCAAACGTAAGCAAAGCCTTTCTGCTCAGTTAGCTGTCAAATGATCTGATTTAAACCACATTGAATTGGAAATAAATTTCTTTGACAGCAGTTTTTTTTATCTGTCCTTTGCTCTGCTTTTAGTTGGTGTCGAGATCAGCTGTGATTTAAAACATAATGCCACCGGTTCAGTTCTTAAAAACTGCTCATTGATCGGCCATCCGTTATCGGTCTGCTCATCATTTTGTCTGCTAAATGGGACAAATGAGGACAGTGTCCTTTTACATTTCTTTGTCTTCTATGACTATAAAATAATTTCTCAAATTGGGATCAGTGAAGTAACAGCCTAAGTCTAAAATACAAATTTGAGCTGCTCGTCGGACGAAGACATCTGCTTGGACTTTGAGACTGGACGGGGACGTGGTCAGACTGAAGGATTAATCTGTCAGATAATTGACAAACTGTAAATGTGATGATGAAGATGACCAGTTGGCCCTCAATAAACAAATATTTACCTGCTTTTTGTGCAAATAGTAGATCAACATATCGGCCGTGGAACATAATCTTATATTAATGTGAGGTTTCCTGCAGGACGTGTGCACAGAAATGACTGGAAGAATACACAATGAAAGTCGTCTAATTATATGCGCACTATTACATGTACCTGTCTGCCTGCCTGTCTGCCTGCCTGTCTGTCTGACTGTCTGTCTGCCTGTCTGTCTGTCTGTCTGTCTGCCTGTCTGTCTGTCTGTCTGACAGACCGCCATCATGATGCGTAAAGACGTGAATAAGCCGAAGGGGAAGACTTCGGCGTACGCCTTCTTCGTCCAGACGTGTCGAGAGGAACACCGGAAGAAGAACCCAGAGCAGTCGGTCAACTTCGCCGAGTTCTCCAAGAAATGCTCAGAGAGATGGAAGGTAAGACAGGCGCCATGTCGCCGTAACTATAGCGACTGAAGGTATTTTCTGCTGCAGAGACCACAGCCGACAGAAGAGTGTATGACTTTGATTCAGAAACGTACAACAGGAACAAACTGTTGTTTGTGCGTTGATATCGTGTTGTTTTGTGTCATTTCACCTTTTTCAACCTGAGTTTATTTCACTGCTGTACTGCACATAAACGTGGTAATAATATCAGAAGTTGGACCGACGTGAATAAACTGCATGCAGTGCAAACGTGAGACTTTAAACCAGCGGCCTTCACAAATGAAATGAAAGTTTTCACATAGAAAACAACCATTCATGAATAAAAATAGATCACTGCTCTTAAGTGGGTTTGTTCCCTCACTCGAGTTTAACTTTTCATTAACGGTCAGTCTATTAGAATTTATTATTATTACTCTATCATCACCAGCCACCATCACTCCATCATTCTGTCCATCGTCTCTCCATCATCTCTCCATCCATCTGTCATTCTGTCAGTCCATTATTCAGCCATCCACCCAATATTACTCCTTCACTTATCTGTCCATCATCCTTCCATCCATCCATTATCACTCCACCTGTCAGTCTGTTGATCAGCTAACATATGTCCATCATCCATCCATCACTGTCTCCATCACTGTCTCCATCATGCATCCATCACTGTCTCCATCATCCATCAATCATCTAAGACAGAGGAAATTGAAGATTTTTAGTTTGTGTTTGTCTCGTCTCTTCAGTGCTTTCAGATTTCTTTTTGTTTCCTGACCAATCACAGCCTAGATGGGACGGGACATTAAAAAGCCACAGCAGACTGATGTCACCTTTTCAGGTGTTAGGGAGGGGAATCGTGCCACCAGGTAACAGGTAGCTGATTTATACGGACATACAGTCGAATCACAGGACCTACAGACACAGCACGTCATTATTCATAAGGTTTTATGACTTTTTGTCCGTCTGTCACTGGAACTGGAGCTGAACCGTTGCCACGTTTGCACCATGTGGATGATATGCGGTAAACTTAAAGTCGTCTCTGTTGGCCTGAGGTGATGTATACAAACAAACTGCACCGTGCTGTTTG
>JBBMOE010000102.1:504233-521435 GCA_037975065.1 Chaetodon trifasciatus | reverse complement strand
TGGAGGTGGAGAGCGCTGTCTAACATGTCGGTCCAAAGTCTCCCACAGGTGTTCAGTTGTGTTGATCATCCTGGAAGAGACCCCCACCCCCCTCAGGATGACATGTTTCATCACAGGATGAAGCTGACCATGCAGAACCACTCTGTGGATCTGTGGTGTCCGTCCCCTCAGGGGTCAGGTGGGCTTCAAGTCAGGCTGTCAAAATCAACCAGAAACAACGCTCCATTACTCCTTCTGAAGAAACCACGTAGGTCCAGACCGTTCGACTGTCTGCTTGTGCTTTATGTCCATAAGACGGCAAAGTAGTACGAGAGACGTTCTACCTGTTCATTACTTCAACAAGAACGTGTCTTTTCAAAGATCTGCACACCGACGCGTTACGAGACCAACAGCTTTAGACATGTCTCCAGTGTTGATCGAGAACGCTGCAGCGAGCTGCTGTGAAACCGCAGTGGAACCCCTCCACGTCCCCTCCACGCCGTCAGTGGAACCCCTCCACGCCGCCAGTGGAACCCCTCCACGTCCCCTCCATGCCGTCAGTGGAACACTCCACGCCTTCAGTGGAACCCCTCCACGTCCCCTCCACGCCGTCAGTGGAACCCCTCCACACCGCCAGTGGAACCCCTCCACGCCGTCAGTGGAACCCCTCCACGCCGTCAGTGGACCCCCTCCACGTCCCCTCCACGCCGTCAGTGTCGGTCGTCTGAACGTGTTTGTTCTCACCACCGACACACTCAGACTGTTGAAGTCAGTGTGTGGTAACATGCTGGGAGGACCTACAGAGCAGACCTTTAGTTAAACAGGCAGATCCTTTTAAACCAGTTTAACCACAAAGAGCTTGTATCGCTCTCACCAAAGCCACCAGTCTCCATTCACAGAATCACTAGTTTGACATAAAACACGTCATTCAAAGCGACAAAAGTCACCAAAACCTTCTGGGTTCATCTTTTCATCGTTCATTGCTGCCGTCTGTGACGACTTCATTTCCCCGGCGTGGGATCTTTAAAGTTTGACCTTTTCATGTCCCAACAATCATCAGTAACTCTGGTAGAAAAAAAGTCTTCACTCATGGAAAGAGGAGAGAGGCGGTGAACGCCGTGCAGAGAACATCCTCACCTCTAACTCTGGAGAGATTTAAGTAGGTGAGACGACAGCAGAAACCGGTTTTGTGAGTCCTGGTTCAGGCCTGTAGCGCTCTCCTGGTGTGCGCCACTCGTCCACTTGTTAACATGTGCTGAGGGCGTCAGGCCCTGCTGTAATAACCCGCTCTGTTCACACGTTAGATACCTGCCACAGGGCATGATGGGATGTTACCGCTCAACAAAGGAGGAAATGACAATAAACACAAACCACCCAGGGCAGAAGCACCAGCATCAGGGACGAATGACCAAATCAGCAACACCTGAGTCCCCAGAGTCAGGCAGACGAGACGCTGCAGTCCAGGGACGCCCCCGATGGGGTTTGAGGACACACAGAGGACTGGACAAAAGCTCACAGTAGACCTAAAGTCACAGAGCAGGTTACTGATGAGAGCGCACGTTTCAGCCTCGTGAACATTTTTCTGTTTTATTCCTGACGTTTGATACCCAAGACGATTAACTGATCGGTAAAAAGATGATTTTCAGCTGAACAGGCGCCTGTCTGTGGACAGGGTGGTGTTTTCAGCTGAACGTGGAGGCGGCTCGCAGTCTGATGTTTGGTGCTTCATGCAGTGAAACTGCTGATAGACCTGAACTGAAGAGAGAGGAAGGAGGGCAGTCCAGCTCCTGACGACGGTTCAGACCCTGTCCAACCACACAAACACCTTCAGTCTGGTCATGTGACCTCCTCAAAGCTGATCTAATGAACACCTGCAGTCAATTTATTCATTAACCATCACGGTCAGCTGACAAATCACTATCAGTGTTCATCTGTGTGCTGCACCTGACAGACAGACAGGCTGAGAGACAGACAGGCTGAGAGACAGACAGGTAGGCAGGCAGGCAGGCAGGCTGAGAGACAGACAGGCTGAGAGACAGACAGGCAGGCTGAGAGACAGACAGGTTGAGAGACAGACAGGCTGAGAGACAGACAGGTAGGCAGGCTGAGAGACAGGCAGGCTGACAGACAGACAGGCAGGCAGACAGGCGTGTTGCTCTGAAACACACACACAGGACCACAGAGAGAAAATGTGTGTGTATGTGTGTGTGTCAGTGTGTGTTGCCTTTCAGTAACCTGTGTGTGTGTGTGTGTGTGTGTGCGCACGTGCGCCTGTGCACGTGTGGTGTGTGCTGGAGGTCGTCAGATGAACTGTCCGACACCAGAGGATAGTAAAGTAACCCCCCCACCCCACACTGTTACCATGGTTACCCCTGCACCCCCCCATCACTCCTGTGTGTTACCATGGAAACCCGACCCCTCCTCTTGCTCTTCATCGTCATGTTGTTTTTTATTTTCTTACTGAAGGTTTATTGCAGTTTGTTCTGTTTCTTGTTCACTGTCAGAGTAGAAACTTCAACTTTTATAATAAAACAGCCAGCTGAGGGAAAAACACACACCGTCTCTGGTCTTCTTCTCTGTGGACGGCCGTCCTCCTTCCTGTCCTCATCCCGTCTTCAAGTCGAGTTTTGACTTTCCTCTGCAGACAGAAAGCTTCATCTGCTCGACGTCACGGCTGCTGTAACCGTCACGCTCAGCACTTATTAAACTTTATTTTTATACTGGTGATCATCTACAGACCCCGGCTGAATTTGTAAGAAGTGCTCTGTTCTTCTAAAAAGCACCAGTCAAAAGACATTTTTTAATGGGACCAAACCAGTGTTTCTCAGTTCCGGTCCTTGGGGACCCCTGCCCTGGGTGTAGGCCCTGTTTACGCCTACACAGTTAATTTGAAAAACAGACGTTTCCCTTCATTTGTGCCCTTCGTTTACACACAAACGGAGAATTCGCCTCTGAAAACGATGCATTCTAAAAACTCCGGCCAGAGTGGAGATTTTGGAAAACTTCAGTTGCACGTTTGCATGTAAACTGAGAAAAACTGAGTTTAAGTTGGTCGTCGTCACATTATTGGCCAGAACTTGGACCTGCGCCAAAAGTGTGACCTGTGTTTACATTTCATTTGGCTGTGGTGATCATGGATGCATTCAGGGTAGCAGTCACATTTATGTTGGTGCAGACCCTTTTTGTATGTTTGCATTTGCAAATACAGCTGCTCTATTATACCGAGGAGCAGAGACAAATGAGTGCTCGAAGGTCAGCAACTTCTCCCCCCTCCAACACGAAGAGCCAGTCACCACCAGCATCGAAGGCATACATACACGGGTTAGTGTGAAGGACAGTTTTCTGAAAACGGACGCGTGTGCACGATGTTATTATTGAAAACGGAGGGTGAAATGTCCGTTTATGAAAATAGCTGGCTACGTGTAAACGTAGTGTTAGATGTTTCCTGCTCGACCACACCTGGTTCAAATGATCAGCTCGTTATCAGCTCGTTATCCAGCTTGATTACGAGCTGATCATTTGAACCAGGTGTGGTCGAGCAGGAAACATCTAAAACACGCAGGGCAGGGGTCCCCGAGGACCGGAACTGAGGAACACTGGACTAAACCATGAGGCATCAAAGCAATCATTAAATAAAACATGGCAATAAAAAATACTTTACTGAGATGGTCCAGCTCAGAGGTCTGCAGACCTTCAGGTCTTCATGCTGAGCGTTGACCCCTTTACCATCGGTGACTCAGTCTTCTGTGATCGCTGAGGATCAGGCTCTTTATCGTCTCAGGTGGTGAAGCTGCTTCACTCTTCTGGACTAAAAGCCTCCAGCTCCTGCAGGTTCTTTGGTTGTCTTGTGTGAACTGAAAGTTTGAGATCTCCTCAAAGTGTCTCAGTGGTCCAGAGGTCAGCAGACTGATGGTCCCTCCAGAACCTTCCCTTGTGTCTGTTGTGACCTCTGAAGGGTCCACTTGGTCTTGTGTTCTGGATCATTGTCCTGTGTCCTCTGTGCAGCGTCCAGACTGACGAAAGCAAACTGTCCCATCATCTTCCATCAGCTCTGACTGAAGTCTCTGCTGCTGTAGCTCCATCAGAGCTCCACCTCCAGGCTTCACCGTAGCGATGGTGGACTTCCATCAGACGCCTTGATGGCTCCAAACACAGAGTTTATGTCTGACGGACAGAGAGTTCAGTTTTTGGTCTCACTGCTCTAAGTGACTTTGTTCCACAGGGTTCCAGGCTGGCCTCAGTGCTGTTTGACACGTTCTAAGCAGGCCGTCGGTGCAGGAACGTCTTCTTGTTGCGGCTCATTTTTTTAAGTTCCTCCTCGTTGATCTTCTTCAAACAGCTGCAGCACTTTGTGCAGAGCGGTCTGTGTTTGAGCTGAAGCTGTCTGTGGGTTTTTCTTCGTGTCCAGTTTTCCTGGCGGTCAATGAAACCTTCATTGGTCTACCTGACCGTGTGTCGGTATCAGCAGAACCCCTGATGTTCCACTTTTTATCAGTTTGAACACGACTGATGTGCTGTTTCAAATCTGTCGATTCCTTGTAAATCCTGTTCCTGGTTTCTGAAGTTCAGCTGGCTTCCTCGCAGGTCTCTGACGGTTCTGTTGCTTCCTTACGGCTCAGTATCCAGTAAAGTCAGTGCAGCTGTGGATGAAACGTGCAGGAGTCTGCAGAGCCAAGAAACTCACTGACAGGTCACAGGTGAGGAAGCTCACCTGAACAGCTGTTTAAAGGTGTGTGTGTTAACTTGTGTGTAATTTATCAGGCCAAACATTCAAGGGTCTGTAGACTTCTGATCAGGACTGTTTGGCTCATTTCAATCATGATGATTTAAAAAGGGCACGAACAGTTGTGAGATAATAAATGGCTTCTTCTGACCTTCTATCGCTGAAACAAACAAAACGGCTTCTGCATCATCACACATATTTTCCAAAAATGGTATTTCACAAATTTGACAGGTGAATGCAAACTTATGGATACAGCTTCTTATGCAGTACGTTAATGTGGTGTTACTGGCCCTGGTTTAGTTCGTACCTGTGGTAAACCACCTCTGGACCTGCAGGACGTTGGGCTAAAGAATAAACCCACGACAAACAACACAGATCACCATGGCACAGGTAAGTCACACCTGTCTCAGGTCAATCAATAGTTTTTATCCAAAATTCTTGAGTATGAGTGGATTTTCAGAGTAAATGATCCTGAGTGTTTCCTCTACTGCAGCACAAACATGACCAGAACCGGAGCAAGCAGAGAACTGCTGCACAGACTGGGTATG
This sequence comes from Chaetodon trifasciatus, assembly GCA_037975065.1. Lineage (NCBI taxonomy): Eukaryota > Metazoa > Chordata > Actinopteri > Chaetodontiformes > Chaetodontidae > Chaetodon > Chaetodon trifasciatus. The sequence continues at coordinate 516,185 of JBBMOE010000102.1, read as the reverse complement.
ATCATATCAGACAGAGGATCTATGGGAGAAAGACAAACCAGTTCAGTGCAATCATCAATTTACCGACAGGTCATATCTTTAAACTGTACCATGATTATGAACAGGAAGTGATGTCACTAACCTGACCTCTGACCCTCAGCCAGCTTTCTGGAGACGACATTATGAATTCCACAATTGGGTAGCATATGAGTAAAATTATCAGGTAAGCCAATCAGAGGAAGAGCAGGGCAGGCCATCCCATCACCGTGGTAGCATTCAACAAATTTGCTTCCTGGACACAACCTTCATCACACTGTTGGACTTTACTGATGGTAGACTCACCTTTAGGTCCAGATCCAATGGAGCTGCTGCTCCTGAAGAAGGTAGCTGGAAATGCTGGACCCATCTCTGATGACAGCAGGAGTCTCTGCGAGCTACTCCTGGACCAATCAGCCTCATATGTCCTGACCATATGCTCAGGGAGCTCTTGTGGTTGCAGTGATTCGCAGTGTTTGAAGAAATTATTTTACTGACTGTTTCGTAGCACCGTTCACTGCTGAAACATCAGCCCTCTTGACCGGTCGCACTTTGGGGGGCCTTTCTGTGTGCAGTTTACATGTTCTCCCCGTGTTCACCTGGCGTATCCTCCATAAAAATGAAACCCTTCTCTAAAAACATGCAGGAAGATCACCACCTGGCCAATGGTGACGAAGAAGGAACTGGTCCCTGGGCGCCGGTCAGCTGGCAGCCCACCGCTCCTGGTCTGCCGCGGAGGAAGGACTGACCAGGATGGGTTAAACGCGGAAGAAGAATTTCACTAAGCATGGTGTGTGTGTGCATGTTGTGTAGTGTGACGAGTAAAGGGTGTCTTTGACTAAAAAACTGCAGAGGCCACCACAGCGTCCTGCATGGTGTCCCACATACTCCAAAGACCTCAGTCTTAGCAAGTGGAGACAACTTTGGTCCCTCCTGTACAGGACATCTGTGTTGTTTGTCCAGTCCAGTTTGTGGTTAAGGTGAACACCCAAATATTTGTAATCCCCCACGATCTCGCTGTCGCTGAAATTACGACAATAACCACACAAAGGCTTGCAGATGACAGACGACGGTTCAGCAAAGTCATCAATAGTTTGTATGTCGACATGAGGAGATCAGCTGAAGAGCAACAAATTCAAAGGAAAACCATGTGAAAAACTAAATCATAAAACTGAAACTGGTGGGTTTGACTCAGTAAGACCTTTACAACAGGATGGAGGTTCAGAGTAAAACCCCCTCAGACTACCTGAGCTCAGAGGTCCTGCACACCTTCAGGTACAACTCAGGTAAACGTTTTGCTTCTGTTCAGTAGAGCTGGAGATTTATTGTCTGGTGAGCACACCTTCACAGTGTTGTCAGTTATTGTAATACATCACTGTGACCACTGGAGGGCCTCACTGCTGCTGTCTGGCTCTGTTACTCATGTTGTTATATAACTGACTGCCTGCTGCTGTCAGTGGACTTATGTAACACACATGGAAATGTCCTTTTCAGCAGCTCTGTGCTTTTCAGGCTTTAGGACCCAGGAGAGTCCGACAGTTTGGTATTCTCCTGACCTTGAACTTCTCTTTGCCCGTCCATGTGAGATGTGGGTTAGGGTTAGGGTTAGAGGGCGAACAAGGGGGGCAGCTGTTGTGGAACTTGGTTTCAGAAGAGCTGAGAACAGACAAAGCCGGCATGAACTGTGGCAGCTAATCAGCAGTTACTATGGCAACTGGCCAGTAGTGGCAGCCGCTGCCACAAATCATGGATTTGGTATTAGACCGCCATGAGTCACACACAGGATCAGCTGCCATGACAGCTCGCCAGCGATCGAGGCAGCTGCCCAGAACTGGCAGATCCCGCAACATCTGGCTGGCATGTGCCACAAATAGTGGCAGGTGCCACAGCAGCTGCCAGTTTTCAGTGTTTGTAGTCTGTGAAGATGAAGTACTGCAGTTTGTAATGTGAAGATGAAGTACTGCAGTTTGTAGTCTTTGAACATGAAGTACTGCAGTTTGTAATATGAAGATGAAGTACTGCAGTTTGTAGTCTTTGAAGATGAAGTACTGCAGTTTGTAATGTGAAGATGAAGTACTGCAGTTTGTAGTCTTTGAACATGAAGTACTGCAGTTTGTAATATGAAGATGAAGTACTGCAGTTTGTAGTCTTTGAAGATGAAGTACTGCAGTTTGTAATGTGAAGATGAAGTACTGCAGTTTGTAGTCTTTGAACATGAAGTACTGCAGTTTGTAATATGAAGATGAAGTACTGCAGTTTGTAGTCTTTGAAGATGAAGTACTGCAATTTGTAGTCTTTGAATATGAAGTATTAGTTTGTAGTCTTTGTAGATGAAGTATTACAGTTTGTAGTCTTTGAATATGAAGTATTAGTTTGTAGTCTTTGAAGATTAAGTACTGCAGTTTGTAGTCTTTGTAGATGAAGTACTGCAATTTGTAGTCTTTGTAGATGAAGTACTGCAATTTGTAGTCTTTGAACATGAAGTACTGCAGTTTATATCATGTTCCTTCTCAATGAACCGCACAGTTGGTTGTTTTTGTAGTTTTAATAACTTTTTTCTTTGTTTCGTAAATGTTTGTTAAACACAAGGACATTTTCAGTTGGGAGAGATAAACCAATCACAAACAAGTATCCTATGACATCATACAGCAGGACCATCTGATTGGCTGGTCCCTCTTTAAAGGAAGACGACTGGCGGAGAGCAGTACAGGTGGGGGAGGGGGGGGTTCCACGTGGCACAATAAAGTGATAATTGACAGGTGAGGACATTAAGTGTGTCACAGGACATGATTATCATGGTAACGATTGTCATGCTCGGCCCCATGATGACAATAAACAAAAACAAACACGTAAACAAATCAACAGTTAACAAAAAACTTAATGACTAACGACTTCCTAACTCGTTAACTAAGCCATTAACTAACTTCACTAAGTCTTAATGTTCTTCATTAATCATTTATCTAAACAACAAATGAGCCAACAAAAACAAAAACAAAAACATGACAGATATGCCAATAACACCAATACTGTAGCCATGATCGCTAATGCTAGCATCTGATTGGTTGTGGATTTCACTGCTTCCACAGCAACAAACAAGGAGAGATAGTTAAACTGCTTCCTGGCCTGATTTCTAATCTGGATTGTGATGTGGTTTATCAAGTGTTAACTGGTTCCTGTTCTGGTTTCTGAGCTGGTTACCGATATGAACGAAAGCTTCAGAACAGCCAGTGGACCTTGTGGTGAGACTGCCTTTGTTGTTTCTGTTCCGATTCTTCGTTAACGTCGTGTTTCGATCTGATTTTGGAAAGTTTTTTGAACTTGTTTCTGGTCTGTGAGGTCTGTTGTTTCTGCCCTTATTGAACTGTTGTGGTTTTCTGTTGCAGTGTGAGATCTAGTTCCTGAACTGGTTTGTGGCATTTCTGTCACTGGTCGTCTTTCACAGCTGATCTGGGTAAAAACCAATCAGAAGTTCACCTGACTGTAATCTAAACTCTGTTGAGTTTGATCTGTAATGATACTAACATTGTAAAACAACAAGTTATCATAAATTGCACTAATAAATAAATAAGTAATAAATAAATAAATACAATAGAACGAAGAAACCATTGATCAACAAACACATCAGCTCTGTGATCAATAATTTAGTCTTTGTTTCATGCAGATTGATATGATGATGACGATGATGGAGGTAAAGATCCTCCTGTTGTCTGTCGTTCTTCAGTCCATCCTCAGTGGCAGTGACATCAGAGCGTGTGTGCATGCTGATTGGTCGGTTTCAGGGTCGGTGTGTTCAAGTTAAGGCTGCACTGTTGTGCAGAGGATCATATCGGAGAACACACAAAACAAAATACGCATTGACACGAGAACTGGGGACTATCAGACTAAAGGTGACATACTTAAAATACTTCAAACGGTCAGTGAATGCATCATGAAGCTGGAGTAGAATTATTGTACGTAGATGCAGAAACATAACTGATGTGCTGGAATGGGGAGATGGTGTGGGTGAGGACAGACTCCATGCTTTCATTAAAACATGGATTAGTGCAGCTTTAACCTGTGTGCCAATGTGTGTCAGTGTGTGTTTGCAGGTGTGTCTATTTGTCGTCGATTCGTAGTTTGAAGGAAACCCGTCCGGCGAACTTGTCTCTCTCGCTGCCGGTGGCGAGAGTGTTGGAGTTGATTTTACACTCGACGTTGATGTCTGTGTTCAGAGAGGCGTTCAGGAACTTGACAGCCACCAGCGGCTGAGTGTAGTTGACCTGAGACATGAAACACATCAGACAGTGAACAGCATGACGTCACTGAAGAAGATGAGATGAGGATGTCTCACGAGTATCATATGGAAGTACTATCATGTATCCACCACCATGGATCTACGGGATCAACTGGATCCCCTGACAGAATTAATGATAATAATTAACTTTATTTGTAGAGAACCTTTCATACAAGAAAAGCAGCTTTACAGCAAACGTGAAGACTCTCAGTGGTCCAGGTCCTGCTTGTCCAACGAGAGTCAACTCCTGTGCAGCTGGACTTCATCCAAGAGGCTTCTTCAGTTCTAACTGACTGGTGGGGAGTCCAAAGGACAAGGAGGACAAGGGAGTTAGCAATGTAGCTTAGTCCTAGTCCATTCAGGGCTTTGAATACGAGGAGGAGGACCTTAAAACCATTGCTGAATGTTTCTGGAAGTCAGTGCAGAACAGCTTAAACTGGACTCGTGGTCTCTGCTCCTGGTTCTGGTTCATAGTTGAGCTGCAGAGTTTTGAATGAGCTGAAGTCTCTCAGTGTTTTTCCTCTGGAGGTCAGTAAATCGAGTGTTACAGTCATCAAGTCGGCTTGAATTAAAGGCATGAGTCCATTTTTCAATGTCTGTTTGGTTTATAAATGGTCTTCTTCAGCTGTTTCTGGGGTGAACATGAAGTTTTGGTCACCCTGTTGATGTGAGACTTGAAGCTCAGATCTGAATCTAGAAGAACACCAAGACTGAAAGCTCAGATTTAATCCAGAGAGTTCATCTCACAGATTATCAAACAGCATTTCTGTCTTTGTTTCAGGCAGACTAGAAGGATTTCAGTTTGTCTCATTGAACTTGAAGAGATTGTGGCTCATCCATTGATTTATTGATGACCAGACAGTCAGTGATGGAGTCTGTAACTGCAGCATCATTAATGTTCACAGATGTTCAGTTATCTATATCTACACATATCTGCTGATTTATGACAGAAATCCAGAATGATTGACTAACTTGGGTCCACTAATCTACTGAAGGATCTAGAAACTGTCAGTTAGAGACTGAAACATCTGTTAACATGAATCGACTGACAGATTTATTAGATCTACTAACACAGATGTGATAAATCTCTTGAATCTATTAACATGGCTCTGCTATAATGGACCACCAGTGGTCCTTCAGGTGTGGGTGGACTGCTGAGTCCTGACCTGAACTGTTGGCTTTTAACTCAGAGTGGTCCTGGGCTTGAAGTACATGGGGATGTTTTTCAGACACTTCCAGTGGCTTAACACCCATCAACATCATGGCTCACGTGACCCTAACGACTCACTTGATGACCGAGAGGGTCAACGATCCTTCAGGAAGATCAACGCCTTGGACTCCACCAGTCAGTCAGAACTGAATAAACCTCTTGGATGGAGTCGAAGCGTCCTGGAGAACCTCAAGCAGGTCCAGTTGCCTTTGGAAGCACTTAGAAGTCTGCTAACATGTCATTTTAAATCATCTCAATGAAGAGCGCCACCTGGAGGCTTACTGCTGCACTGACCGTGTTGTTATCAGTGGAGTCGACTGAGTGTTACCTGAGCTTTCTTGCCGTAGTATGGGTAGTACATGAGGTTGAAGGTTCCATTAGGAGGAAAATAGGCCAGAGGTCCGATCTTATCGCTGTCCTCCCTCTGCACACACACACACACACACACACACACTGATCAATACTTCAGGTCAGTCATCAATAACCTGCAGTGATAACTTTAAATGTGGTCTCGACCCACCCACCCTCTCACTGACCCCCTGCAGACGTCTACCATCTATTCATTTTCCAGATACTGTCTGAGGTCTGTGATTGGCTCAGGTGACACTACCAAGAGACCGACCCCCAAAACCGAGTCTCCTCCCCCATGGCCTCCAGTATATCCTGACCAGACCGGCCCAAATGGACCCCCGTGTACATCCCCCACCTCACATCCATTGGCCCGTCATCAATATCTTTCTCTAGCTCTCTTCATTAAACTGCACTCTACTGCGTTTCTCTACCGCACACTACTGCGTTTCTCTACTGCACTCTACTGCGTTTCTCTACCGCACACTACTGTGTTTCTCTACTGCACTCTACTGCGTTTCTCCACTGCACTCTACTGCGTTTCTCTACCGCACACTACTGCGTTTCTCTACTGCATGCTACTGAGTTTCTCTACTGCATGCTACTGCGTTTCTCTACTGCACTTTCTGCTGCACGCTACTGCGTTTCTCTACTGCACTCTACTGCGTTCCCTACGTCACGCTACTGCGTTTCTCTACTGCACTTTACTGCGTTTTTCTACTGCACTCTACTGCATTTCTCACCTGCATTTCTCTACTGCACTCTACTGCGTTTTTTTTACTCACTCTACTGCGTTTCTCTACTGCACTCTACTGAGTTTCTCTACTGCACTTTACTGCGTTTCTCTACTGCATGCTACTGCGTTTCTCTACTGCACACTACTGTGTTTCTCTACTGCACGCTACTGCTTTTCTCTACTACACTACTGCGTTTTTCTACTGCACTCTACTGCGTTTCTCTACTGCACTCTACTGCGTTTCTCTACTGCACTCTACTGTGTTTACTGCACGCTACTGCGTTTCTCTACTGCACTCTACTGCGTTTCTCTACTGTACTCTACTGCGTTTCTCTACTGCACTCTACTGCGTTTCTCTACTGCACTCTACTGCGTTTCATTACTGAACTGCTGTGTATTGACTCATCTGCAGATGATCAATATGATTATTGGGCCATTACATCGTGGGGACATTAAAGGTTCTACATTCTGTGATCCTCCTCTACTGTTCTTACCCACTGATCCTTCTCCACTTTGTACCTCTGAAGATGGAGGAAGAGTGTGCAGACAGACAGACAGACAGACAGGTGTTCAGACACACAGACAGGTGTTCAGACACACAGACAGGTGTTCAGACACACAGACAGATAGATAAGTGTACACACAAACAGCTGTGCAGACAGACAGTCGGTCAGTCAGACAGACAGTCGTCATATAGACAGTTAGACAGACAGACAGATGCAGACCTTTGCTCCACAGGTGACATATGGAGACTGACCGTCCTTCCCTGGCAACATACCGATCACCTGGAGAGACAGACAGGTAGACAGACAGACAGGTGGACAGTGAACAGCTGGCTCAGGTGAGGAGCGCACTTTGTGGAGGACTCATTGAACACTGCAGATGGATCATTAGTACAATAATACGATGGTTGAACCAAACCTCAGTCACAAAAGCCATATTTTAACAGAGCATCTCCCATAGGCCCCGCTCAGGCTGGATGTCTGTCTGTGGTGGAGGTGATGTTTACAGTTGCTCTGGTCAGTGGTTTCAACCTGTCTGTGGTCATTCCTCTCCTCAGTAATGACCACAGTCACAGTAAGCACCTGTCTGTCTGTGAACTGGCAGCTAAATCCCCTCCTTGTATTTTACAGTGGATCTAATCTGACAGATGCTAACACGCTAACATCAGCACACTGAGAGTGTAGGAACTTCATCTGTGTGCAGCCTGCAGGTTTAAACCTGTCCTGTAGTCTGTGACCCTGCGTCAGGGTCAGAGGTCAACGTACCCGGTTCAGTTTGATGAGGATGCAGGGCTGACCTCTGCTGTAACCATAGAAACGATCTGACATCCCAGAGCAGTCCTCCAACATCGTCCGATTGAACTGACAAGAACGCTTGGGATTGTTCCTGACCTGCAGAGAGATAGACAGGGACAGAGAGGTCAAGAGTGAGACAGGTAGAAACACAGACAGATACAGAATGAGACAGGTGAAGAGACAGACAGGCAGGTTTACCTCTCCACTGTCCTCTTGAATGAAGAATTGATCTGGAGGGCAGTTGTCATTGGTCTGGACCTGATAGCTGTCGTTGTACGCTGCAGACAGACAGACGGGTGGAGAGACAGAAACATGGCTGATTTTGATCAAGACATTTTATTCCAAACAGAATCAGACACCAAACTGCATATAAAGGAATTACATTTAATACAATGAAATAAACATCAATCCATTACATCATATCGTTAAATACTCTAACTGCATAATGAGCATCTTACGAGACAGGAAGGTGTTGAGGTTGTGGATGAAGCCGTCCCAGCTCTCAGTGTTTGAGACAGAGAAACTGATCTCCAGCTGATTCCCCTTCGGACGAATCATCATCCCTGAAACAGACAGAGAACTGCTCGTTAACCAATCAAAGCCTCAGCCTTGTTAAACAACCAATCATCATCCCTGAAACAGACAGAGAACTGCTCGTTAACCAATCAAAGCCTCAGCCTGGTTAAACAACCAATCATCATCCNAGAACTGCTCGTTAACCAATCAAAGCCTCAGCCTGGTTAAACAACCAATCATCATCCCTGAAACATAAAGACAATTGCTGGTTAACCAATCACACTCTGAAGCTTGAAGACAACCATTCATCATCAGGGTGTGTTGGTTCAAATCAAATCAAATCAAATCAAATTTATTAATAAAGCACATTTAACACAACAGCCGCTGACCAAAGTGCTGGACAATTTTCAACATAAAAGCAGCATAATATAAAGCAAGAAACAGACAGAAATAAAACTCTCACACTGAGTTAAAAGCCAAAGAATAAAAATGTGTTTTAAGACAGGCAGTGAGGGGGACGGTCTAATATGCAGAGGCAGCTCGTTCCAGAGTTTGGGGGCTACAACAGAAAAGGCCAGATGTCCTCTAAGTTTTAACCTTGCTCTGGGTACAACTAAAAGTGACTGATTAGTAGACCTAAGAGCTCATACTGGCTCATGTGTCACTAAAAGCTCAGCCAAGTAACTTGGAGCTAGCCCATGTAAAGATTTAAAAGCAAAGGTTAAAATTTTAAAACTGATCCTAAAACGTACAGGGAGCCAGTGAAGGGAAGCCAGGACAGGGGAAATGTGCTCTTGCTTGCGTGTTCCTGTTAAAAGACGAGCTGCTGCATTTTGGACTAACTGTAAGCGTGAGAGAGAACTCTGGCTTACACCAACATAAAGAGCATTACAGTAGGCAAGACGGGACGAAATAAAAGCATGGATGACTCTTTCAAAATCCTTAAAAGACAGGCAGGATTTGACCTTAGATAAAAGCCTCAGCTGGAAGAAGCTGGATTCCACAGTCAGCATAAAAACAGAAAGCTATGTCATGCTTCCTTAAAATGGACCCCAGGGGGAGCATATAAAGGGAAAAGAGGATAGGCCCGAGAATGGACCCCTGAGGCACTCCGCAATGTAAAGGTGCTGAGGACGACACACAATCACCAAGACTGACAGAAAAACTTCTGTCAGTCAAATAAGACCTGAACCACTCCAGAGCTGTTCCATTAATACCCACAGGGTGCTCCAGGCGATTTATGAGGATACTGTGATCCACTGTATCAAAGGCAGCTGAGAGGTCTAAAAGCATAAGAATAGCAGAATGCCCTGAATCGATGGCCAATAAAAGATCACTAAAAACCTTTAAAAGTGCAGATTCAGTGCTGTGAAGTGCTCTAAAACCAGACTGGAGCAACTCAAGAACATCATGTGAGTTTAAAAAGAACTGCGTTTGACAGAGCACAACTTTTTCCAGATTTTTTAATAAAAAAGGAAGTTTAGGAATGGGCTTAAAGTTTGAGAAGACTGAGGTGTCCAGGTTAGGTTTTTTCATCAGTGGTTCAACAACTGCATGTTTAAAATTAGTTGGAACAACTGCTGCTTATAATTGATTGGATACAAGGTCCAATAGTCTCACAGATCTCCTTGAAAAGGTGAGAGGGAACAACATCAGTTGGACAGGTAGAGGGGTTCATGTGACCAATAACCTCCATTAACTGGGAAAGAGACACAGGCTCAAACTGCTTGAAGACAGCAGAGGAAGTGACAGTAATGGAGGGGTCATAGGAAGGGGGTAAGATGTCTGCTCTGATGGTCATGACCTTATCATTAAAAAAGTGGGGGAATTTTTCAGATTTCCTGGGACACAACAAGGGAAGCAGATGGGGGGGTATTGAGAATATTATTAATTGTGTTAAAAAGAACACGAGGTCTGTGGCAGTTACTTGAAATTATATTAGAGAAATATCTTGCCTTTTCTATTTTGACAGTTTTCTGATAGCTGGACCAGCTGTCCTTCAAAATGCCAAAAGACACCTGTAACCTGTCTTTTTTCCACCTGCGTTCAGCCTTCCTTCACTCTCGTCTAACAGCGCGAGGAGCGTTATTCAACCAAGGCTCAGATTTGGGTTTGGAGTGCATAGTTGTAAAAGGGCCGAGTGTCCAGGATGCTTTGGCAAGTGGAATAATACGTGAGGTTAACTCCTCTGTGTCTTCAAAGACAGTGGACAGTGGACAGAGTGAGTGTCAACAGCACTTTTGAAAATGGTGGAGAAATGAACGGAAGTGGAAAAGTTAAATTTATGACAGCGGCGAGCATTAGAGGATGGATTAATACTATGACCGGGAAGAGAAACCTCAAATAAAACAGGCATGTGATCATCGCACACTTCAATATTAAAGACAGGTAGACCACACGATAACACTAGATCTAGTGTATGGCCATGCTCTTGAGTAGGACCTGTCACAGATTGAACAAGGTTAAAAGAGTCAATAAGACTTAAAAAGTCTTTGACCAGCGGCTTAGTTGGACAGCAAACGTGAATATTAAAATCTCCGACGATTAAGACCCTGTCATGTTTTGGCATAATGCCAGCCAAGAAATTGGAGAAGTCGTTCAGGAAATCCTTATTATATTTGGGTGGTCGGTAAACCACGGCGCATAGTACAAGCGATCCCACTCAAACATACTTAACTCGAAGCTCGAGTAAGAGACTGACGACAGGTGCCTACAGTGAAACAGTTTCTTCAAAACAGTCGCTACTCCTCCTCCTCGGCCGGTGGTTCTTGGTGAGTTAAAATATATACAGTCCGGCAGCAAAAGTTCAGAAAATGAGCTCAACTCACCGACACTCAGCCAGGTCTCTGTAACAAACAGAAAATCCAATCCATGGGATGAGAAGAAGTCATTCAGGATAAATGTCTTATTAGTTAGAGATCTGGCATTTACCAGTGCTATCCTGGTTGGAGTCAAGTTGACAGACATGTTGTTAGCCGTCTGGGGTGCCCGACCCAGCGGCCAAAGGCTCCTGGGATTCGGCCCACCTCTACGGAGGTGAGGTGAGCGAACGCCGGGGACCGGGATCTCGTCATCTGGGCCAACAACAGGTACCAGGCAGGTATATACGGGATCCAGAGAGCACCAGGAAACATAGCGCTGATGGTCCGATCCATATTCAGCCAGAATATCGTCGGGATTAGATCCAGGAGGCAGTGCCAGGAGGAATTTCAGTCTCACCAGCAGGTCCACCGCGCTTACCACGGCGTCTCTGACGCCCCCACTGGGGCAGTGGAGCTGAACCGCGGCATAGGTAGGCAGGTATATCTGATAAGAACTGAGGAAGAGCTTTCTGTCTGTCCAGGTTGTATTTCACCAGATTATCTGTAGCAACGCGGATGCTCAGTAATGCTTGGCAATCATAAACCAGTGTAGAGTTAGCATTTCTCGTGATGAAAGACAGAGACAACACACACACAAACAGAGCTGACAGCAGCTGACGGCAGGCCACACACACTGGCGCCATGACAGCAGGTGGTGGTGGTACGTTGGGTGGAGTCAGGGTGTGTTGGTTTTA
>JBBMOE010000102.1:453711-499233 GCA_037975065.1 Chaetodon trifasciatus | reverse complement strand
CAAACTAAACCAGTACCAAACTAAACCAGGACCAAACTAAAACCAGGACCAAACTAAAACCAGGAGCAAACTAAAACCAGGAGCAAACTAAACCAGTACCAAACTAAAACCAGTACCAAACTAAACCAGTACCAAACTGAACCAGGAGCAAACTAAAACCAGTACCAAACTAAACCAGGACCAAACTAAAACCAGTACCAAACTAAAACCAGCATCAGGTCAAGTCAGACTGAACAGAATCAGAAGTAGTCCACTGGCCAGAACAGGACTGTGTCCTCATAACTGGATGTCTGTGAATAATTAACCTTCATCCTGAAGCGTGAACCTCATTTTCATTCCTGTTTGGAGCCAATAAACACGTTTTTATTTCTTTATTTCTTCAGATCAGAAGAGCTCTTCATGTTCAAGGTATCCCTTTTACTTTGTGATATCACCATGTCATAGTGTCACTGCTAAAAACACAAAAATCTACTGATATAAATATTCGTCATGTCGTCCATCACTGCCTCTAAACGTGGTTCCTGTCATTCTGCTGTTTCACTGCGTTTCAGTCATTTGTTTTACATCTATTTCTGTTTTTTTCTGTGTAAATGTAGAGAGGGATTCAGATCCTAAAGACTGAGATCACTCACAGATTATACAGACTGTTTTCTGTCTGTAGATCCTCTCTCTCTCTCTGTCAGTGTCAGTGATGCTCGCTCATCCTCTGTCAGCCATGTCCTCTCTGAAGGTCACTCTCTCTCTCTATTTATAATCTGTGTCTCTCTCTCAAAGGGGCTGCAGGAATTACACAGGAAATCAGGCGAGAATGTGTGTGTGAGTGTGTGTGTGCGTGTGAGTGTGAGTGTACGTGAGTGTGTGTGTGTGTGCTTGAGTGTGTGAGTGTGTGTGTGCGCATGAGTGTGAGTGTACGTGAGTGTGTGTGTGTGTGTGTGTGAGTGTATGTGTGTGTGTGAGAGAGAGAGTGCATGTGAGTGTGTGTGTGTGTGTGTGTGAGTGCGTGTGAGTGTGTGTGTGTGTGTGTGTGTGCGCGTGTGTGCGTGTGTGCGTGCGTGCATGCGAGTGAGTGTGTGTTGTGATCACGTTTTAAAAGAGGAAGTGAATCGGTGTTTTCACACTTTTGTGGTGATTCTTCAGGTGATTTCCTGCTTGACGTTCGCTCTGTGTGTCTGTGAACGTTCGGTTCACCTGAATCCTTTGGCTCCGCCCTTCCTGTGATGTAACAGACGAGGCTCGGAGGTCTGTCACGAGTGTTGAACTCTGACTGTTGGCAGCAGCTGAGTATAAAAAGCTGAACTCACTCCTCAGCAAACAGCAGGTCAGTTGTTGTAAACAGACTTTGGTCTTCAGTTGTCAGTCTCAGTCATAGTAATCAAGTCAAGTCAGTCCTCACAATGACAACAAAACATGTCGACATGATCACTAAATTCATCCATGTGAAATCAGTTTTTGCTTCCACTTGTCATCAACAGAGCAAGTCACAGAATTCTAAGCTCTGTCATTGGTTGTTTGCTTGTGAAATGCATCTTGGGAGCACCTAGTTGACTTTGTTCTTCTTAGCTTTGGCTTGCTGTAGCTTTACGTTTTTTATCAAAGGAACAGATATTTTCACAACAGTTATTCATCTGTTGATTCTCTGTCGAATCGTCACATTCAACAGAAACTGCAGGACAGACGCTGCACAGCACCATTAAGCAGCCCAATCTGACAACACTGCTGACGACACTGCTGATGACACTGCTGACAGCACCGCTGACGACACCGCTGTCGACACAGCTGACGACACCGCTGTCGACACTGCTGACGACACAGCTGACGACACCGCTGACAACACCGCTGACGAAACCACTGACGGCACCGCTGACGACACCACTGTGGACACAGCTGATGACACTGCTGACAACACTGTTGGTGACACCACTGATGACACCACAGACGACACTGCTGACAGCACCGCTGACGACACAGTTGACAACACCGCTGACAGCACTGCTGACGACACTGCTGACAAAAGCGCTGATGACACAGCCAGCGACACTGCTGACAACACTGCTGACAGCACTGCTGACGAAACCACTGACGGCACCGCTTACGACACCGCTGACGAAACCACTGACGGCACCGCTGACAACACCGCTGATGACACCACTGTGGACACAGCTGATGACACTGCTGACAGCACTGCTGACACCACAGATGACACTGCTGACAGCACTGTTGATGACAATGCAGATGACACTGCTGACAGCACTGCTGACGACACTGCTGACAACACAGCTGTCCACACTGCTGACGACACTGCTGACAACACAGCTGACAACACAGCTGACGACACTGCTGACAAAAGCGCTGAGGACACAGCTGAGGACACTGCTGATGACACTGCAGACGAAACCACTGACGACACCGCTGTGGACACAGCTGATGACACTGCTGACAGCACTGCTGACAACACCGCTGGTGACACCGCAGACGACACTGCTGACAGCACTGTTGATGACACTGCAGATGACACTGCTGACAGCACTGCTGATGACACTGCAGATGACACTGCTGACAGCACCGCTGATGACACTGCTGACAACACAGCTGTCGACACTGCTGACGACACTGCTGACAACACTGCTGACAACACAGCTGACGACACTGCTGACAACACAGCTGAAGACACTGCTGACAAAAGTGCTGATGACACCGCAGTCGACACTGCTGACAGCACTGCTGACAAAAGCGCTGATGACACAGCCGAGGACACTGCTGACGACACTGCAGACGAAACCACTGACGGCACCGCTGATCCCACACAGGGGAAACTCACTTGTTACACCAGCAGAATGAAACGGAGACGTAGAAAACAGAAGAAGAACAAATAGAGAATAAAAAGATCCAAAATAAAATCAGCTATAAAGCTGTGGGCGTGTGTGTGTGTTTGTGTGTGTGTGTGTGTGTGTGTGTGTGTGTGTGTGTGCGTGCATACGTGTGTGTGTGTGTGTGGCCCAGGATAAGTTGCACAGATGTCCTGGATGTTGGCGTATGATGACATAAATAAGAGATTAGTGCAAACAGCAGGTCTGTGGTGTCGTGATGGACTCGGTGCGACATGAACTGCTGCTGGAGTTTAATAGCTGTTCAATGAAGGACCGGCGGTGGCGTTCCTTCAGCGGAGGCGGCGGTCTGTTAGTGAAGGAGCCGCTGAAGCCCCCTCACACAGGGGGTGAGAGGGGCCGTCCGTCATTGGTGTCC
Source organism: Chaetodon trifasciatus (assembly GCA_037975065.1). Lineage (NCBI taxonomy): Eukaryota > Metazoa > Chordata > Actinopteri > Chaetodontiformes > Chaetodontidae > Chaetodon > Chaetodon trifasciatus. The sequence goes on along the minus strand of JBBMOE010000102.1, from coordinate 495,990 downwards.
AATAACCGTGAAATATAATGTTCGTCGCACTTTAGTTATTTTGGTGAAAGACAGCGAACGTTGTGTAATCAGTAATGCTTCACTCCACACACACAGTATTAATACTGTGAAGTTCACAGTATTAATACTGTGAAGTTCACAGTATTAATACTGCGAAGTCACCCCACAGTATTACTTATTATTACTTCCCCTGCAGGTTCAGACCGAACACGGTTTCATCTCAGATCTTTAATACGTCCTGATAAACATTGGACCATTAGTCAGTCGCCAGAAAATTGATAATCGATTGATGATCTGAGTCCTTTTCTAATCACAGTCCTTGTCTCATTGTCTGTCTTTAGTTTTTCCAGATGTCTCAGATTTCCCGTCCTCTCAAACATCTCAGTAAAGTCAGTCTCTGGGTTTTGGACAAAATAAGACATCTGAAGACATCAGTTTGGACTAAAGATTGTATGAAGTGATGAACAGGAAGAGAGATATTAACAGAAAGAAAGAGAGCGAGCGAAACGTGACTTAACCTCAGTGATCAATCACTGTGTGTGTGCATATATGAGCTGATCAGTTCTATCGATGTCATACGTGTTGATGGAACACGCGTTGTCACGTCGTCTGTTCATCTTTGAATCCTTTTCTGATGGATCTTTATCTTATTGCTCAAATCTAATATTTCTCTAATATGAGGTTTGAACTTTAACATTCATGATTTTATTACCTGGTTTTCAGTGAACGTCAGCGTTCATGCAGTGAGAGATCAATAAAGATCTGTGCGTTTGAATATCAGAGAGAGCCGAAACTATGGATTCTTTTCATTATTGATTCATCTGCTTTTTATTTTCTCCACAGCAACACAACGGTTTCATCTGCCCAACACGGAATATTGATCGGAGGTTTATCAGAGGATTATTGATCACTGATCATCTGTGTTTTTACCAGTATGTTCGTGTCAATGAAGCTGAGTCCATTTGAGGGCCACAGAGACAGAGGGACAGACAGGGGGACACAGATGGACGGGACTCACCCCAGCTCGAGGCGGTTCGGCCCATCAGCTCGTGAGTTCGCGGGTTCCAGAAGAATTCCCGCCACTCGCTCGAGCCTTTGCGGTCCTCCTCTTTGGTGCCGGACATGATGATGAAGAGGATGAAGATGGAGGTCGGTCTGTGGGCTCAGACGGCGCGCGATGTTCCCGCTGTGACAGCACGAGCGTCCCGCCGCTGCTGCTGCTGCTTGAGTGTTCCGGTTAAAATCGATCAGTGTATCGATCAGGCCGATCGACGATGGTCGCTGAGAGCAGACAGACAGACAGAGAGAGAGAGAGAGAGAGAGAGAGAGACAGAGACAGAGACGGACAGACAGACAGCACAGAGGACAGGATTCACTGCGGAAAGCCTCCTCCTCCTCCCCAACACCGTCCGACGTCACACATACTCCCCTCACCCCACCAATCACAGAGGGGCCTCGTCAAGACAGATCCCGCCCCCTGCAGTCCGTGTGTGTGTGACGTGAGGACGGAAGACCTTTGAAGTGACCGGATGTGATGACGTCACTCGTGTCTCTCACGCCAGCGTCAGAAACGGTTTTCTGTCGTTCTGTCACCTGAGCGCCCTCATCTGTCATTTCACCTGCATTCATTACGAGCTCCTCTCAGAATTCCTCCAGGTGTGTCTCTGGCGGGGCCCCTCTGAACCTGGACCCGGTCCCAACAGACCCCGGCTCAGTCAGCCCTGGTCTGCAGTGCACGGTCACGTGGTGGGTGGCGGACAGGTGAGTCCCACAGGTGAAACACAGAACACATTTCTCCCAGTAATCAGAGCTCAGTGTATCCGACCGGGCACCAGGCTTCAGCTGCACGACGACTCCTAACACTGATCGCTGATCAGTGACATTGACAGACAACCCGATAGAAACAAGACTGAAGGAAACCTGGTCCAACTTTATCAGCTTTGTCCGTCTCCTGTCTGTCTGACGATCAGAGAGACAGAGACAGGAGACGGACACACAGAGAGGTTTGCTCATTGTTTCAGACATGTAGCGGAGTCTGTGGCTGCCATGGCGTCCTCCTCCTCCTCCTCCTCCTCCTCCTCCTCCTCCTGTAAAGGAGCAGCAGGTGGGACAGTGGCGGCCTCCTGCTCGTCTGAATGAACAGACGCCCGGCGGTTACAGACGCAGATTACAGACTGACGTAGAATCACAGCAGTGATTCCAGTGTCATAAAACGACTGATGGAGTGAGTGAGGAGTTTCCTCTGCTGCTCTGACGGATCACGTTCGGTCACGATGCCGCCGTCAGCGGAGTCCGTGCCCTCCTGATGAATGACACGTACACAACAAACGACAGTCGACACGTGTTCAAAGTTTTATTCACAGTGTTGAAGAAACACACACGAGCAGTGTTTGAATGCTCGCTGCAGTGATTCTGTCGGCTGGACGATGACCTGACCCCCCCGCAGAGAAAACTGTGTGAAGAAACGTGTGAGATGACTTCAGAGTCGCTTCATCTGTCCTTTCTGTGGATCTGAGCCGACGGAAAGTCTGCTCTGACGTCCTGAACCTGGAAAATGTCTGTCCAGTAGAATCTGAGACGTGCCGACGGGCTGTCGGGGGACACTGTGCAAAAAACCAACAAAGCGTCAGCAAGGCCGCCTGATGGATAAGAGTCTACAGTACACGGCACGTGTCACATCCAGGAAGGACAGGAGGACGTCAAAGGCCGTCTATTAGAAAACTCCTGTGGGAGTGAGACTGTGGGCATCCTAACACCTACTCTAACGAGTAAGACCTTTTTCTTGTCCACAGCATTTTTTTACAATGAAAACTAAAAACAGCATACGACAGCAAACTTTTATAACGAGCACGCTGGAGTATAAACTTCAACAACTCCTAACAGAGCTACTGACGCCAGGCTGAACTCTGACAGCACCACCAGCTGGCAGACGGGTGCAGCGTATGTGCTAAGCTAGTCCTGAGCGGGCCTCATGAAGACATGCCGCAGTGCACGAGGTCACACTGGCTGTTGTACTCACTCTGTGCTCAGACGCTGGTCGTGGTTGTTTTTTATACGTCTCCAGCGCTCCACCGTCCATATGTGTCCCAGAGCTTTGGTGTAACGTTACGTGTTTATGCCGTTTCCTCTGAAACGTCAGATTCAGCTCTTTCAGAGCGTTTGCTCTGTGGAATCTGCAGCTGCCCGGCGGCCACGTCCGTTTCCACCAAAGTACATTTACTGCAGCAGCATCAGCAGCCGTCACCATCATCTGTGGCGGCCTCTTCCTCCTCCGCACAGTGCCTCCTCCACGCTGTATTCTAGCTCAGATAGTTGCCCCGAGTGTCTGCTTCCAGCGTCACACTATAAATTGTTTTCTTCCACGTCTACAGGAACGCTGACCTCTCCCGGGGTCTTCACAGTACTTGTTTTAGGGTAAGTGAGTAGATAGAGGGGCAGCTGTGGCTCAGCAGGTAGAGTGGTCATCCACCAATCAGGAGGTCGGTGGTTCGATCCCTGGCCTCAGCAGTCCACATGCCGAAGCATCCTAGGCCAAGATACCGAACCCCAAAACTGCCCCCGATCAGTGTGTGAATGGTGCAACAAGGCATACAAAAAGTACAGTCTGTACTTCGAACATCAACCGGTCATTTACTGAGAAGGTTAACATTTCAGCCATCAGCAGACAACAAGAAACACAAAACACACATGAAGTCCACCACAGTGTATTATAGGCCTGCAGTCAGTGCTCCATACAAACCCCATGGTTCAGCTACCAGTGAATGAGTGCTCTGAAAGAAAAAAGCTGGTTTGGGATCCCAGCAAGCAAACACACACACTCAGTTTGACACTTGATACAACAGCTGACCAATGAAAACAAAGCCAACTGTCTTGTGTGAGACAAAGAGACAAACTAAGTGATTCAATGGACAGTGTGGAGTTACCCCCCGTTGTAACGGTACGACAAGTTGCTTGGAGCAGCGTTTAGTTCAACCTAACAGTACTTTCTTCAGATCTGAGTCGACATTTTGAAATTATTTGACCACACAAAAGACTCCAGCACAGAGCATAATAAAACACAACACTCATATGAAGCATCCAGATCATATATCCAAAATCCAAGTTTCCACAGAACCGCGTCTCGCCATCTGCTTTCTCATGTAGGATTTCCCAACTCTCCTGGTTTTTCAGCAGTCTTTTGGGGGGAAAATCATCTTTTGGCAGAGAAAAAAATACAGAAATCAAAATACATTTCTCACAGATTTTACTGTGAGTTACCTGAGAGTTTTGTGAGTCAGTCGAGTTTTATTCACAGCTGCTACAACATGGAAGTCCAGATCTGAAGACTGGTCTGAAGTCCAAGGTCTGAAGACCTGCCCAGAGATTTCAGAGCGCCACATGGACTATAAGCAAGAAAACAGACGTGACACGGCCGACTTTCTGCTCAGACAGGATGGTCTCACCACTTCCTCGTAGCCCTCGCCATCTTGGATTTCAGGGTTGTTGCCATTGTGAAAAGGTGGATGAAGGGATTGGTTCACAGGTGGGGGTGTGTCAGTGACAGGAGAATAATCTGAATCTGTAGAACGGACAGACTACGAATAGCTTTTTGGCTTGTTGCTGAGGGTTGGCGAGCTAACTGACGATCAGTCTCAGGACAGACTGGGCCTCTTCCACTGGTGAGTCCATGTGTACATTTTATGAATTCGCTAATATTCTGCAGGCCAATGGCGGCTTTGGTGGGCCAGGTGTGGAACCACGGTCACAGGTCCAGGTTCTGGGTTCTGCCTTGTTTTCCACTGTTTTCTAAACTGAAACGTGCCACATACATGTTCTGTTTGGTAAGAGAGAGCAGTTCAGCTGTGGGACAGACAGCTATGGAAAAAGTGGAGCTAACATAGAGTTTCATTTACATTTAAATGTGGTGAGTTTGAAACGTTAAATAAATATGTAGAACTCCTTAATTTACTGGCCTTTAAGCTCCTGTGGTGGAGGCCTACTTTGTTTTATATAGGAAGTTCAGGGACTGATCACAGATGGCCTTAAGGAGACTTTATGTCTCCTTATTTAATATAATCATTAGTGCTCAGGGACCTCGTGGGCCTGTCCATCAGAAATGGACATGTCCAGAGAGTGGATTGGCTGTCGGCCCTCCTGGGGACGCATCTGGGAGTAGGTTCCTGTCCAGAGGCCTGCTGATGGAGTAGTGCTGGGCTAAAGACTCGTCAGTCCACTCTGTTCTGGACAGCAGCTGGTCCATGTGAGACCCCAGGGTCCTATGTGGAAGTGGGTAAGGACTGATGGTGGGGTCCCGTTCAAGCAGGGACTGTCCAGGGGCTCTATGTGGCCCATCAGGTCCGTAAAGTGTACCAGTCAATATAGAAGTTTCCCGTTCCAGGGCGGTCTGCAGTTCCTGGGTCTGCTCATCCATTTGGTACAGCTGCTTTTTATGCATCTGAGTATGGTCCTGGTGGTCTAGTCTAGCATGGCACAGTTGCTTTTTATGAGTTTCAATATGGTCCTGGTGGTCCAAGTGGGTATGGTACTGTTGTTTCTTGTTATGCTGAATGTTGTCCTGGTCTTGGTGGTCCATCTGGATGTGGTACTGTTGTTTCTTCTTATTCTGAATGTTGTTCTGGTCGGGTTGATTCGTCTGAGCATGATACTGCTGCTTCTTCTGATTTTGGATTTGGTCTTGTTGTTCCTGGTTCTCCTGAAGGTCCATTTGAGCATGGAACTGCTGCTTCTTTTGGCTCTGGATCTGGTTGTGGACCTGGTTCTTTACATCTTTCCAGTGCCGCCCTCTGAGGACAGGCTCCAAGTCCAGACACCGCTGGCAGACCTCCTTCCCCGGCACTGACTGGACCAGCACGTGGACTCCCAACTGTCTCCAAACTGCCTCCTTCTCTGCAGAAGACCATGGGCGACGTCGGACCTTCCTGGGAGCCGCAGGGACTGAAAGACAGACAGAAAGGTGATGAGACAATGCGAATCTCCTAAGCATAAGAAGACCTCAAAACATATATCAGAAATGAACGTATGGTCAGCTAAAACCAGGAGAACCCACCTGTAATAGGAGTCTGCAGTCTGACCTCTGGTGGGATTGTGGTCGTCCGTCGGTTACTGCCCTGTGACAGAACTGAAGACAGGCAGAGACAGACGAGGTCAAACAGCACCATCTAGTGAATATTCTCTGCATAAAACACAAAGGGGCTCAGAGTCTCAAGTTTTTCAGGGGCCATATCAGTGAGGCTTCCTAACTTGTGCATCCTGTTGTAACCATTTGGTAACCATGGTAACTAGGGATAGGACCCGACTGAGGAAAAAGCCAATACAGGTGAGCAGTTCCTCAGTAAATGTTCCTAACCTCAGATAGGAAAGGTGTATTACTCAGGCATCCTAACCTCTCAGAATCTTTGGGATAGAAGTTCAGCTGCATACATTCAGTCCACGTACCATTTGAGGATGCCTCCAAGAGTGAGTCCATCCCCGTATTAAAAAGTTTACAGCAGAAATAAACATGTTTACAGCCTGCTACAAACAACACTTTTGGCCTCTGTAGCTAATCATGACGGCTGCACAGGAATTAATATATTTACATAACTCACTGGTTTCAATGATATTAAGGTTTAAAGTTAATAATTATGGCTGTGGTCACTCTGAGTGACAGCTCAGCAGGCGGGTTTCATTCCGCCTCAGCTCCACCCTCACTCCACCTCTTTGCCCATTTTTAGATCAGTGTTAAGGATTTCCACAGTTACTTATGAGTTCCTTCTTTAATACCAAACTGGGAAAAATCCTAACATCTAATCCTAAAATCTAACAAACTGCAGCCTCGAAATAAATAAAGTCACTTTGGCTTTCGATAAAGGCAAAGTTACTGGAGCATTGTGGCCTAAAAGTAGAGCACGTAGATCTTTAATGTAGTGAGTCAGGACCCACAGGATGGTCATTTGAGTGGACCCCGATAAAATGTGTTTTACTGGCAAACTGTAATGTTAAACTTGTTTGATGCTATATGTTACAGTCATGGTTATATTACTGTGTTTTGACCATGTCTCTGAATTAAACAAATCCTAAATCTGTAACTACACCTTAGACACGTTATACTGGGAAATATCAGCTGTTTCTGGGTGAAAAAATATTCATGTTACTCAGAGAAGAGAATCTAAAATAAGAGCAACGAGGACGCTGTCAGCTTACGATCAATCCTGACACTCATTATTAGGCTGTAACCCGTCAATCGAAGCGATAACTGGCCACAGTCAGTGAGTGTCAGACGGCCGTTTTATGGTGTTTCTGTGGTGGTGACAGAACGTTAAGAAACACAGTATTTACATTAAACTCAAGCTCCCCGTGCTTTCAGTTCCTGTCTGAATATTTCTGTGCTGTTAATAAAGTTTAAAAGGAGGAAAAAAGTCAGAGCAGGTATGAACAGTGTCCATGACGTAAACGATCCTTTCTGTCAGAGTAATGGCTCAGAACCGGCGGCTGATGTTTCGTTTGTGTGCTGACTGACACTTTGAACCATCAGTGTGGTGGCTGGAACATTTCTTCACTCCAGCTGTATTTCAGTAGAACAGTAACAGCAGCTGCTGATGAACACTGCACATTAACATAGATGTTGACGTAGAATTGGTTTAAGTAGATCGGTCTATAGGCTGGTTCCACTGTCACAGATACCTGATCCAGATGTCTGGGTCAGGATCTGACTGAAATCCAGTACCAGTGTCGGACTGGTGCATCTCCATGAGACTCTTCCAACCTTGAGATTTAAGATAAGGAGTTCTGTAATACCAAATCAATCAAAGTCATGTTTGAAATCAGGGGTCACGTTTAGGGCTTAGGGGTCCGGTTCATGATGAGCAGCTAGGGGGGATGAAGGACATTAGAGGTCTAGATTAGTGGTAGATCATGATGTCAGACCATAGGTCAGACTTAGGTCAGGGGTCATTATTGGGGGTCGGGGGTCAGGGGTCAGAGGTAAGGCTCAGGACTCACCTTCTGGTCTTGGGTCAGACAGCTCTTGACCTGGTTCTTTACATCCCTTCTCACTTCTTGATTGGACGCATCGTTTCTTCAGCTTAGCTCCTCCTACTGGAGTGACTTGAAAAAAACATTGCAGTTTGGTGGGTCGATCAACATTTAACGTTTAACATCTGAATCAGTATGAAGTTCTTCTACTGGCTCCTGATGGCAAAGCAAAACCTAAAACCCCATCAAAGACCAGAGTCACAGAAATGGTCAAACTCTGGTCCCTCCTCTTTCTATTGGAACAAAATTCAACTAAGCACCTGTCACCAGGTTTGACTCAGGTGTTACCTGTGTCGGGGTCAGGGTTCAGCAGCCCCAGGTTGTCCCAGTCCCTCCCCAGCAGGTGGTAGAAGTCGGTGGTCTTGGCCGCAGCCTCCCAGTCTCCATCCTGCAGACTCTCTCCGATGGCAATCTCACAAACGGTTTTCAGCGTCGTCTTCACCGCCAGAGGAGGGCGGCTCCACCGGTATCCGGATGCCTTTCTGGCAGAGGCCAGCACCAGGCTGAGGCGGCCTGGAGCCAGAAGGTCTTGGAGGGTCTGAACACCCGAGTCCAGTGATTTAGCAGCCAGGAGCAACCTGCCGAGCTCCCTCAGCTTCTGACTGACATAGTCGTACCTCCGCTGGCTGCCATCTTGGTTTCCCATCAGCTTGTTCCCATACTTACAGATCAACCAATCAGATTTGACCTGGGCCGAAAGAGGAAGAGCAGGGTTTAAAGAAACCGGCAGAGAGACAGACAGTCAGATGGACAGGTTGACAGGTGTACAGACCTGGTGTGAGACATGGTCCTGGTTCATGCGGTGTAAGACTTCACTGCAGCTCTCAGACGCTCCGCTGGAGATGGGAAGGAGGCGGGATGCTGCAGCCTGGACCCTGCTGCGCTTCCTGGGCCGGTCCACACTGGGGTCAGAGGTCATGTTCTGATCCACATTAGGGTCAGAGGTCATGGGTCGTTTGGTCCCGGTCTGGTCTGTTGCGATCATGTCTCTTGAGGGGTCAGACGGCGTGTCCTCTGTGAACTTGGAGGTCCTGTCGTCTGCTGGGTCACAGGCTGAATTACCTGTGGGGTCAGAGGTCGTGTCCTTCACGGAGTCACAGGTCTTTTCTGCTGTGGAGGCGAAGTCCTTAGAGGAGTCAGAGGTAATCTTCTTCCGACAGGAGGCCTGATGTTTCCAGAGATCAGCACGAAGGAAGAAACCGAGGCACAGCGGGCAGGGAAGGTAGTTCCTCGCATCGACTTCCTGTGAGGGCTGACGCCACGGCACTATCTCACCGCTGCCCTGTCTGATCACCTGAGGGACAGACAGGCGGAGAGAGGGCGACACACAGGTAGTCAGGTACACTGGCATCGTACTTCAGTGTCATGCAGGTAGTTTCCTCTGCGGGAAACAGAAAGGTTAACAGACAGACCAACAGTCAGGTAAATCTGGTAGTTTCCTCTTTAGGTAAACAGACAGACAAGTAAATACACAGACAGGTTAAGAGAAATAAAGGTGAGCAGTCGAGGTAAACAGATGAACATAAAGGTAGTGAGGAAAATTAACCTTAGTGCAGGTAACTACCTGCAGGTAGACAGGTAAACAGACCCGCTAGGTGAATAAACAGCTAAACCAACCTCGATGTTGTGTAGGTAGTTGCCCCTGCACCGCAGGTGCTCCAGCAGCAGGTGGCGTTGTTTGGAGCCTGTTGGCAATGTGCTGGCAGCTGCCACTTCCTGTTGGTCAGCGTGTTTCCTCAGCAGATGACGAGCGATCTTCACCTGCGGCCGCCGACAGAACACGCAGTAATGTTTCTTATCCCACCGCCTCTTCCCGTCACTCCACGTCCTCTTCACCGTCACGCCCTCCTTCTTCTCCTCCTGTCCACGCCTCCTCTCCTTTTGGCCACGCCTCTTCCCATCTGGACCCCGCCTCTTCTCTGCAGGACCCCGCCTCTTCCCTCTCTGACCTCGCCTACTTAAGGTCGCTGTAGCTCGGCGGCGGGGGCGGCGGCTAACTGGCTTCGTTAGCTCTCCATCAGGAGAGGAGGTTTGGTCTGAGGCCTGGACCTCTGTTTTGTCCTCCATGGCAACCTCAGTGTGGTCCTCCGTGGTAACAGCGGTCTCCATGGTAACAGCAGTCTGATGATTAAGCGCACACACACACACACACACACAGGTAAGCATCAACATGTTGCACGCAGGTGTGATTTCAGGAGAGACATTTCTATTGTTTTTGTTTTGACCCGCTGTGAGGGGTTTAAAAAGGACCCCCTGCGGTCCAACCTGACGCAGCAGCAGGTCTAACCTCAGGTAAACACACCTGATTAAAATCACACCGACCAATGAGCCCGGACGGAGAGGCGCCACTCCAGACTCCATTCAAATACCTGCCAGTTTCAGGTTTCTCACTTCGGGACGTTTCAGAAATGTTAAATTGGTACAGTTCAGTTCGACGTGAGCCCGCAGACGCCTCGTATTTAACACAGCCTTGATTAAAGCGAGCGCAGGCAATGACCACGCACCATTAACGGCCGTATGTGTGCCGAAGTAACTGAAGAAACACAGTATTACCACCAAGTCTTCTGCCAGGCTGCAGCTGTAACGGTAAGCAAAACGCTACATAAGAGTTTTCCAGAATGAAGATTGGCGCTTCTTCCTCCCCGTAATCTCAGCCATCGTACTCTGACGGAGGCAGAGGGTTTTTATGTGTGTTCAGGCTGACTGACACGGACTGATGAAAGTCTAAACATATTGTTAACAATGGACAGACTGTTTCTGGAGGTCCGACAGCGGACAAGAGGCCGGCAGACAAGGGTGTGTCCGATAATGGAAGCGTATTTACTTTCAGGCTAAATGCTAACAGCTAGCGGGAGAGAAGCTAACCGCAGTATCATGGCTGTTGGCATTTTAGGAGCTAGCATGTAGCTACCTTAACGTTACATCCAGTGCTACTGAGGAGAAGGGAAGCTAAACCGTGCAGGTGCTAGCTAGCAAACGGACTGAGACAGAAAATGTAAAGACCCGACACAGTCCTCACCAGCTAGCGACACAAACTCTTCTTCTTCTTCTTCTTCTTCTTCTTCTTCTTCTTCTTCTTCTTCTTTCCCCTCCTCCTCCTTCTTCTTCTTCTTCTTCTTCATGGTGGTTTTAGGCGCATTACCGCCACCGTCTGGATTGGAGTGTGAGCGCAATCACTGCTTTACATTCAATTCTCTTTTTGATTACTGTGTGTTGGAACCACCTGAACTCCTCTGCATCATTTCCTAGTACCTGGTACCACATGACTCCTCTGGAGTGTGGCTTTAAGTGTCTGTCTCTCCTTGAAGATGATGCTGAAAACCATCTGTGAGATCGCCATCAGAGAGAGTCTGCAGGACGGAGACCGGAGGCTGCGAGAAGACCACTGACCTGTACCACCTGCTGGGGAGGGACTGGGACAACCTGGGGCTGCTGAACCCTGACCCTGACACAGGTAACGCCTGAGTCAAACCTGGTGACTGTCTGATTAACAGGTACTTAAACGTCCACCCTGTCGAGCCGACACCGCAGTTGAACGAGCAGTGCAGGAGACACAGGAGGAAGAGTGAACCCTCTTATATGAAACTGAGCCAAGTCCTGATTTCTATCAATGGAGAGACTTTTTATGTCAACGTGGGACATGAATTATTTATGTCCAGACACCAAAAGGCACCCTGACACGTCCATGTGTCTTTGTAATACAGACAGACTTTTTGAGAGTGAAGACGATGGTCACGGGTTCAGAATAACAAAAAGACTAAAGACAAGGAGAGTTTCTGTGATCGCTGCTGCAGAATCCTCAATAAATGGACTGAACTGCTTTTAGACGAGAAAACCGCGTTTAACTGCTGAACACTAGACGATACGATGTCCTGCAAAAAGCACAATGAGGTGCTTCATCAGAGATATTTTATTTTCTGTTTGATTTTCACAGTTTTTCATTTTTCTGCAGGCGTGAGATCAGATCATAATTCAGCTGACAGAATCTTTCTGTTCTTATTACATAAAGATTATTTTTATGTCCACATACTATCGTGTATTCAAATATACAGGATCATACACATACCAGGTAATTTAATCAGCCTTAACGATAATTAGTACTGCTTTTATGTACTAACACCAGTTTTCTTTTCCCTTTGCTCAGAATTCATTTTGCTCAGAGTGAAGGTGTTTGTTGATTACCTGCTGGCTTATTGGAGTAAAACTCACGTTGTTTAATGTCATCATATGTTATTGGTCGTTTATGGGTCATGTCTCTTGTCCTGTAATGTGATGTGGGAACTAGAGACAGAAGCGAGTGGTCGAGCAAGTAGGAGAGAGGAGGCGACGGAGAGTTTCTGCCGGCCAAGAAGAGGAAGGACTGAGAGACGAATCAACGAAGGTTAAAGCGTGTTTGTGAGCAGCGGAGCTGCTGAAGAGTCGGTGTGAAGGCGAGCAGACACGTGTTCTGTGAGGACGTCGGCATCGAGTAGCTGATATTGTGTAATCAGTGTGTGGGAAAATGTTTTCATGAGAAATGACTGGAAAGCTGCAGATGAAGAGTCATGAGAAATGAAAGAAACTCATTTTTCATTTGTTAAATGATTCATGTTGTTTTATAGGCAGTAACGCACAGGCTGTGTTAGTTCCAGGTTCAATATGTTCAATAAGGTCATTTCAGGAACAGCAGCCAGACTTTGTTCAGGTGAAACTACACCTGGAACAGCAGCTAGACTTTGTTCAGGGCTGAACTGAAGAGGACTGTTTCATGAGGACTGTGAATGCTGAGCCTTCTCTGTGGTTTCAGTCTGTTTGTTTACATTCTTTCAAACATGTGTCATGAAGTCTTTCTTCTTTTCACACTGTAACCATGGAAACACACAACAACAACAACAACAACTTGAAAACAGAAGACAATTTTGATGTAAGTTATCAATTAGATATTATTTGATACAATATAGATAATCTGATTTCTAAAAGGATTTATGAAAAATGGACTCCTGATCCTGACACCCGGTCCACATACCTGAACCTGATCCTGACACCCGGTCCACATACCTGAACCTGATCCTGACACCACTTTAAAGAGCTAATCATAAAAAGGTGTGTTTGATGTCGGTTCAGATGCCATCAGAGGGCAGGACCAATCAGAGAGAGAGGAGGGAGGAGACAGGGATCGGCCTCCTCTACTCTCCTCCCCTCTGTGGAGGAGGGAGCGGCTCGTGCTGATAAAAACCTCCTCACGTCAGTTCTTTGTGCCAACTCGATCGTGACGACATCATGGACGGACTGCAGGTGAGTGTTTCCTTTAGTTTGTTTCAGAAGTGAATTCACCGTCACTGCCTGCTGCTTTACACTTGGACTGCATGAGCAGGTCTGCAGAACGCTGATATCACCTGTGGCAGTTTCCAGTCGCTTTGAGGTGGTTTTGAATCGCTTTGAGGTGGTTTTGAATCGCTTTGAGGTGGTTTTGAATCGCTTTGAGGTGGTTTTGTGCCTTTTTGTGGCTTTGAGTTAGTTGCTTTTGTTTGTTGTTACAAAAGGAGTACAGATTTCACACTCAAACCTGGTTTTAAAGGTTTTTTGGAGCCTGTTGATCTGATCTGGTCTGGTCTGAGTTCAGTGGTTTTTAGTCTAGACCCAGTCTGAGATGCCTGAATACAGCACGTGGTCTGGTGTGTTTTGTTGCAAACAGGTGTGTGTGTGTTTGTGTGAAGGGGCGTGGCTTCCTCTGGTATGCAGGTAATGGGTCAGTGCAGGGTTTCGGGGGAATGCTGTTGCTAGGAGACAAAAACAAACAGTTTTGAAGCTGCAGATCAGACTGAGATGAACACCTGGGGCACACTGTCCACCACACTGCACTGGAAAATACTGCCCTTCACTTCTGAGGATCTGGTGGGCTCAGGTAGGCTCAGGTGGGCTCAGGTAGACCCAGATAGGCAGTGTGCTTTAAGCCTAACAGGACCAGAATGCTGGACTGTCAGCTGAGATGAAAAGACAGAGAATTAAAGAAGTAGAAGAAGAAGAAACAGCTGATTCAGGTATTTGTTGCTGTTTGTTTCTAGGTGAGTATTGCATGGCTGCTGCTGAAGATGACCTTTGACCCCATCGCTGCACAACTCCTGCCGAAGCCCAGGTGTCCAACATGTAAAGAAGGTAACTGACCAATGGCGGTCCAGATGATCCTTCATGAACACTTGTCGTTTGTCTCTGACTTCCTGTCTCTGATCTGCAGGTTACTTTGTGAAGAAGAACTGTTCTGTGATAACGACCAATAACGAGGTGAAGACCGAAGGAGTCCAGTGTCAACTGTGCACCGACTGCTCAGGTAAACTCACCTGCCTCCAGCCCTGGTCCTGGTGCTGTCTGAAGTAGAACTCTTTGTTACTGGAGCATCAGAACGAGTCTGACTGCCACCTTTTGAAGACCCAGCTCTTTTCACTTGCCTTTGATTAGTGTCTGCTTTTCAAATGCTAGTGATTATGTTCCCTAGTAATCCCTCAGTTACCTTTAAATGATCTTTTTTGTTGTTGTTTTGTTTTATTTGAACTCTTGTAGTCAATATCTTTTATCCCTTTTCCTTCTGCCCTAGTTCTTTCCTGTGTTTATTGCACTTTACGCACCTTCATGTGAAGCACTTTGGTGCGGCTCAGCCGTCTGTAAATGTGCTAGAGAAATAAAATTGACTTGACTGAAGCTCAAATATTTACATTTCAGTGAAGGAAGTTTCAGCTGCTGCTGAGATTTCTGCTCTGGTTAGTTTTCTGTCACCATGACGAGTCGACTTTGAGCTCGTAAATAAATCCCACATGGAGCAACGAACCGTCTCCTGGACTGTTGGACACTGTGAGATTAGTCAATCGCAGAGTCGTAACTTCTCTCTGTGATTGGCTCGGAGGTGAACTGTGCCACCAATCAGAGCTCTCTGTTCAGAACTCCGTGATGAAACAGACTTCCTGTGAATCATCATCATCAGCTGTGAAGCTCTGCTTCTTCAGAATAAAACATTTCACAGGAAGAGATGAAAACCTCTTGTGTTTTCCTCAGAGCTGCACCACCGACGGATCAATGAATCCATCGATTGACAGAAAATTAATTAGCAAATTTAGTTTAATCGATTGATCATGAGTCATTTTTCAGTAAAATTACCAAACAGCTCAGCTGCTTAATTTTGAGGATTTACTGTTTTTCTGTCTCTTTGTGAAGAGATTGTTTACAGCTGATTTGATCAATAGTGAAAATAATATTGATCGTTTCATTCATGTATTAAAATCTTTGACTGAGAAACTTTCTCTTATGACAAACGACTTTTCTTAAACTGACAAAATATCAGATCACGATTCACTCATTATGAATATTTTAAAATAGGGTGTTAAACTTTAAACAAAGTGTTCATACTTACTCTTTTTTATTGATATACTTTCTTATTGGTTCATTCCTGCTTCTAATTTAGGTTTGGTTTTGTCTGAATGAGGATTTATTGGTTCAACCCTCCAGTTTGAGTCTCGATTGATTGATTGATTGATTGATTGATTGATTGATTGATTGATTGATTGATTGATTGATTCGTGTTCTGCAGCTGCTGACCAGGACACTCTGGTGAAATGTTCCATGTTTGCTGACTCGCTGTGTGGAGACAAAAGTGCACCTGCCGTCACACCAACGCTGACAGCTACCGAAGCTCCAGGTAAACTCACCTGACAGCAGCTGGTTCACAGAGCAGGAAGAGTTCACTTCCTCCATGATGAGACAGAAATTAGCTTCAAGGGTTCAAGAAGTTTTCAGAGGATGTCTGAAGGTCTCTCGGTTTTTGTTTGATAGTTCTTTTTCCTCTTCTTCTTCCTCTTCTTCCTCTTTTTCCTCTTCTTCTTCTTCTTCTTCCTCTTCTTCACAGTCTCTGCTCCTGAGGTGTGGATCATCCTCACTGTGATGTAAGAATCACCTTTAGCCGTCTTTAGTCTCTCTGAGGTGGCGGCCATGTTGCCCTGTTGATTTCTGTCTTTGGGTGAACTTTCTAATTATTTTCATGCTCTGACATCGTTTTATTGTCTCATAATATGTAAATTCTCAATCCTTTGATAACGTTACATTTCTGTGAGATACAGCTGCAGATTCTGTTTCCGCCCTTCGTCGGTTACTTTGTGAAATGATCCCTCTTCTTCATAAATAATTCATTTCTCTGGAGAGTCGGTTAGAAATGAAGAAAACTGACTCTGCAGTTGAAGCATCTGTCGAATACAAATACTGAAAGAAGTTCACGTGAAAATGCTGAAAGGAGCTGAAATGTCACTGTGGGTCTGTTAAATTGAGCTGGAAGTGTCAAAGAGGTGACGTCAGTGGAAGTGTTGGCGGACGTGTCAGCACTGAAAGCAGGTGAGGTGAAATGTGTTGTGGCCGTTAGAGGAGCAGAAAGAAGTACGTTCAGTTAAAGGTGAAACGATCAAAGTGTAAACGCTGAAAAGATGAGGAGTAAGACATGAAATCAGTTTGAACGTCAGCGGACGAGGACTTACTTTAGCCACGCCCTCCCAGTTTGACCAACCAGTCAGCCTCCAGGGATCAACACACTCAGGTCGTAAAGTCCAGTAGACTTGCTCTGCCAGCCTCTGACCTGATGGACAGTTAAACTGAAGCTCTCAGTTCAACCTAAGATCATGACACTTTTAGATGGCCAGTGCTGTAGCCTGTGAGACATGAGGGACGTCTGTCCCACCAAGCTGTGATGGTACAGGGGGTCGAGTTTGGACAAAGTGGACAGTGAGGCAAACCGATAAATATTTGAAATCAAGATTTTCACCAAAAGTCCATAACCAGCCAATCAGCTGTTGGCAAGTGATGGAAGGGGTGGGGCATAATATAATTATGATTCTGTGATGTCTTCTGTGGACACTGATTGTTTTTGTTGTTGTTGTGTCTGCAGAGCCGTTTCTTTCTTCCTTCTGCTGCTCAGTTTGCTTTTCATCCTGCTGGCCTGCCGGAACCGCCGACGCAACAAGCCAAGAGGTAACAAGCTCCAAGGTAACAGGCCCCGCCCATCAGATGAACAGACACCTCCCATCTCGTGACAGACCCCTCGCCTCTGATAACAGGCCCCTCCCATCGCGTGACGCAGTTTCCTGTTTCTTCCACAGGTCCGGATCCCCTGTGACTGACGTGGATCTGATAGAGCTAAAGCCAGTATGAGTTTCTCTCAGCATCAGTGCTGTTAGACAAACTGCTCCACAGCCAGCGGACCTGACGCATCTCCAGAAACCACCGAGCGTCCCAACAGGACAGCAGTCCTGGTGCAGGTTCAATCTCAGTTTAGTCAAACACAAGCACAGGGTCAGTCCAGGTTCAGTCCAGGTGTAGCGCAGGTTCAGTCCAGGTGTAGTGCAGGTTCAGTCCAGTTGTAGCGCAGGTTCAGTCCAGGTGTAGCGCAGGTTCGGTCCAGGTGTAGCGCAGGTTCGGTCCAGGTGTAGTGCAGGTTAATTCCAGGTGTAGTGCAGGTTCAGTCCAGGTGTAGTGCAGGTTAATTCCAGGTGTAGTGCAGGTTCAGTCCAGGTGTAGCGCAGGTTAATTCCAGGAGTAGTGCAGGTTCAGTCCAGGTGTAGTGCAGGTTAATTCCAGGAGTAGTGCAGGTTCAGTCCAGGTGTAGCGCAAGCTTGGTCCAGGTGTAGCGCAGGTTAATTCCAGGTGTAGTGCAGGTTCAGTCCAGGTGTAGCGCAGGCTTGGTCCAGGTGTAGTGCAGGTTCAGTCCAGTTGTAGCACAGGTTCAGTCCAGGTGTAGCGCAGGCTTGGTCCAGGTGTAACGCAGGTTAATTCCAGGTGTAGTGCAGGTTTATTCCAGGTGTAGCGCAGGTTCAG
Organism: Chaetodon trifasciatus; assembly: GCA_037975065.1. Lineage (NCBI taxonomy): Eukaryota > Metazoa > Chordata > Actinopteri > Chaetodontiformes > Chaetodontidae > Chaetodon > Chaetodon trifasciatus. Next base: position 478,152 of record JBBMOE010000102.1, on the reverse strand, counting down.
TCCAGGTGTAGCACAGGCTAATTCCAGGTGTAGCGCAGGTTCGGTCCAGGTGTAGCGCAGGTTAATTCCAGGTGTAGTGTAGGTTCAGTCCAGGTGTAGTGCAGGTTCAGTCCAGGTGTAGTGCAGGTTCAGTCCAGGTGTAGCGCAGGTTCTGTCCTGGTGTTGCCCAGGTTCAGTACAGATGTAGCCCAAGGCCAGTGCAGGTTTAGATATAGTCCAGCTTTACTTCAGTGTAGTCTAGTCCCCCGTTATCAGAGTTAGGAACAGTTCCACACTGTGTGTAACAGAACAACATGCCACGACATCACTTCCTGTGAAGTGCAGATGTTTTATTTCAGACGTTTCTGGTTTTATTTGTGCTGTGAGAATCTTGATGTTTCTTTTAGTTGCTGCTGAGTTGGATGTTCAGTGAACATGTTGACAGGATGTCTCTGACTAAGTCAAATCTAAGTCTAAGTCTAAGTCTCACTCTGCTGGTGGACTGTGGCACTGCAGAGCTCCTTTATTAAATCAGCTGCAGTTTGCATCAGCTGGTGGACCCAGAGAAAACTGGACCAGGTACAGACCAGATTTGCCTGCGGGAGCCGACAGTCGGCCAGAGCTGACTCTCAGTCCAGATCGTCCCAAAGTCCACGACCCAAAACCAAAGCAACCAGAGCCGCACCACATTCAGTCCTCTGACGCAGAGTGTGTCAGCGCAGCAGACAAACCTTCCTTCCTTCCTGTCTGCAGACTAATCTTTCAGCTCAGGTTTACAATGACGATCAGACCTGAAACTTCAAGGTTTCCAAAATAAAGGAAGTTCAAATAGAACCTTTTTTTAAAATATAAAACTTAATAATCATTAATGAATTTTAAAAAAAATGTTGGACTTTAATGAAACAGGAAGTCCACAGAGAATGGTGGAGACATCCTGACTTTTATGTCCGAGTCCTGTAAAATCACTGTATCCTACATTTCCCATAATGCACCTGGCATCCAGAGGAGGAAGTTCCTGTGTGGGTGAACTGCAGCCACTCTGTGTTTCAGCATGTTGTTCTGTTACTGATCCTTTATTGTATTTTTCTTGTTTCTGCTTTGATGTGAATCAGCCTCTTCTTCCACTTCTTCTTCTTCTTCTTCTTTTTCTTCTTCTTCTTCTTCTTCTTCTTCTCTCTTTTATTCGTAGTCGAGTGTTTTTCTTCTTGTTTTTCTCAATAATTTGCTTTTTGGCTCATTTGATTGATTGTTTCAACCAAATACTGAATAAATAAAGTTTGACTTTTTTTTTTTTAATAATTGAAATTTTATTGGATTTTAACACATTATCCAGAAAAAAGACAAACAAACAACACAGAACAATAATAACAAAATAAAACCAATAAACAGGCAGGTTATAACAGACACTGACACATTAACTTAAAAGAGGACGATTACTGAGTCATAGTCCTGAGTAGTATTTCGAAATACTACTAGTGTAAAATAATGCATCATCAGTCTCTTTGCCTGGTCAGGTTGTTTCCACCAGACATGTATTGGCTAATTGCTCATTGATCATTTCTCCCATTCAGTCTCTCCAGCATCTTTTCACATGCAGCTGTTTCCATCATTTGGAGCTTCCATGAATTCAGTGTAGGAGTCTGAGGTTCTTTCCCACATCTTAGAATCATCCGAGCACAAGTCATTAGGCCTGTTTTTAATATTCCAAATTGTGATTTATTTAAAAGTGGCACCATAGTTTTGTCTCAAAGAAGACATAATCTCGAAGTCCACATCCTGACCATTTTCCCACAGTGCCAATGCCAACATGTATGTGCCGCGTTCTTTTCTACATTTCCAACATAGGTCATCTTTAATTAGACCCATTTCATTGAGTCTGGTTGGTGTATAATAATATCTGTGAATTATTTTGTACTTAATAAATTTGCCTCTAGCTTCTCTAATGTACTCCTCGGTGTTGGAAAGAATCCCCCCCCATACTTTTTCATCCACTGTACAACACAAGTCTTTTTCCCATGTCTTCCTAAGAGTTCTACAGTCACTGTTAGTCCTCCAGGGACATGTCTCATACCACTTAGCTGCTCTATGAAACATTGGTGGTAGTTGTATGTAGCTTTCAATTAAATTTTTATCTTGATCAAAGAAAACTTTCTTTTTAATGCAGTCTCTAATCTGTAAATATTTCCAAAAGTGGCCTTCTTCAAAAAGATCATCTGATATTCTAATGCCCTTTCTTAACCATAGAGCCCAATAAATCGTCTGTTTACCTATTTTTATTTTTGGATTGTGCCTTATGGATGCATATTTTTGAGTATTATGGGAAATCTTACATTTTTTATGTACTTCTTGCCACACTGATTTGAATGTATTAGATTAGGATTCATCATATTGTTTTTCTCCTGTTTTATTGTTTGAGCAAGGGTTTCAATGGGTTTAAAAGGAGAGGAAAACTCTTGTTCGATCAAGATCCAATCCAGATCAGTGTTTGGATTTGTTCCACCCCAGTGTTTTGCCAGCTTTGCCATTTCAAAAGAAATACTGTAATACTGTATGTTTGGCAAGGATAGGCCCCTTCCACCTTTGGCTGATATAGTTTGTCTGTGTGAATTCTAGGTCTTCTTCCATCCCAAAGAAAATAATTGATCATCTTGCTATATCTTTGTAATAGTTCTTGTGGAATGCATAGAGGTATCATTCCAACTAAATAATTAATTTGCGGATCCACCACCATTTTTATTGTGTTCATCTTTCCCCATAATGTCAAATGTAGTTTACACCAATCATTCATTCATTCATCTTCTATACCCCGATTATCCCTTTCGGGGTTGGGGGGGGCTGGAGCCTATCCCAGCTGTCAGCGGGCGAGAGGCGGGGTACACCCTGAGCCGGTCGACTGCAGGGCAACACACACACACATTCACTCTCACACTCACACCTAGGGACAATTTAGAGTCACCAATTAACCTAATGAGTCCTCCATTAGGTTAATTCCAAATTATCCAAATTAATTTTAATTTTGTGATTTTTTCATGTCGGTAGCACGGTGGCGCAGCAGGTAGTGCGCGTGCCTCACAGCAAGAAGGTTGCTGGTTCGATCCCCGGGTCGGGCGGGGGCCTTTCTGTGTGAAGTTTGCATGTTCTTCCCGTGCTTGCGTGGGTTCTCTCCGGGCACTCCGGCTTCCTCCCACAGACCAAAAACATGCTCAGTAGGTCAATTGGTGACTCTAAGATTGCCCTTAGCTGTGAGTGTGAGAGTGAATGTTTGTATGTCTGTATGTTGCCCTGCAATCGACTGGCGACCGGTCCAGGGTGTACCCAGCCTCTCCGACAGCTGGGATAGGCTCCAGCCCCCCGCAACCCTGAAAGGGATAAGGCGGGTATAGAAGATGAATGAATGAATTTTTCCATGTTAGTAGACATGATTTCTCCTATATCTGGATTCAGTTCTATCCCTAAGTATTTCATGCCCTTAGCAAGCCGTTTAAAGTTGAAGGCAGACAATAGGTTCTTGGAACAAGTTGAGACACTGGCATAGCTTCAGATTTGTGCCAATTAATGCAGTAACCTGATGCTTTAGAATATGTTTCAATAACCTCGAGCAGCGCTGACACAGTTAGCTGGGTCTTGACTCAATACCAAAATAACATCAGCATAAAGAAATAATTTATGCTCCCTTCCTCCTCCAGTAACTCCCTAAATTTTTGCCTCCTCTCTTATCATAGTAGCTAAGGGTTCAAGAAATGTTGTAAATAAAAGTGGACTGAGACTACATCCCTGACGAGTTGATCTGGATATATTAAAGGACTGAGATATCATCCCATTAGTAAAAACTGCAGCCTTGGGACTTGAATACAGAACTTTTACCCGCCTACAAAAACCATCTCCAAACCCAAATCTTGATAGAGTTGCAAATAAAAAAGCCCATTCAACTGTATCAAAAGCCTTTTGAGCATCTAGAGATATGGCTGTTACAGGATGTGAGTTTGTTCTATTCATCCAAAAAACTTTATTGCTATTGTATAAAACACTGACGTTTAAAACTACTGACTACTGACTCTGCTGACTTTGGGTACGGTGGTAACACTGTCACCTCACAGCTAGAAGGTCCAGGTTCGAATCCCGCTGTGGGCGCTGGGGGCGTGTCCTCCACCATGCCTTCAGCGTCTGCTGCTCGAGGAAAAAGGGTCTTTCTGTGTGGAGTTTGCATGTTCTCCCCGTGTTCACCTGAAGTATCCTCCATAAAATACCCCAGTAAAAACATGCAAGAAGGTCACCACCTGACCAATGGTGACAAATGAGAGTTGGGTCCCCGGGCGCCGCTGTCGGCCCACTGCTCCTGCTCTGCCACGGAGGAAGGACCAATCAAGGATTTCACGGAAGCATGTAGTGTGCTGTTCACTGTGTGCTGTGACAATAAAAGTACAGTATGTTTCTTCTCCCTTTCTGACTCACCTGACCTAAGCACACCTGTAACCTGAGCACACCTGACCTAAGCACACCTGTAACCTGAGCACACCTGACCTAAGCACACCTGTAACCTAAGCACACCTGACCTAAGCACACCTGTAACCTGAGCACACCTGTAACCTGAGCACACCTGACCTAAGCACACCTGTACCTGAGCACACCTGTACCTGAGCACACCTGTACCTGAGCACACCTGTACCTGTCAGGCTTCTAAATTAAATGTTTTTAGTGAAGTTCAACGTTAACAGAAGCTCTTTGCTCCTGTGGAACTGAGGAAGTCGTTAACGGGTTAAACTGAGAGGTGGAGGGGGCGGGGTCACACTCACCTTATCAGGTGTAACCATGGCAACAGACTGGAAGCAACAGAAACTGTCCTCCCCAACACACGCACACCACACACACAGTGTTGCCATGGTGATTCTACCGTCACAGAAAATTGCTTAACTTTATTGATATTTGATGACGTCATTCAGGTGAAAGCTGCGTCGGTCAATGAGTCGATGACTGAAACAGATTCACGTTCATGATCTTTTACTGTCACAGAGAGAGCGAGGGTGGGGGGGCTGTTGACACGGTAACCAGACCTGACGGATGTCTCCGTCCATGTTTTGAGCACAAAGTGAGAAACGCTTTGATGAAATGATTCAGGCAGAAAACAGAAGTGTTGAGAAAGTTTCCAGCGTTTCCAAACGCTCGATGAACTCAGGAGGAGTTTCACAACATGTGTGATTACAGACGGACGCTGGATGTTTGGAAATGTGCTGACGTTCAAAGCAGCTGCACGTTCGTATCATCACAGTAAAACATGTGGGACAGCTGCAGGCTAATGATTGTTGATGTTATTCACTGACTGTCATCACACACCAGGTTTCTGTGCCTCTTCGTCACATTAATAAGAAGATGACATATTTTATTATGGTCTGGTTTTTTGTCTCTTCTCAGGTTTATCACCTCATTCATTGCTTCCTGTTTTATTGTTGTTTTGTCTTCTTCCTCATTGATTTGGCTCTGAGCTGTTTCTCTTTGATGAGCACTGATGATCTAACGTGGTGAAAACTTGATTTAATCTGATGATGAATTTACTTTCATCTTCATCATATTGAACAGGATGTGCTTTGATCACTGATCTAAAGAAACTTTGTGAAACATTTCATCTGAATTTATATTTTATGGACAAATTCTATCAAATGTACGTTTGAAACAACTTCTCCTTCTCAGCTCTCAGCAGCTCCTCATGTTCATGAGCGTGAACGCGCCTGACTCCACACTCGCTCTCGACATGTTTCGTCATCAGCTCTGATTGGCCGAAACGATTACAACCAGGAGGGCGGGTCTGTTACGCATGCGCAGTAGAGGAGCGTGGACAAGCATGTTTGGAAAGTTTGAGGAGAGTTAAAACAGGTTTAGGAAAGAGTTCATTTCAGTAACGAAGACGTTTTCTCGTTTTCTGCTGGAGAGCTCTTCAACGCACAGACAGACAGAGAGAAAGACAGACAGACGAAGAGACAGACAGACCGACGGAAGGAGCGGAGGAGCTCCTATACCCAGGCGGAGACACCGAGGAGTCACAGCATTCCAAGGCGGGCCAAGGAGCGCCACCGCCGGCATGAAGATCGAGTTCGCCCCGCTGAACATTCCGCTGCGGAGGAGACTGCAGACCGCCGCGGTGCTGCAGTGGGTCTTCTCCTTCCTGGCTTTAGGTACCATCAGCCTGTCTGTCTGTCTGTCTGTCTGTCTGTCTGTCTGTCTCATTACCTGTCTGATCACCTGTCTCTCTGTCTGATCACCTGTCTCTCTGTCTGATCAGCTGTCTGTCTGATTACCTGTCTGTCTGATCGCCTGTCTCTCTGTTTGATCACCTGTCTGTCTGATCACCTGTCTCTCTCTCTGATCACCTGTCTCTCTGTCTGATCACCTGTCTCTCTCTCTGATTACCTGTCTCTCTGTCTGATTACCTGTCTGATCACCTGTCTCTCTGTCTGATCAGCTGTCTCTCTGTCTGATTACCTGTCTCTCTGTCTGATCACCTGTCTCTCTGTCTGATTACCTGTCTCTCTCTCTGATTACCTGTCTGATCACCTGCCTGTCTCTCAGCTCAGTGCTGTCTTGCTGCCTTCATACTGCTGGCTCTCTCTGATTGGTGGATGGTGGCCCTGCTGTATGGTGGTTGGCTGTGGTTGGACTGGGACACGCCCTCCAGCGGGGGGCGGAGGTCACAGTGGGTCAGGACCTGGAGCGTCTGGGACTACTTCAGGGACTACTTCCCTCTCACGGTGAGGTCGGCTTTATTGATCCGATCGATCAATGCTGAAACAAGCTGAGCGGGTCAATACTGACAGACGGTCGCTGATTTCTGTCTGCAGCTTGTTAAAACAGTCGATCTGGATCCAAAGAGGAACTACATCTTTGGATTTCATCCCCACGGTGAGAAACACACCTGTCTGTCTGTCTGTCCGTACCTGTCTGTCCCTCAGGTGTGCTGGTAGCTGTGCTGACCTGTCTGTCTGTCCGTACCTGTCTGTCCCTCAGGTGTGCTGGTAGCGGGGGCGTTTGGGAACTTCTGCACGGAAGCGACAGGTTTTTCTCACCTGTTTCCTGGACTGAAGTCGCACCTGCTGATGCTGCCGTTCTGGTTCAGAGTCCCGCTCTTCAGAGACTACATCATGTGTGGAGGTACGCACTAGCCTGTCTACCTGTCTGTCTACCTGTCTGTCTACCTGTCTGTCTACCTGTCTGTCTATCTTGTCTAATGGGTTCATTTGTGTTCACACATTCGACAACATTCAAGACTAAAACCAAGGCCAAAAGCTGTAAACAAGTGGCACGCTGGTCTGTCATTGGTCAGAATTTTTACCTGGAAGTGTCGCCTCGACACACCTCCTCTGTTTGGTTTTCTTCTTCTTCAGTGTGGAGCGCCAGCAGCACGTGTGATGGACGGTTTTCACCAGTGTTAAATATGTCGACTCATGCAGTTCTAGAGAGCATCTGCAGCCAGAGGGTGAAGGCTTCAAAGAGCCTGTTCAGAACCTCGAGCCCGAGTTCATCGTGCCATCGAGAGCTAACGTTAATGTGAGAAAACACTCTGAAAAACACTTTGAGGAGAAGAAGGAAGAGCTACAAGTCAAGCTAGCCAGTGCAGACAAGCTAGCTCTGACCACAGACTACAGCTAGACGTCACTTCGTCAGCGCTGCCTAGAGATGCTCAGAATTAACCGGTGAGTCACGAGTTAATGCATGTTGGGCTATCGATAGCAAAATTAACCCGACCTGGCATCCCGAATAGGGTCGATTGCAAAACGAACCACTCTGGAGTTCAAGTGTAACTGCTGTGTTCACATGTGACCAGATGAACTGGACCTGGAGGGGAACCGGTCCAGCTGGTCCAAACCAGCCAGGTGTGAATACCCTGAAGCTCCTGTTGAGGTCTCTGCTAAATGTCGTAAAACGGCAGATTCTCCATGAAAGATGACACCGACTCTCGTCACACTGATTTAAACTGTGGATCTAGTGTTTCATCAGAATTCAGGCCAAAGTGTAAAATTCCCAGAACATTTACAGAACCAAGTTTATGTCTGAAAGGGTTTGGACGTTTCTGCACTGAGTCTGTCTGAAGTTTCTCAATCAGCCCTTTGTGCAGCTCTGAGTAAACACCATGTTACAGGTCAGAGCAGGAGGAGGCAGAAAGCTGCTCTCTGATTGGTCGTCTGAGTGGGGTCACATGGGTTCAGTTGTTCCAGAGCTGCTGAGATTGATCAGTTTCATTAATGTTAATGGTCCAATGTGTTGGATTTTAGGGGGATCTGTTGGCAGAAATGATTGTAAGTGAGGAAAGCTTTATTTGAAAAGCACTTTTTAAAACACGCAGTAAACACACATGAAGATAAAACCGAATAAACACATGAAGATAAAACTGAAGAAAACTCAGTGAGACAGACCAGACAACAAAAACAAGGACAACAAAGCTCAGAGTGGTGATCTATAAATACTAGATCTATAAAATCTATTAACATTTGTTCTTAGAAACAGTCCAAAAAGACGAGGACGATGATTCCAGAAGGTTGGAGCTAAAACAGCAACGACACCATCACCTTCTGTGTCACAGCTGGATTTCAACATCTGTAGAAGACAACAGACATCTGACGTCTGTGATGTTTCTCAGCTGAAGAAAACAGGACTGAAGAGCTCTAAAGTCCTAAACTGATCAAGACTCTCAGCAGAAGATTTGATATCAGAGTGAAATGAACCAATAAACTGAAAAGTTATCAGGATCAATTAAAAGAGTTTCTGCTTCGTCAGGCTTTAGGTGGAGGAAGTTAGCACACATCCATCCTTTGGTGGCAGCTAAACCATGATGGAGAGGACGTTTGATCCAGATCATCATGTTTAGTAGGGAAATAGATCTGTGCACCATCAGTGAAACAGTGATATGATTGGTCCTGAAAGCAGCTGAAGAAACAACCCAGAGGAAGCAGGTCCAATGAAAACAGGACAGGTCCAAGGACCGACCCCTGAGGGACACCACACAGCAGGAGCTGAGGAGGACACACTGAAACCATTTTAAAGCTGAACCAGAGATGAACACAGTTATGCAGCCTATCAAATCATCAATCTATCAAGATGGATGGCGTCAAAGGCAGCAGTCAGATCTGGTAGGATGAGGGTGGAGGATTCACCTCCACCTTCGTCTGAACGTTATTGTGTGGCCATTAACCAACTTCAGGTCTTGGTGAGTGACTGTTTTTTCAAGGATTCTGGATAAAGAGGGTAGCTTGGAGACTGGACTATAGTTCTCTATCTGGTCTGAGTCAAGAGAGGGTTTTCATCAGGGACAGGGACAGACCGGGATGACGGACAGCAGGCTGGGACCTCAGACAGCAAAGATGGATTTTAGGAATTTTGTAGGAATTCTATCACATGGACTAGAGGAGGGACACATGAGCTGCAGTGTTTCTGAGGATCTGCAGGGAGACAGAAGCAAACACTCAAACAGTGAAGTAGGACGGTTGAATGGTGCGGATGGTAAAGCAGAGGGTGGACACCTGGACCTCAGACCATCGATCTGCCTACAACAAACCATCAGAAATGTTCACTGTCAACAGAAGAGATGAGGCGGGAACGACAGGAGGAGGATTTACAGGCTCGTTAATGTGCTGAACAGGAAACTTGGGTCGTGTTAATTACTATTAATTAAGCCAGAAGAGTGGGCGGCTCACACATCTCCATTGTCTGTTTCATTTTGAAGAGAAGCTCCTTCATGTGGAGGCGGTGAGCTTCAGGTTTAGACTGTTTGCTTCTGGGCTACTGTAGAAGGTCAAAGTGCGTCAAAGGCACGCATTCATGGTCGAGAGTGTTGTTACCTTAGAATGAGTGTATGTCTCCACAGGAAGCAGGTCCTCTTCCACAGAGTCCGCCATGTTTCTACAGAAGCTCAGAACGGTGTTTTTGTGGCCGCCGTCGGGGAGGACGAGGCCGGGGCTCAGTCTGCAGCCTCACCACTAGATGGCAGTACATCCCTGAATGCGATGACTGTGTGTCACAGCTTCCCGGTTGGTTTCCTGTGTCGTGTAGGTCTGGTGTCGAGCTGTAAGTCCGGCCTGTCGTACCTGGTCAGTCGTCCTGAAGGAGGGAACGTCGCTGTCATCGCGGTGGGCGGAGCTCCAGAGGCTCTGGATGCTCGACCAGGAGCTTTAACACTACAGGTGCATTTTTATTCTTTTTTATTATTTACGAAAGTGTTTGATCCAACACTCACTGACTGACTGAGTGTGTGTGTGTGTGTGTGTGTGTGTGTGTGTGGGGCAGGCAGACAGACAGACAGACAGGGAGACAGACAGACAGACAGGCAGACAGACAGACAGATAGACAGTTAACAGACAGACAGACAGGCAGACAGACAGTTAACAGACAGACAGAGAGACAGACAGACAGTTAACAGACAGACAGACAGACAGGCAGACAGACAGTTAACAGACAGACAGACAGGCAGACAGACAGTTAACAGACAGACAGATAGACAGACAGACAGTTAACAGACAGACAGACAGACAGGCAGACAGACAGTTAACAGACAGACAGACAGACAGATAGACAGACAGGCAGACAGACAGTTAACAGACAGACAGACAGACAGATAGACAGACAGGCAGACAGACAGTTGACAGACAGACAGACAGGCAGGCAGACAGACAGTTAACAGACAGACAGACAGACAGCTGAGAGACAGACAGGCAGGCAGGCAGGCAGACAGACAGACAGTTATCAGACAGACAGACAGTTAACAGACAGACAGACAGACAGCTGAGAGACAGACAGGCAGGCAGACAGACAGACAGACAGTCAGGTGGGCAGACAGACAGACAGGTGGGCAGACAGACAGACAGACAGGCAGGCAGACAGACAGACAGACAGACAGCTGAGAGACAGACAGTCAGACAGAGAGACAGACAGGCAGGCAGACAGAAAAAAAAAAAAAAAAATAAAAATAAAATAAAGTTTAAATTAAAATAAGCCCCGAAAACGAGAGTAGAAGCAAATCAAAGAACGTTCTTTCTTGTGGACAGAGACTGAACGTCTCACATCTGTCTCCTCCTCCAGGTCCGAAGCAGGAAGGGCTTCATCAAACTGGCTCTCAAACACGGGTGGGTGGAGCCTGTGGAGGGGCGTGGCTCTGAGGGGTGGAGCTACAAACACTACACTGACTGTGTGTGTGTGTGTGTGTGCGTGTGTGTGTGTGTGTGTGTGTGTGTGTGTGTGTGTGTGCAGAGCTCAGCTGGTTCCCGTCTTTTCTTTTGGAGAAAACGAGCTGTTTGATCAGATGGAGAATCCCACCGGCTCTCCTCTGAGGAGGCTGCAGGTCAGAGGGCAACACTCACCGGCTCACTTCACTACTTCATTTGTACAAGTAATACACAGAAAAACTCACAGTGTAGTACAAAGGATTGCGCTGCTGAGATCTCGCCAGAGAAGAAACGATAGTAGAAAGAAGCCACAACACGCAGTTTGCATCAGTCTGAAGGTGAAGTCTGGGAGAGGACTGTCCTAAATGATTATTTTTCTCTCGATTAATCTATCGATTATTTCTTTGATTAATCAATTAGTGAAGGGATTAATTTTTTGCCTAATATAGCGATTATTTTTTTGGTTTGAAGATTATTAAATTACAAGAAAACGTCTAAACGCTTTTCTTATTTAAATTCTTTATTTATTCATTTATATTTGCAAACCTAACAAAGTTTCAAGTATTGAAAAGCAAAAAAACCTTTGTTTGTGTTCATGTTAAGGATACTTTGTGAGCACAGATGCTCCTTCTGGTGTGCATCCCTCTTCAAAATCTTTTTTTTTGGAGGGGAATAACTGCAACATCAGTTTGCCTAAACCTGAAAAATAGACACATAAAGCAGAGTGCACATTGAAATATTAGGACAATGATTTTGAAAAGGCACATTTCATACATTAGTGCAGTCACGGACTATACTAAGCAGACCAGTGTTTCCTCTTGGACTGCAGGACATCACCCTCACCCCCAGTTAAATGGGATGTGCTGTGCTGCATCCAGGGTCTCTGCTGCTACAGAGAGCTCACCGGAGCGGCAATACATACAAAAACAGATAACACGTGTTTATATCTATGGATACATGAAGCAGCGGAACCAGTAAAAGTACCTATTAGTACACAATTTGACTGGAGTGAAACGTATCAGCTCCACTACATAATGAACAAAGCTGAAATACTGTTAATGGGTCAAAGTGAAACAACAGTCTGGTAACATTCTGTTAACACACGTTACCGTCAACGTTGCAAAACTCATTCATGCCACCGTGTTACCGTAAATTCAAGTTAGTTAGTTAGTTTGTTAGTTAGTTAGTCAGTTAGTTAGTCGGTTAGTTAGTTAGTTAGTTAGTCGGTTAGTTAGTTAGTTAGTTAGTCGGTTAGTTAGTTAGTTAGTTAGTCGGTTAGTTAGTTAGTTAGTTAGTTAGTCGGTTAGTTAGTCAGTTAGTTAGTCGGTTAGTTAGTCGGTTAGTTAGTTAGTTAGTTGGACGTACGATTCTCCAGCCTTCTGCTTTCTGTCGTCCTCCAGCAGCACACCTGGATGTCGCCGCTTCAGGTGCTCATTCATAGCTGTGGTGCTGCTGCGGTACGCCATGTCAGCTTTGAAAGGCTGCAGACGACCAGCTCAGTTGTCCTCTCTTTAAAATACGTCCATACTTTTGACTCCTTTGACCTTTTTTTTTTTGTTTTTTGCTGTTTAGTGGTATCACTTCTGCCTTCTTCTCCATCCGAGACGTTAGAATGTCGAGACTCCGCCATTTGGTTTTTGAACGTAAAGCGTGTTTGCGTAAATTTCGTAATCGACGGTATGCTGTATGCATTGACGTATTTATGTAATCTACGTAATCGATCAGGTTGATTAATCGGCACAGTACTAGACTGAACTGGATCCTGATGGTTTTCACTCACAGCTGAACTGAATCTGAGAACCCTGACAGACATTCATGATTTACCTGTGTGGTGTTTTCTGTGTGGGTTACTGAACATGTATGAACGAAGGATGGAGGAGCCAATCAGATGGATGCACACACACACACACACACACCAACTGATTTTTCTTACTGAAGGTAGATGAGGCCTGAGAGATCAAGTTATAGCGACATAAACAAGATAGTATCATCAGCAAAAAGTAACAGAAAAATAGATGGAAATTATTGACATGACATGTTCCTGAAGTCACTCTGACATCTAACAAACAGCTTTGAACCAGTGTGGTACTACCATCATGACCACGCCAATGACACTCACTTAGAACGCCCTCGTAACAATATGTTTGCAACCGCATCATAAATCCCCAGCGAGCACGTGGAAACCACTGTTGAACATCTGAGAAGGGACTTGGCTGCCACATACGGTCCATTTAACCATGCAGAACCACCAGAAAAGACACAGTACATTACATTAAGCTTGAAAGGAACTTACAATAAGTGCATTCAGCCATGATGAGTCAACACAAAAATATTGAGAATCATGGAAATACTTAACGTGATCTGAAGGTGCTCCATTTAGAAACACAGAGAGGAAGAGTTTTTTTTATTATGGGCCAGTGTGAAGCCTGAAAAGGTGAGTTTTCAGTCTGAAGATGTTGAGGGTTTCTGCTGTCCTGTTGTCAGTGGGGAGCTCGTCGCAGCGTTGTGAAGCCAGGACAAGACACAGTCTGGATTTCGTTAGCGGTAGCTGCACCTTCTCAATGTGAGGGAGCAGCAGAGCGTAACCATGTCCTGGTTGTAGGTGGGCCAGAGCCATTCACGGCATGGTAAGCAAGTACCATGGACTTGAATCGGATTTGAGGAGTCACCATTAACCAGTGCAGGTTGCAGAGGAGTGATGTAGTTTGGTGTTAGCTTTCTGTAGGTTGAAGACTGACAGAGCTGCTGCATTCTGCATGAGCTCCAGAGGTTGAGTGGCACATGCAGGTAGACTGACCAAAAGAGTTGCTGTAGTCTAGGTGCAAGATGACCTGAGCCTGGACCAGATCCTGCACCACCACCTGGGTGGGGAGCAACAATAAGCTGAACAGCGACCAATCAAAATGCCCTAACAAAAACTGAGCAGCCACTTAGAACTTTGACTCCATTAGTAGTCATGAAATATTGCCCCAGCAACATCTTAGAAGCAGTGAACAGCTATGGAGTAATGGTCAAGCAACCACCTTTGAGCACTTTTACATAGTCAGTTTATAGTTGTTTGATCGATTTGGCTCGACTGCTCGTTTTTAACTAAATGACGACTGCTGATATGATGCTGAGGTGTACCAGTATGGTTTCATATAAGTATGTTGGCCTATATCCACAGAACCGGCTACAAAACATCATGGGAGTAGCAATGCCTCTGTTTCACGCCAGAGGCGTTTTCCAGTACAGCTTTGGATTGATGCCCTACAGGAAGCCCATCCACACCGTCGGTATGACTCTTGTGTTATCTGATGGATGTCACTTTAATCTGTGTGTGTTTGAGGTGATGTTGTGCTGTTAGCAGCAGTTAGCATCTAAGATAACCCCCACCCCCTGTTTTCAGTGGGGAAGCCTATCTCGGTGGTCCAGACTCCCAGTCCCAGCACTGCGGACATTGAGGGTCTTCATAAAGTTTACCTGCAGAGTCTGACTGAACTGTTCGAGCAGCACAAACACACCTACGGCCTCACCGAACACCAGCACCTCACCTTCATATGATTTTCAACTGTCAAAGTTTAAAAATCTGTCTGATTTTTCCACTGAACAGCGCAATGCTAGCACTGCTAGCAGTCCTTTTATCGTGTTTATTTGACCTGGAAATGCTAACACTGCTAGCAGAGTTCAATTTGGAATGGTAGCATTTCAAGCAGAGCTCATTCATTTGAAACATTATTACTGTTTGTAGAGCGCCATGGTTTGACTGAAGAATGCTAACACTGTGTTCAAAGTCCATTGTTTTGTGTGTGGAATGCTAACAGTGCTAGCAGGGCCTATAGATTTAAAATGGGGAATGCTAAAATAGATTTCATGGTGCCTTTAAGAGTGATGTAAGGATGAGTTTTCTGTTTGACATAAATTGACATTTGATGATGATGATCGTGATGATGATGATGATGGAGGAACAGATGATCGACGAAGGACTAGTGTGACATCATAGTGACATCACAGAGGGGATGGTGTAGTCTGAATATTTTTTTCAATTATTTGATGATTCTGAGGACACAAATGTGAAAAACTTCTTAAAATCTGTTTATTTGGATTTTTCAGATTTTCATTCATTGTTCACTTGTTCAGTGTTTATATTCTACGTACAGTTTGTTTCAGCATCAAACTGACCCGAGAACAGTCACAGTAAGTGTCCTCCTGAGCTCAGATTCAAAGCTTCAACACGATGATGATGAAGATTAAACGAATTGTAAAAATGAAAAATTAAGGAGTTGGTCTGAGCCTCCTGCTCTCGTTTCCATGAGCACGTAGATGAAGAGTTTTCACGGCGAAGGCCCTGATGGAGGTGATGGAGGTGGTGGTGGAGGAGATGGAAATGGTGGAGGTGGAGGCTTGCAGTAACAGGCTGACGGCAGTGAAGCTAACACACCACAAGAGGTCGCCAGACTACACAGTCAATAACAACAGTGGTGGGAACTGAAGAACTGAACAGGGTCCAAAACTGGATCTGATTTATTTTCAGTTTTTTTCATTTGACAACTTTGTGTCAAGTCTGGAAAAGAAGCAGAATCACCTCCAAACCTCCAAACCTCCAAACCTCCAAATCCTCGAGATCCTCAAAACTGACAAGATTAGAAGTAAAAAGAAACTTTATTGTTTTGTGGCTTAAATAAAAATGTTTTGTTTCCTGGTGAAATACAAATCTGTCAAAGTAATGAATCAGTGCGGTCCCGAAAAGATCAGATGTGTTTCAACGAGAACTTCTTTATCCAACGTTGATTTGGTGGAAGCTCAAAGAGCTCGAGAAGCGACCAAATTCTTGGCACTTGAAAAAGGTTCAAGGTGTTCTGGGATGGTTCCACGAGTTCTCTGCAGACCTCACTGGAGGAACGATGGGTTTCCTGAGGACGACCAACACGAGCTTCAATCATTCGGTACAAACTGACTTAAAAAAAAAACTTTATTAACGGAAAAGAAAAACACAACAGCCGTGCACGCGCTTCACTTCCTCTCGGCTCGTTCACGCGCACATCCCGTCACTTCCACGGACCTACAAACAGACCAGTGAGGGATGGATGATCCGGATCAGACCTCGGAGACCCGGACACGGCGATGACGAAGAGGATGAAGGTGTTTACTGGACGTTTATTGGCTGCTGTGTAGAGACACGTGCGCTGTTTAGTGCGAGAGAGAGGAGGATGAAGTGAGAAGAGTGTGTTTCTGTTTAGAGGAGAAGAAGAAGAAGTAGTCAGAGAATAAAAAGAAAAAGGAGGAGAAGAAGAAGAAACTTCCCGCTGCAGGTGGGGTCTTTGATGTTGTAAGAGAAGAAGAAGAAAATCTGCAGAAGAAGAAGTCGGAGGAGCCACTGTTGGAACTTTTTGCTCTGTAAACTGCGCGCTCCCGCCGCCTCAGGCTGTAACGCGCATGCTCCGTCCACACTTCAGTATAATGGATCGATTGTGCCACCGGGCCCGGTGGTGACGTCACCGGAGAGACACAGGACCGGAGGAGGGGCTGATCCGGATCAGGACCAGGAGCGGCGGGAGCGCGCTTCAGCTGAGTACATGAACGTAAGTGTTTGTTTACAACGATGACGTCAGACACAGCGTCAGACACAGCGTTCAATCTAGAACAGTGAACAACAACAACAAAAAAATCTAGAACAGTGAACAACAACAACAAAAAAATCTAGAACAGTGAACAACAACAACAACAAAAAAATCTAGAACAGTGAACAACAACAACAAAAAAAATCTAGAACAGTGAACAACAACAACAATAAAATCTAGAACAGTGAACAACAACAACAACAAAATCTAGAACAGTGAACAACAACAACAACAAAATCTAGAACAGTGAACAACTAATGTTAAAGTTAATCAACATAAAAGTCAGAGTCGTCCAGTTCATTGAAAAAAAACCTCTTAAACTGTTTCTTCTCTCTGTATCGTCGTCATTGATCACCCTCATTAGGCCGTTATTGATCTTATTGATACGTGATCTAATAAAGATACCCGCGTGCTATTCTTGTAGTCACCATCGAAGCGTGGCGGCGCAATATCACATTTTTAAATTAACAACAACCCTCCAAAGAAAAAGAGCTCCCCAAAGACATGGCATGGTCCACACACTGGTGGAGGGGTCTGTCTCCACTGTCTGTCTCTGCTGTCTGTCTCTACTGTCTGTCTCTGCTGTCTGTCTCTGCTGTTTGTCTCTGCTGTCTGTCTCTGCTGTCTGTATCTACTGTTTGTCTTTACTGTTTGTCTCTGCTGTTTGTCTCTGCTGTCTGTCTCCACTGTCTGTCTCTGCTGTTTGTCTCTGCTGTCTGTCTCTGCTGTCTGTCTGCTGTCTGTCTCTGCTGTCTGTCTCTACTGTTTGTCTCTGCTGTTTGTCTCTGCTGCTTGTCTCTGCTGTTTGTCTCCACTGTTTGTCTCTGCTGTCTGTCTGCTGTCTGTCTCCACTGTCTGTCTCTGCTGTCTGTCTGCTGTCTGTCTCCACTGTCTGTTTCTACTGTTTGTCTCTGCTGTCTGTCTGCTGTCGGTGTCTGCTGCTTGTCTCTGCTGTTTGTCTCTGCTGTCTGTCTCTACTGTCGGTCTCTGCTGCTTGTCTCTACTGTTTGTCTCTACTGTCTGTCTCTGCTGTCTGTCTCTACTGTTTGTCTCTGCTGTCTGTCTGCTGTCTCTGCTGCTTGTCTCTGCTGTCTGTCTGCTGTCTGTCTCCACTGTCTGTCTCTGCTGTTTGTCTCTGCTGTCTGTCTCCACTGTCTGTCTCTGCTGTCTGTCTCTGCTGTCTGTTTCTACTGTTTGTCTCTGCTGTCTGTCTGCTGTCTGTCTGTCCTGTCTGTCTCTGCTGTTTGTCTCTGCTGTCTGTCTCCACTGTCTGTCTCTACTGTTTGTCTCTACTGTCTGTCTCTGCTGTCTGTCTCTACTGTTTGTCTCTGCTGTCTGTCTCCACTGTCTGTCTCTGCTGTTTGTCTCCACTGCCTGTCTCTACTGTCTGTCTCTACTGTCTGTCTCTACTGTTCGTCTTTGCTGTCTGTCTCTGCTGTTTGTCTCTGCTGTCTGTCTGCTGTCTGTCTCTGCTGTCTGTCTCCACTGTCTGTCTCTACTGTTTGTCTCTGCTGTCTGTCTCTGCTGTCTGTCTGTCCTGTCTGTCTCTGCTGTTTGTCTCTGCTGTTTGTCTCTGCTGTCTGTCTGTCCTGTCTGTCTCTGCTGTTTGTCTCTGCTGTCTGTCTGTCCTGTCTGTCTCTGCTGTTTGTCTCTGCTGTCTGTCTCTGCTGTCTTGTCTTCCTTCCTCTATATTTACAGTTAAAATATATCTTATTCGATTAATCGATGGAATAATCAATAGAATAATTGATTCCTAAAATAAGTGATAGCTGCAGCTCTCGAGGAGACTGACAGCTCATAGCTCTGCCTCTCTCTCTGTTATTCTTTGTTTACATACAGATTTATATTGTATCATAATATCATATTATATAATATGCATGTATATTAAAATGGATATTATACTGTGTAACTTTATATAACTTTATATAACTTTACCATTTTAACAATTGTTTATATATTTACTTCTCTCTACTTCTTTACTTCTTTTCTCAGTTTCATTCTCATCGTGATTCTTCTTCATTGATCATATTTTATGTTGTGTTTGTTTAACCTGCAGCAGCAAAAGAGTTTCCCAAACTGGGATCAATAAAGTAAAGTCTAAGTCTGAGTCCAAGTCTGAGTCTAAGTCTGAGTCCAAGTCTGAGTCTAAGTCTAACAGCAGAGCCATCTGCAAATGTTAAAATGTGTCTTATCATGTGGGCTGCAGCAGTGAGAATCGGAATCGGAATCGGAATCGGAATCGGCTTGTACGTGTACACATACAAGGACTCTGACTCCAGTTTAAATATTACACTCGATGTACTTCGATAGAAAAGAAGACAAACGAAAGACTGAACAATAAGTTCAGCAGCGTGAAACTATGAATTAAACAACAGACGATACATCCAATGAAATTTACTGTGTTGACTGACAGTGAGTGATGATGTACGTTAGAAACTGTTGATTATTGGACGATAAATATCCAATCAAAGGATGTCTCGGTGTCACTGTCTGACTGCTAACTGTCCATCGGGCTGACGGCTGCTGGGAACAAACGGTTTCTGTGTCTGGTGGTTTTGGCGTTCAGTCTCCTGTAGCACCGGCGGACAGAGGTTGGAACAGGTGGTCTCCAGGATGTGAGGGGTCTGCAGCGATGCTTCCTGCCCGTTTCCTGGAGGTAGTGGATCCCAGAAACCTGAAGGTTTCAACAGTGGAACCCGTGTTGTTGATGATGGTGGTGGGGGCAGTGTTGAGGGGCTTCTCCTGAAGTCCACCATCATCTCCAGGCTGTTCTGACTGCTCCTCCCGTCTGTACGCTCCCTCGTCACCGTCTCGGATGAGGCTGAGGAGCGTTGTGTCGTCTGCAGACTTCAGGACTGTAACTGACGTGTCTGCAGAGGTGCAGTCGTTGGTGTAGAGGGAGAAGAGTGGGGGGACAGTGTGTTCCTGGTTTGGTTGCACAGGACTCTGTCCCTCCTCAGTCGTCAGTGTAAAGAATGTAGAGGAGTGGTGACAGGACACACCCCTGACAAGCAGACAAGCAAGTTTTCACCTTCAATGTAATCTAAGTACTGAAGGTACAAATACACAGTATCACAGTACAAGCAGTGAAGTAGAGTGAAGTACAGCAGTAACTGTGCAGACTGACTGACTGCCTGTGATTGAGGTTTCAACAGCTGAAATCCTGCAGACCCTGAGCTGAAAACACACACACACACACACACACACACACACACACACACACACACACACACACACACACACACACTCACACACTCACACACATGTTAATCCAGGTTGTGCAACAGGCAGCAGAGTGAAGCAACCAGCAACAGAACAGAGTGAGTCAGAAACAGGAAGCACAGAAGAAGAAAATGGGTTCGAGACGAAAGCTGCAGGGCGAGAGACACTGACCATAACAAAAGAAGAGAGAGAGAGAGAGAGAGAGAGAGAGAGAGAGAGACAGGATGTGTGGTGAGACAATTTAACTTTACCTTGAAGCTGTAACTCTGCAAACAGACTGGTCTCAGTCTCTACTGCCTTTGTTTTTATACTTTAGGAGGACATGATTGGACCGTGAGGACTCGTGTCCTGCTTGGGGACTACTGCAGGTACACCTGTCACTGTCAGGGTTTAGACCTTGTTCTGGCAATTTTGTGTTAAAAAGCACAAAGTCGTTCGTTGTTTTTCTGGGAGTTTATTCTTACGCCTGCAGACGGACTCATCCTTGCTGCCTCGAGTGAGACGGCAAGAAGAGAGCCCAGAACAGGGGAAGTTGTCAGGTTATATACAATATCTTGTAAATAGGATGACATCACCATCAGAACAATGTCAGCACAATAGGCACGTCATAATGTGTTGTTCAGTCAGGACCATGATCAATCAGCAGCTTTGATCATGCAGGATGTTCCCTTTATCAGTGGATGAGTACATCCATGGTGTCGTGGTCAGCAGATCAGCACATACACACATCTAATCAATGGCATAGTTAATCATTTGGCTGTAAGGTAGTGAATGCTTACGACTGAGTAAAGAGAAGATGAAGTCATTTGGTTCACGATTGAGGAACAGAGAAGACGAATAATAAGAATTTCCATTACAACCTGCTCTCAGGTGAACATCAGGAGTTGAGCTGGTGTTAGACGTGCACTGGTACAGCAGGAAGAACTTGTGTTAAAGTTACTGGTCAGAGCTTCTGGTTGCAAAATGTCACTCAGACTGAAATCTAAAAACAGTGAATGTTTAAGGTGCTGCCACTTCAGCTGCTTTCATCTTTTACTCTTCCATTCACACTTCAGCTGCTTTCATCTCTCATTCTTC
Organism: Chaetodon trifasciatus; assembly: GCA_037975065.1. Taxonomy (NCBI): domain Eukaryota; kingdom Metazoa; phylum Chordata; class Actinopteri; order Chaetodontiformes; family Chaetodontidae; genus Chaetodon; species Chaetodon trifasciatus. The sequence continues at coordinate 457,130 of JBBMOE010000102.1, read as the reverse complement.
TACCAGCAACTCAACTGCTTTCAGTGGTTATATGTCAGCTAACATTTCAGCTGCTTTCGACACACACACATTTCAGACCAGGCCAGTTAATTCTTACAGCACGGTCCATAAACACTCTGAACAGAAAATAAGACAATTTTAAAAGAAAGAACGAGTAAGAGGAGTAGAAATATTGAAGATTTAAAAGATTAAAAGTGAAAATATGTAAAATAAATGCATATAAATGACCTGAGGTAATGCAGTGGCAAACAGAAGTTTGTTAGTTTTAAGCCTTGGTTTAAATCTGTGGTACGTAGAAACTGGTCGTAACCCTGCACACAGTCCGCAAACCTGGCTCAGACGATCTGGTCTCTGGATGGCTTGTAGCAGACCAGAACATCCAGTGCTTTGTGTCTACGTCTATTAGAACAGTTGAACCTGCTAAAAACAAAAGCATGAAAAGTTTTGCTAAGTCTCGTTGAGACACGAGTTAAGTCTGGCTCTATTTTTGAGGTGGTCGTAGGATCAGAATTACGTCAGTGTGTCATTTGAACTTTCTTTTATGGCACCAAAAATGATTGTTTTGGTTTTATTCTAATTTAATTGCAGAAGATTCCGGCACATCTGGTCATTGATTTGCTCAAAGCTATTTTTCCATTACTGTCTTGGTTGAAAAGAAGAAGAAGAAGAAGTGTACTTTATTTATCACACATAGGTTAGTTGCACACAACATGCACACGCCATGCTTCCGTGAAATGATTTTCTCCGCCTTTAACCCATCCTTGGTCCGTCCTTCCTCCACGGCAGACCAGGAGCGGTGGGCTGCCAGCCAACAGCGGCGCCCGGGGACCCAACTCTGTTCGTCACCATTGGTCAGGTGGTGATCTACTTGCATGTTTTTAGTGAGGGTTATTTAAGGTGGATACCCCGGAACACAGAAAGGCCCTTTTTCCTCGAGCAGCAGACACTGAAGGCATGGTGGAGGACACGCCACCAGCGCCCACAGCGGGATTCGAACCGGGACCTTCTAGCTGTGAGGCGACAGTGTAACCACTTGTGCCACCGTGCCACCTAAATCACCAGGATTTATTGTTATGTTGGTCTTTGTGTGGTCCACATCATTACGGTGCAGTATTTCGTTGTTTTGTGAAATGTGTGTTGGTGGGAAAACAGATGGAGATGTTGAACAGAACTGGACCAAGGATGGACCCCTGGGGAACTCCACATTTCACTGCTGCTCATTCAGATTTGTAATTGTCACAAAATAATCTCTATCATGCATATAGGATTTTAACCAGTTATGACAGTCCCAACCAGTTTTCCAGTTTGTCCAGTAAGACTGAATCCTGTGTCAAACTTTACCAGTGTTTGTGTTTAGTAGATGTCGTTAAGGACTTTCAAGAGAGCAGTGTCGCTGCTTTGGTGTGGTTGAAATCCAGATATGAGAGCATCAAAACCATTTAAGACACCAAGAAAAATGCTGCTGATATGAGATGGTTGTCAGTCTGTTGGAAGTTGGAAATAGGGCGTTTTGTATTATTGCTATTAATGATATCAGAGAAAAAACATCGTCTTAGTTTCTTAGTTCTATAAGTGACTGTTTTCAAAAGTGTTTTTAAAGATATGGTGATGACTACAGAGATTGAACTGAATACTCAGATATTCAGAAGACGCACATTTTTAACGACATTCTTGTCAGATTGTTCTGCCTCCTTTCTCATGGACCTGAAGTCTGGAGGGGCCGATTCATCTGAGTAAGTTTCACTTAAAATCAATGTTGGGGAAATGTTTTGGCATGTGGGCGGGCGATACAGTGCAAAGTGTTTGTGGACAGTAGCTTCCCCTCAACCCGTTTGGAAGTCTGCCATAATTTCTAAATAATTGCCTGTGTGTAGAAGACACTATGGACAGCACAGGCAGATGTGACGGTTGGCTGCAGAACCGTCCACAGGAGGGGACAGAACCAGACACACAGATGTGACTTTTCAGTGTGATAAACAGGTGGACAAAGACAGGTTTCAGTTGTTCAGACTTCTGTTTACGGATATCATTTGTGCCAACACGTACAATTAGCCAGGACCTCAAGGGCTTTATTGGCTGTATGGTGGACAGTGACACCTGGGAAATAACGAGCTATTGCTAAGCTTGCTCTGACATTCCAGACGATCGAGCCTCCTATACCCAGGTTGTGATCTGACGTGGGTGTTGGCATGTGGCTTTGGAGCTGGTTACCTTGAAGGAGGAGTGTGGGTTCACGGGGACCAGAAGCTGCCAGCCAAGGGCCTCCTGCTCTTGTCGGTGGCAGTGCTGGGCTGACCGAAGGCTCTTTGTCATCGGTGGACAGGTGTTGCTCCGCTTTCTCCAGCACCTCAAACCTGTTTCCCAGATGTAGAAGTTCAGGAGGGTTCCTGCCTCTTTTTTTGATGACAGTCCAGGGCCCCAAACGAGCGGGTGTGGAACACATCCATTTCTTGGGTTTAGTACCAAACATGAGCCAGCTTTTCTCCTTGTATCTGTCTGACATCCAGCTCTGTGATGACCGAGGGGCCAAGCCAAGGAAGGGAGGTGCTGGAAAAGCAGGTGGCTTCAGCCGCCAGCGAGTGAATGAGTCGCTCATCCTTTTGGATGTGATGAAACCTGAAGGTCCGGTCTTCAAGTTAAGCAGTTGATTGGGTTAAGTGAAAGCTTCAAGTCAATAAAATGTCCTTGTTCAATTAACAAGTTTTTTTTCTTTGTGTGTGTTTCAGTGAGTCTGTAGTGTGTGTGTGTGTGTGTGTGTGTGTGTGTGTGTGTGTGTGTATATAAGGATGAGTGGTGGTAAAAAGAGGAGTGGCTTCCAGATCACCAGTGTGACCTCAGACTTCAACCAAACACCAGCTGGCCAATCAGCTCCCAGCATGGTCCTGACAGCCCTCCAATCAGCAGCCTCCCCCTCCTGCACACCACAGGGAAGCTCCTCCCAGCCAACCACGCCCTGTCTGAAGAGGAAATACGTCTCACATGATGCCTCTGGGCTGGGGACGGGTTGTTCCTCCAGGTTCCGGGTGGTGAGGCTGACGGTGGGCGGGGCTGGCAGCGGTGGGCGGGGCGAGCCGTATCGCCGTGGTCGATGGACATGCACAGACTTTATGGAGAGACAGGAAATGGGATTCAGACAGGTGTTAGACACCATGAGACATGCCCACTCCCTGGAGTCCCTAGAGATGATTGGCCGGGACATAGGCAGAGACAGAATCCACTCCCAGGACACCGCTCACCTGCTGGCTCAACCAATCAGAGGCATGGAGGGCGTGGGTCGTGTACTGCGCAGCGGGCCGCCCTCCCCGACACACCAACAGCCAATCAATATCCGGCTCCTGGACCACAAGGAGACAATGGAAGTACAGGGTTTTGACCCCAACCCTCCACCTCCTTCTCCCCGCCCACGAAACGTCCCTCCT
>JBBMOE010000102.1:436211-448711 GCA_037975065.1 Chaetodon trifasciatus | reverse complement strand
GGAAGCAGGATGGTTCACTCGTTAGCTACTTCCGTCATCATCATGGTTCACTTCACGTATTTGGTCTTATATCAGATGTGTGAATGCTGGCCCACCTGAATATTGCTTGTAGTCTGTATGTCACCCATGGGCCGCCAGTTGACTAGGCGGGCTATAAAGGGTTAGGGTCAAGAGCAAACCTGATCCCATCAATCAGCTGTTCGTGAGACTGAGACCAGTTGGTTAAATGAGTCGAATGGTGTGCTCCTGCCACACAGCACTTTATCATAGACTTTGGACATGTCTGACTTTAATGGTTGTCAAGTAAGTAAGTGGCTCAGGAAGTAGAGTGGTCGTCCACCAATCAGAAGGTTGGTGGTTTGATCCCTCGCCTCTGCAGTCCACATGCCAAAGTATCCTTGGGCAAGATACTGAACCCCGAAACTGCCCCCGATGCTGCGCCATTGGTCTGTGAGTTCATATATACGTTGCTTTGGATAAAAGCGTTGGTAAATTGTAATTATAATGGTAATTGTATTGATAAATGACAAAGATTGTTACATTTTCTGAAGGAAACTGAGGTGAGCTCTGTGCTGAACTTTGCATGTAAGATGTTAAGTAGGTGTTGAAGGTACAGAACTAAAGCAGCTGAAATGTCCTTTTAAACTGAAACACTGAAAGAGCTTGAAGTTTCAGTTGAAGTGCTAGAGCTAAAAGTATCTGAAATGTTAGCCTTAATTTCAAGCCGTGTGTGCAGTTGAAGTGTCAGTTTGTATGTAAGTACTGAAAGTAGTTGAAGGGTAAGAGTTGAAACCAGCAAACTGAAGTGTAAGAGCTGATATGCAGACTGGAGGGGGTCCAGCTTGCTGCTGCCCAGGTGATGGAGGTGGTTCAGTACAATCCTCTCCAAGGTCTTCATCAGGTGGTTGGGCTCCCTGGGATGCACAGTCTTTGGACTGAAACCACACAGGAAGTTTTCCAAAGACTCATGTTGAAGATGTGCTGAATGGCCCCGCAGAGCTGATCTGCACAGTCCCTGAGCAGTCTGGAGCTGATACCATCCGGGCCTGTAGCCATCTTTGCCTGGGGGTGGAGGCTGAAAGTAGCTGAAGTGCACAGGTGGAAGCAGCTGACCTGTCTGTCGGTTAAAGATAAAAGCAAGAGAGATCAGTTGAAGAGTACCAGCTGAAAGTATTTGAGGTTTAAGTTTGTATGTAAGCAGTTAAAGTAGTCGAAGAATGACCGACGAAAACAGAGGACATGTTTGTAGAAGTTGAAGTGGCAGAGATAGTTGAAGTGTCTGCATTGTTAACAGTTGACGGCAATGTCAGTTGAAGAGTGAAATAATCTGTCCCTCACCTGCCTGTCCCTCACCTGCCTGTCTCTCACCTGTCTGTCCCTCACATGTCTGTCCCTCACCTGCCTGTCTCTCACCTTCCTGTCCCTCACATGTCTGTCCCTCACCTGCCTGTCTCTCACCTGCCTGTCCCTCACCTGTCTGTCCCTCACCTGCCTGTCTCTCACCTGCCTGTCTCTCACCTGTCTGTCTCCCACCTGCCTGTCTCTCACCTGCCTGTCTCTCACCTGTCTGTCTCCCACCTGCCTGTCTCTCACCTGTCTGTCTCCCACCTGCCTGTCTCTCACCTGTGTCTGTGTCTCTGTGTCTTACAGCAGCTCCAGTAACAGTCTGATGGCCATCGACAATAAAATCGAGCAGGCCATGGTGAGTTTATTTGAACTGTGATTCGACTGTTTCTCGTTATATAAGATGAGAAACAGTCGAATCAGATGTTTGTTTTTGTTGTTGTGGCAGTAAAATGCTGCTGTAACACTTCAGTGTAACCTCTGCGCAACATTCAGAGTATAAATCTTATAATTTAATACTAAAGAGTTTATTAGTCGTTAATAAACGTTTTAGGACACGTCATCGTTTAAGGAAAATGGACGTTTGAGCTGTTCATGACTATATATGCTCTCTTCTGAAGTCTTTGTCACTGTTGTACTTTAAAAACACACACTTATATAAATATATGACTATATGAAATATATGAGGATTTTTAAAAACACTTATAGTACCTCTGATAATAACTTTAATAGTAATAATACCTTCATTTCCTGCTAACTGCAGCCCAGAATGTTTTCAACTAAAGAAAGAATAAAAGTTTTGTGCTACATTGATGAGGGTTTAATGTTATTGTTTGTTATTATTGATTCATTTTTAATGGCCCGTTCTGTCCTTCATTGTGCTGTGACTGCGCCCTCTGCTGGCTCGATCAGAGTGGAGCATCTGCCCTTTCTACAAGATCTTTGTAAACACAGTGTGCTGCGTGTGTGTGTGTGTGTGTGTGTGTGTGTGTAGGACCTGGTGAAGAGTCACCTGATGCTGGCGGTCAGAGAGGAGGTGGAGCTTCTGAAGGAACAAATCAGAGAGCTGCAAGAGAAAAACCAACAGCTGGAGAGAGAGAACCACATCCTGAGAACACTCACACACAATGTACACACCACATAACACACAATGTACACACCACATAACACACAATGTACACACCACATAACACACAATGTACACACCACATAACACACAATATATACACACCACATAACACACAATGTACACACCACATAACACACAATGTACACACCACATAATACACAATGTACACACCTCATAACACACAATGTACACACCACATAACACACAATGTACACACCACATAACACACAATGTACACACCACATAACACACATGTACACACCACATAACACACAATGTACACACCACATAACACACATGTACACACCACATAACACACAATGTATAAACCACATAACACACAATGTACACACCACATAACACACATGTACACACCACATAACACACATGTACACACCACATAACACACAATGTACACAACACATAACACACAATGTACACAACACATAACACACAATATATACACACCTCATAACACACAATGTACACACCACATAACACACAATATATACACACCTCATAACACACAATGTACACACCACATAACACACAATGTACACACCTCATAATACACAATATACACAACACATAACACACAATGTACACACCACATAACACACAATGTACACACCACATAACACACAATATACACAACACATAATACACAATGTACACACCACATAACACACAATGTACACACCTCATAACACACAATGTACACACCTCATAACACACACCACATGTACACACTCCTCACCTGACAGTGTTGGCATGGTAACGATCTTAATAGGCTGATAATCAGACTAATGACGACCCTGGTAACCATGACAACAGGACTGTTTGTTACAACTAAGATTTTCTGCATGATGAAGATGATGAAGATGATGGAGAGTAGAATCTAATAAATAAATAATGTCAAAATATGGAACAGAGTGATGTTTGTTTGGGGGAATGATGAAGATGAAGTTGATAGTGGTGGTGATGATGACTGATGATGATGGTGGTGATGATAGTGATAATGATGAAGATAGTGCTGAAGATGATGATGGTGGTGATGATGATGAAGATGATGCTGCTGATTATGGTGGTGATGGTGATGATGATAGTGATGATGATGGTGATGATGATGATGAAGATGATGAAGTGAAATGAAAAACAGTTCTGAGCTCAGAGAAGAAGAAAGTCAGTGAGCTGAAAGTGATCTTGTCATCAGGTCTGTTTAATTAATGTTTTTAATCTTTGTTAACGGCAGCTATCAGGAGCTGCTAACAGGAGCTGCTAACAGGAGCTGCTAAAAGGAGCTGCTAACAGAAGCTGCTAACAGAAGCTGCTAACAGGAGCTGTTAACAGAAGCTGCTAACAGGAGCTGCTAAAAGGAGCTGCTAACAGAAGCTGCTAACAGGAGCTGCTAACAGGAGCTGCTAACAGAAGCTGCTAACAGGAGCTGCTAAAAGGAGCTGTTAACAGGAGCTGCTAACAGGAGCTGCCAACAGAAGCTGCTAACAGGAGCTGCTAAAAGGAGCTGCTAACAGGAGCTGCTAACAGGAGCTGCTAAAATGAGCAGCTAACAGGAGCTGCTAACAGGAGCTGCTAAAAGAAGCAGCTAACAGAAGCTGCTAACAGGAGCTGCTAACAGGAGCTGCTAACAGGAGATGCTAACAGGAGCTGCTAACAGGAGCTGCTAAAATGAGCAGCTAACAGGAGCTGCTAACAGGAGCTGCTAACAGAAGAAAGAAAGAAGAAACTGTACTTTATTTATCACACACATTACATGCACACGCCATGCTTCGTGAAATTAATTCTCCTGTCGTTCCTCTGCGGCAGACCAGGAGCGGTGGGCTGCGGCGCCCGGGGACCCATCCTTTTTGTCACCATTGGTCAGGTGGTGATCTTCTTGCATGTTTTTAGTGGGGGTTATTTAAGGAGGAAACCCTGGGTGAACACAGGGAGAACATGCAAACTCCACACAGAAAGACCCTTTTTCCTCGAGCAGCAGACACTGAAGGCATGGTGGAGGACACGCCCCCAGCGCCCACAGCGGGATTCGAACCCGGGACCTTCTAGCTGTGAGGAGACAGTGTTACCACTTGTGTCACTGTGCCACTCAAATGCTGAAGCACCCAGAAGCTGCTAACAGGAGCTGCTAAAAGGAGCAGCTAACAGGAGCTGCTAAAAGGAGCAGCTAACAGAAGCTGCTAACAGAAGCTGCTAAAAGGAGCTCCTAACAGCTATTTCAGCAGACTGTTAATGGAGACACTGCAACTCCATGGAAACAGATATAAGCTAGAAACACAGAGCTCAAAGAAAAATAATGGTTGCTACTGGTACTGTTATTTGTTATGAGCTTAACAGGCTTGCTATGTAATGATGGATTTAATTGTTTCTTCATCATAGTTAGATTTGATTAGATTAGATTCAACTTTATTGTCATCGTCAGAGAGCAACACAGAGACAATGAAATGCAGTTTAGCATCTAACCAGAAGTACAAATAGACACAATATCCAAAATAAAAAAATACATACAGGTAATGCAATTGGCATGAGGTGTTGTGACTGCAGCCTTTAGTTTTCCTGTAGTCCACGGTGAGCCCTTGGTCTTCTTGATGTTGAAGGTCAGGTTGTTGTCAGCGCACCACATCACCAACTGCTGAACCTCGTCCCTGTAGGCTGACTCGTCGTTACTGTTGATCAGGCCTCTCACCGTTGTGTTGTCTGCGAACTTGATGATGTATATTTGGGAACAAATAGGCCAATTTGTTTGTTTTAGCATGTTAGCATCTTTCAGATTAGCAACAACATTTTTCACTTCAGCAAAAAAAAACATCACTTTAATATGAGGTTATTTGCAGTAACGTTAAAATCAGATGGAGGGCAGGAAGTGAAAACCGCATTGTGCGAGATGGAGCAAAGTTCTTACTGTGCTAGTTTAGATGAAATTTACGAGAAAAAGGTTTGAACAGACATTCAGAACATATGTTGGCGGTGACCTTTACATTATAAAGAAAGCAAGCAAAAGTATGGAGGCATACAACTTATGTGTTAGCAGTTGGGTCCACGACCTCCGGGATGACTCGTTTGTTTTTTAAGGGTGCATGCATCATTTTCCTGTGGATTAACCAAGCAGCAACTTTTCAGCGCTGCGGTGCTGAAAAAGATTTTTTCTGGTGTTTTTCAATCAAGCTCTTGCATTTTTCACCTGAATGAACAGCTTTTGGTACTCAGTAAAAGCTCCTCATGGTTTCTACGTTTGATCAATTTGAGCAAGTGTAAACAACACAAAACATCTCCATTTTGAGTGTGTGTTATAGTGCTTCCTATGCACAAAAGCACTTCCTGCCCTCCATCTGCAGTTTGTGCCGCAACAAAAGAGCAATGTGATGTCAGATGCAAACAACCAATGCAAAGAGGGGCTTCAAATGAGAGGAGGAGCAGCAAGTTCACAGACTGACAGAAGCTCTTTGTGCCTGCAGTCGTTACTGAGGGCTTAAAGTGACGTCATTCACCCTGATGTGACTGACACAGTGCATGCTGGGATACACTCTCCAGATCATCTGGAGAGTGTATCCCAGCATGCAAAACATGGAAAACAAAACACACAAACAGATGAGATCCAACAAGCTCCGCCCCCTACACACACACACACACACACACACACACACACACACACACACACACACACACACACAGTAAATCCTAATCCTGTTTTTGTTTTCCAGATTCTCTTTGTTTATCACCAGTATGTGTTACTGTGTGTGTGTGTGTGTCTGTGTGTGTGTGTGTAGCAGTATGCACTTTTCATTTTTAAAATTCTGCTCTCTGATTGGCTGGCAGATATGATGCATGTTCAGATATCCCTGGAACAAATTCCAGGACCTCTGTAACCTCCTCTGGAATAGAGATCTTCATGGGTGCAGAAATTTGTGCCTGAAACCGAAAAGACCCAGAACGGACATTTGTACGACATGGAACTGAACTGGATCCATCAATTATATGAAAGTCTGGACCTGGACCCGTGGAGAACCAAGAAATGCTGGACCCAAACACGGCCCGAGCCCTAAGCCAAACCACGTTCACAGCTGTTTGCTACTAACAAGTCAATGTTAATTTACAAGTTTTGAAAACTAAACTATGGAAGCCCATAGGGTTGTACATTAAAATGGTCATTAAAACTTAAAAATTAAAATTTAATTCCACAGTAGCATTATAATGCCCTGCAGTCGGCTGGCGACCGGCTCAGGGTGTACCCCGCCTCTCGCCCGTTGACAGCTGGGATAGGCTCCAGCCCCCCCCAACCCCGAAAGGGATAGTCGGGGGTATAGAAGATGAATGAATGGATGAATGTAGCATTATAATGTTAGACATTTCATTTTCAAGGAAGGGGAAGTGAACATTACATTAACATTTACATGTCATCACAGTGTAAAGAGGCCAAAATGAAAATGCTCGCCCTCTGTACTTTGGGATTTAGAGCTGCGAGTGACGTGCTGACTGGGACAGGAGAGCAACACAGTGGCGGCACATCACTGATCCAGCTGCACCTGTGCAGCTCGGACACAGCAGCTCACCTGTGAGGAAGGACAGGATATCAAAATGCTTGTTCTTTTCTGTTCAGTTTGCTTTGTATGAACTCTGTCGGGGCCAAGTTTGGGTTCAACAACACTGTGCGAGCAAATAAGAAGGCAAAGATCTGTTCTCATTGTCTGAATGACAGCACACCTACAACTTCCTATGCAGATATCAGATCATTTATTTTCATATTAATGAAGAACAAGAACTCATAACCAACAAAACAGGAACAAAACACAGCTGTGAACTCTGCACATGTTACAACAAATACAAACACGCCAGTTTCTGGGGCCTTGTGCTGTTTCAGTTACATTCAGGTAACATGTCAGAAACACACTGCACCTGTGTACAAAGTCAGATCATTGGAATTGAACAAACCGCTCGTCATCGGTCTTTCTAGTCAAAATCTATGAAGAAAAGGTTTCCAGACATCAAGCTAGGCTGCTTCGCTAAGTTATAAGTGTAATTCCTCACACTCATAACTGTGGACGTAACTTGATATGTATTGTCCTGTTTGCTGGTGGGACAACGTGCCGTTGATGGTGATCCACAGTAAATGTTTGCAGAATTCATGAAAAATACGTCACTGTTGATAACAGAGGCTGCAATATCAAACTGGCAAGAACTAAGTGAGCAGATTTATTCTCAGAGGAAGTGATGTTCCCACTGAAGACCTGTCTTCACGAAAGGACTGACCGGTCACATTTCCATTTTGATTTTGTCCACTTTAGAGACACCACACTGTTTTGCTCATTGTATTTAAATATTGTCCGCTTTACAGAAGGTTAAGTCTTTGAAAATTAAACATTAAATGTTGTCATTTTTTATTTTCAAATTGTTAGAAAGTTGTTTTTTTCGTTTGAATTGTGACTTAAGTCATGCTCGCACAAATGGAAAATTAGATTATTGTTTATATTTCATTTTCAAATTTGAATTAATATCTGAATAGTGTTCACTTTAGAGCAGGTTTTGTCTTTGAAAATGAAATCATTTACATTTCCTTCTGGACAAAAAGCCTCCAGCTCCTGTAAGTTCTTTGGTTGTCTTGTGTGAACTGAATGTTTGAGATCTCAAAGCGTCTCAGAGGTCAGCAGACTGTGATGGTCCTCCAGAACCTTCTGGAGTCTGTGTTTGAGCTGAAGCTGTCTGTGGGTTTTTCTTCGTGTCCAGTTTTCCTGGCGGTCAATGAAACCTTCATTGGTCTACCTGACCGTGTGTCGGTATCAGCAGAACCCCTGATGTTCCACTTTTTATCAGTTTGAACACGACTGATGTGCTGTTTCAAATCTGTCGATTCCTTGTAAATCCTGTTCCTGGTTTCTGAAGTTCAGCTGGCTTCCTCGCAGGTCTCTGACGGTTCTGTTGCTTCCTTACGGCTCAGTATCCAGTAAAGTCAGTGCAGCTGTGGATGAAACGTGCAGGAGTCTGCAGAGCCAAGAAACTCACTGACAGGTCACAGGTGAGGAAGCTCACCTGAACAGCAGTTTAAAGGTGTGTGTGTTAACTTGTGTGTAATTTATCAGGCCAAACATTCAAGGGTCTGTAGACTTCTGATCAGGACTGTTTGGCTCATTTCAGTCATCATGATGATTTAAAAAGGGCACGAACGACTACTGGCCCTTTAAGAGAGGAAGAGGATGAGCCGACACCAACACCCCCCTCCTCCCTTCCTTCCTCTCTCCCTCCCCCCTCCTCCAGCACATTGTTCTGAGGCTCCCGGCGAGCAGCGGCTTTCCTCTGCAGACAGGCGGTCAGACAGACAGGTCTCCGCTGTGGACGGTGGCGGCTTGGAACAGGACAGTCTTTGTCTAAAACAGCGGGGTGGTGGTTGATTCTCTGGCTGCTACACAAACTGAGACAAAGACAAGCAGAGACAGACAGACGGACGGACGCTATGACAGGAGGCGCGCGGCCCTGGACCGACAAACAGCTCAGGTGAGTGAGAGTAGAAACAAAGAGTGTGTCTGGGTCTTTCTTTCTTTCTTTCTTTCTTTCTTTCTTTCTTTCTTTCTCTGATTTCATCCCTCGCTGATGCTCCCACTTCCGTTGTCATGGCAACCATATAATAGTCTGAGGTCATGAGGAGAGAGGAGAAGAGGAGGTGAGGAAACAAAGGAGGAGAGGCAGATAGGAGAGGAGTGGTCTTTACCCTGATAACTAAACAAAATATATATTCTGAGACAATATATGTATACTTAGACAAGGGTGGAGTTGTGCAGGTGGATGACCACAGGCAGGAATGACTTCCTGTGGCGTTCAGTCCTGAGTTTTGGTGGGAGGAGTCTCTCACTGAACGTACTCCTGTGCCTGACCAGCACATCATGAAGTGGGTGTGAGACGTTGTCCAAGTCTGTAGCTCAGTCAGCATCCTCCTCTCTGACACCGTCAGAGTCACACTCCATCCCCACAGCGTCACTGGCCTTGGATCAGTTTGTTGAGTCTGTTGGCGTCCGCCGTCCTCAGCCTGCTGCTCCAGCACGCGGCAGCGTAGAGAACAGCACTAACCACCACAGACTCAGAGAAGATCCTGAGCACAGTCCGGCAGATGTTGAAGGACCTCAGTCGCCTCAGAAAACAGAGACGACTCTGGCCCTTCCTGTAGAGAGCGTCAGTGTTCTTTGTCCGGTCCAGTTTATTGTCAATATGTACCCCCAGGTACCTGTAGTCCTCCACAATGTCCACACCGACCCCCTGGATGGATACAGGGGTCACCGGTGCCTTGGTTCTCCTCAGGTCCACTACCAGTTCCTTGGTCTTTGCCACGTTTAGTTGCAGATGGTTCTGCTCACACCATGTGACAAAGTTGTCCACAGCAGCCCTGTACTCATCCTCATCATCCTCACTGATACATCCAACTAGTTGTCCTCAGAGGATGCTTCCAGGTGTTTCCCTCCTGGCTTTAATCACATCCATTTCTCTCGGTGGAGTCTCTGTAAGGTTGGAAGGTGGTTTTTGTGATGTCCTCGATCCATCAAAGAGCAGCCCCCTCCATTTTTTGTTTGTTCAATACTTTGCATTAACTGTGTTCCTCCTTCTGTCGCAGTACTTCAGTTCTCTTACCTGCTGTCATTGTCTTCTCATCTGCTCACCTGTGCCATCAGCACTTTTCCACATTCAGCCATGCCTACCTGCCTGCTCACCCAATCACACACCTGAGGCTCATAGCAATCAGTGCAGTATTTAAGCTGCTCTGCCACACTTACCCTATGTTTACATGTAGCAGGGTATTTAGGAAAATGGATATTTTGGCGGGCGGCACGGTGGCACAGCAGGTAGTGCGCGTGCCTCACAGCAAGAAGGTTCCCGGTTCGATCCCTGGGTCAGGCGGGGGCCTTTCTGTGTGAAGTTTGCATGTTCTTCCTGTGCATGCGTGGGTTCTCTCCGGGCACTCCGGCTTCCTCCCACAGACCAAAAACATGCTCATTAGGTTAATTGGTGACTCTAAATTGTCCCTAGGTGTGAATGTGAGAGTGAATGCTTGTGTGTGTGTTGCCCTGCAGTCGGCTGGCGACCGGCTCAGGGTGTACCCCGCCTCTCGCCCGTTGACAGCTGGGATAGGCTCCAGCCCCCCCCCAACCCTGAAAGGGATACAAGGGGTATAGAAGATGAAGAAGATGAAGATATTTTGGCGCCTCCGTTTTCAAAAATAACATCGTGCGCACAAAAATGCTGTCGTTTCCATCAACCCGGATAAATACGCCGTAGAGCGCATCATATCTATGCCAAACCTATGGGCGCGAGTGTAAACAGGCCCTTCAAGGTGCTACTATGAATATACCAGCACCATACCCACTCTCAGCATGCGCATTGGGACTGATGCCTGAGGAGGCTCCCCTGATGAAAACCTTTCCCCTCTGTTGCAATTCTTGGAAATGCCTGCCAGAGGATCAGCAAGCATTCAACTACTGCCTTTTCAGTGCCCGACACATTGCTGGCATCCTCAGCCAATGCTGGAGAGTGTATTAACACCAGCTGCATGTCTCACCTGACACAGCTGACAGCATTCTTAAAGCCACCTCCATGGTGCAGATGAGAACCACAATGATGATGTTGAGGATGAAGGTGCTGATGATGTGGATGGCAGGTGCCATTCAGAGTCTGAGGCACTGGGGTGTGGGATACTTCTGCCAGTGCTTCAGCTCACCTGCTGGTCACTGTATGACCACATGTGCAGACTTTTCTCCTTCAGTCCTCTTGAAGTTAATGAACCAAACATGTAAATAATTGTTTAGTGTTTAATGTTTAAGTTATACATGTATATAATTCATAATAAATTCCATGTTTATTATTCATGATTTAAACTCTTAGCACTTCAAAAAGATGACACATTCATATTGTTCATTTTATTGATCAAATATCTAGGGTTCAAGGACATGAAAAAAGTCAGCTCATCAGGCAAAACTTAGAAAAGCAGAAACAGTTACCTCAGTGCCGTGGTGAAAGGAAAACATTTACTTACTGCAGATGTGGAACTGGAGGGATAAATGTGTATCCTCTAATACATTTTAAGGCACAAACAATCAAGGAAGTGATCAACACTCACATCAAAGTAACGTTGAAATAAATATAGTGTACACCCTTGTAGTGTCCAAAAAAAAGGTTCTTAAAAGGTTTTAAATTACTCCTGGATTTTATGTTTCAACTTGTGTCCGTGAACTGAGTTGAATGGGAATGAGCAGTGTGCTTGACAACAAAATCAAAGATCCTCCTTGTCTTGTGTTGTTTCTTAACAACAATGAAGTTTATTGTGAAAATGAGAAAAAATGAAATGGAATAGTGCTGTCTTAGGCTGCGGTCAACAACAACATCCCTCCCCCCCCATATAGACTATGCCCCGCCTTCACCACCGGAGCAGGGAGGAGGCCACACCTACTAGGAGACACAGAGTTATTCATTTGAAAACACAAACAACAAACAAAACCTCTAATGCGGCTCCTACAACCCTGTTTCCAAAATATTTGGGACACTGTGTAAAACGTAAATAGAAGTAGAATGTGATGATTTGCAAAACACTGAAGCCCCATATCTAATCAGGCCAGTTTAGCAGCCGGACTATTTTACTACAGAGCCATGCTGTTGGAGTACGAGCAGAATGTGGCAGAGTATTAATGTGGTTCCTGTCCAGGGAAACGGGCCACTATGGTTCCAAGGTCAGGGTCATCACAGTCAGAAAGGGTTGAACTGTGGGTACCAAAACAGGAGCAACTTTACAGCCAATCAGGGCTGAATAGTTTCACCCGTCTCTCTGTCTGTCTAGGTAACCCAGTGCTGAGGTGAGGCAGCTTGTGATTGGTGGCTGCCATGGTGCCCAGGCCGTCATCAGGGGAGCTGTGGGGGCTCCACCTGATGCCCCCCCGCATCCTGGTGGACTGCTGCCTACCCAATGGTACAACTTGGTTCTGTATTCTGGCCTGTTCTGTTCTGTGTCCTGTTCTGTTCTGTGTCCTGTTCTGTTCTGTGT
>JBBMOE010000102.1:399458-421283 GCA_037975065.1 Chaetodon trifasciatus | reverse complement strand
TACCTTCCTGCCTCTCTCTACCTTCCTGTCTCTCTCTACCTTCCTGTCTCTCTCTACCTTCCTGTCTCTCTACCTTCCTGTCTCTCTCTACCTTTCTGTCTCTCTCTACCTTCCTGTCTCTCTCTACCTTCCTGTCTCTCTGTCTCAGAGCACCCGTCTGGCCTGTGACAGCAGTGTTTCTCCAGCTGATGCGGAGCAGCTTCGTTCTCTCTGCTCCAGAGATCCTCTCTATGAGCTTTCAGAGCAGGAGAAGGACTTCCTGTGGAGACACAGGTGAGGGGTGGGGCTTAATGTGGACACACAAGTGAGGGGTGGGGCTTAATGTGGACAGTTTATACAAAGAGATGGACTTTTAGAGAAACAACTGATTAACTGATCCGTCTCTGTTTAAGTGTCTTTGCTGGTCTTTAGCTTTTTGTCTACCTGTCTTTACCTGTCTTCAACCTGTCTGTGTCTTTTATTTTATTGTCTCTTTGTCTCGACCTTTCTCTTTGTCTGTACCATGTCTTTGTCTCTGCCTGCCTCTTTGTCCACCTGTCTCTCTCTGCAGACATTACTGTGTAAACATTCCAGAGTCTCTTCCTAAGCTGCTTTTGTCTGTTAAATGGAACTCCAGAGATGAAGTGTGCCAGGTACAAAACACATTTTCACAGTCAGATGGTTCCTTTATGTATTTGAGTTTATCTCATCAGCCCTCTGTCCGTCTCCTCTTCCTCCTCCTCATCCCCCTCTTCCTCAGATGTACTGTTTGTTGAAGGAGTGGCCTCTCATGGAGCCTGAGTCGGCTCTGGAATTGTTGGACTGTAACTTTCCTGATCCGATGGTCCGAGAGTTCGCTCTGCGCTGCCTGGTGCAAGGTCTGACGGATGACAAGCTGTCACAGTACCTGCTGCAACTCGTACAGGTGCGTTTACACCCTCACCTCCTCGTTAATCACCTGGAACTGGGACATTTCACCTGATAATACTGGCAGGTTTTACAACAAGCTATACAATTTGAACATAGAAGAAGTGAAAAGCAGAACAACAGAAAGAAAAATCTTATTAAACTTTGAGAAAACACCTGACCGGAGCAAAATGCCTTATATAACTATGTAAAGGTTGAGAAATCAAATCAAATCAAACTTTATTTATATAACACTTTTCATACGTAATAAAAAGCAACATAAAGTGCTTCACAACAGCTAAAAACAATATAAATGAAAACAGAACTCCTCCCACCCTCCGTATGTACTAACACACACCCTCAACTACATGCATACACACACACACACACACACACACACACACACAGACACACACACACACACACACACACACACACACAGACACACATTCTCACCACAGACAGTAGCGGGAGTAGTGACACATGGCAAGGCACTGAGGATGGAGGAGAACCTTTGGGGCTGTCCACACCGAGAGAAGTCGTCAAGGAGCTTTAAATTATCAGTTCAGAAACTGTAATAAAACCGTAAACTGGCGAATTATTACTCACTTATTCCGCCTGTTGTGTTAGTTTGTTCCATTCCATCTTCTCCCGCTACTATGTGGCTCGGCTGGCTTGGGAACGCCTCGGGATCCCCCCGGAAGAGCTGGGGGAGGTGTCCAGGGAGAGGGAAGTTTGGGCGTCCCTGCTCAGGCTGCTCCCCCCGCGACCCGGCGTGTTAGTTTGTGTTATGTTTAAAATGAACATACATGGAGCTTGCGGCGTAACTCTTTGATAATCTGAAGAACATGTTAACATACACAAGATCTATAATGACCTTCTTAAATGTTTGCACTTCGTGATTCCGTTCTTATATAACCAGTTTTATTTTTCTTTGCTCACTGTTTTACTTGATTTGTCTTTATATATGATGCCAATAAAGCAAATTGAAATTGAGAATCTCATTTGTGTATTTGTAGGTGTTAAAGTATGAGATGTACCTGGACAATCCACTGGCTCGTTTCCTAATCAAGAAAGCTCTGACCAATCAGAGGATAGGACACTTCTTCTTCTGGCATCTCAAGTGAGAAACATGACCTATAGAATAAAGGAACAGTTCACCAAGAACTGCAGAGTTTATCTATTTCTTTATCTAATCTCTGTTAGCTTCTCACTGGATCACCAAGAAGTAAAGATTTACCAGTCCTCGATAATCTCGTTAATTTTGTGTTCAAACTAACAGAAACACTGTTCTCAGGTCAGAGATGCACAATAAGACGGTGTCCTGTCGGTTCGGTCTGCTTCTGGAAGCTTTCTGCAGAGCCTGTGGCATGTATCTGAAACACCTGAACAGACAGGTGAGCTCTGCAACGCCTGAACAGACTGACTGGGTTTGTGCATTAATGTGAAGCTGCTGCCATCTAGTGGCCCTTTGTGATTCAATTCAATTCAATTTTATTTACATAGCACCAAATCACAACAGAAGGTGTCTCAGGACACTTTCCATATAGAGCTGGTACAGACCAAACTCTTCATCTACAGAGACCCAACAATTGGCAGGATCATGGCAGGAGACGTAGCTTTAATGCACAATCCAGGTTCAGCCACTGTCCATGGGAGCCTGCGAGACGACAAAGCACAAAGACTCCGGGGAAGAAACTAAGTTAGTAACACGCCTTGGTAGGACATGAAAGCGTGTCTGGGAGACACCTTGGTGGTGCAGTATAACTTCCTTGTGTCTTGTTGCCGTGCTCAGTCTTGCCACGGTGTATGACCTGTGGCATGAAGCTGTCTTCCACAACCTCACCTTGGTATCAGAGTTTGGCTGTTCCTCACCCAGTTTTAAGCCTCCTACACAGCTGTTCCTGTTTCAGTTAATGACTGTTTCAACCTACATGTGAAATTGAAACACCTGTTTGGTATAATTGGTTTATCATACACCTGTGTACCTATAAGAATTGAGATTTTTCTTTTGTTTGCTCACTTTGCACTTTGTAAATTGCTAAAAATAAGCAATTATTTATATTTTTGAAAGCATTCTTAGTTTGCAGCATTTTTTCACACCTTCCTAAAACTTTTGCACAGTACTGTATGTCATCAGGCAGTGAGTTTCTAAGGAATTTAGGGACAAGTACTATAACTTCAGTTAAGTCATACTTCAACCACTAATTAAACTGTGTGTGTGTGTGTGTGTGTGTGTGTGTGTGTGTGTGTGTGTGTGTGTGTGTGTGTGTGTGTGTGTGTGTGTGTAGGTGGAGGCCATGGATAAACTGGTGAATCTGACTGACACACTGAAACAAGAGAAGAAGGATGAAACGCAGAAAGTATGAAACCTCAAACATTTTTTTCTCTTGTGTCTGTTAATTTAAAGTTCCAGTGTGTAAGATTTTGGATGATCTGTTGGCACAATGTGACAGAAATGAAATATGATATTCAAGTATGTTTTCATTGTTTTATTTCATCCTGCGCCACGTGAGTGCCCTGTAGCAGTAGCTGTCGTTCACCCCTGAGCTTTCTCATCTACCCTCTTTAATGTAACATGTTCTTGCAGTTACTCTTTTTAACTTGTATCTGCGGTTTCTAAATTCATTGAGTTTTCCCTGGTCTTTCTTGGAGTATTTCCATTATTTACAACTGCATGCAGGGATCCCGAGCGGAGCCATGGGCCCATTGTTTACAGCAGGGATCAGCTGATAGGGCTCTGTAACACTGTGGCCACCAGGGGAGAGGCCAGATGCCCTGAGGGCTGAGGAGGAAGAGGTGGAGAAGCTGTGCCACATTAGGATCAGATGTCACAAACCAGTCCTCCTCTTGAAAGTGTACCATTATGTTGTTTAGGGACACTCCAGACACAAACGCTTTATTGGATAGTTTCCAGGCAGACAGAGGTAGACAGACAGAACAAAGGAGAGTGGTAAGAAGAAGGGGCGGGCTGGTAGTTTTTGTTAATGATATATGGAGGAACTCTGGGCACGTCATGATTAAAGAGCAGCTCTGCAGTAAGAACAGTGAGCTGAGGCCATACTACGACAGCGGTGTGTATTCTCCCTGTGCAAACGCTAAGGCGGTGTGTGTGATGTCATCCACTCAGTTACAATCTACAGACACAACACCTGCATATCCTCTGTCTTATTTCTGGTGACTTTAATCATGCCTCCCTGTCTTCCTATCTGCCCACATTCACTCATTATGTTACATGCTGGCATCTCAACCTACATGGACCCCTGTCTCAGCTGGAAAAGGCTGGAGCACTGTGAGAATCATGTTCTTTGATTTCTCCTGTGCCTTCAGCACCACACAGTCCACACTTCTGAGGGACAAGTGGTTGAGCATCATTTCGCAGCATGGATCATGGACTGTCTGACCAAATGACTTCAGTGTGTGATGATACAGCACAGTGAGCCTGACACGTCAGTCTGGAGTGTGGGGGCCCTGCAGGAAACAGTGCTGACTCCCTTCCTCTTCACTCTCTACAGTGTAGATGGCATACACAATTCAGCTAACTGCCACCTTCAAACATTCTCTGACAACTCCGTTGTCTGCCTCATCACAGCTGGGGTCAGGAGGGAGTACAGAGGACTGACCCAGGGATTGGTGCCAACAGAACAACCTCCAGATCAATGCAGGGAAATCCAATGAGCTTGTGGACTTCTGCAGGTGCAAACATTCTCCTCTCACAACCAGCAGACACCCAGGGAATGGATATAGAGATAGTGGAATCTGACAGGTGCCTGGGTGCTCACCTGAATAATACACTGGACTGGACTGACAATACAAATGCACTATATAAGAAAGGCCAGAGCAGACTGTAGCTGCTGAGGAGATCTATTGGAGCGTAGGTTTCACTCCTCAAGACCTTTTTGACTCTGTAGCAGCACCAGCCATCTTTGGAGTGGTCTGCTGGGGCAGCAGCATCTCGACTGCTGACAGGAAGATACTTAACAGACTGTGTCAGAGGACCAGCTCTATCCTGGGATGCCTCCTCCACCCAGAGGAGGTGTTGTGAGGAAGGAAGACAATGGCTAAGCTATCATCTCTGATGGAGAACATGTCTGACCTCATGCTGAACACCCTGACATTACTAGGCAGCTCCTTCAGTCACAGGCTGCTTCACCTGCGGTGTGTGGAGGAGAGGTACTGCAGCTCAGTAGACTGCTTTTGCCGATGCTTCTTACTATTATACTATCCCCTTTGCTGCTCTGACAAATTGCTGGTGTGGCATTAATAGGTCTAACAGGTGTTTTTCCTTGGAGTCTACCATGTTGCACCGTCATGTTACAACAGTGGTCCTGAATGGACAAATGAAACACTGGCTCTAGAGAGCGCCTGTTGTAATTTTAGCATGTTTCATGGCCACCACAGGTTCTACACACTTGGAAAAGGACAGGTGAGGAGCGGGGTATTCAGATGGTTGCAATCTGCAACCTCACCACTACATGCCATTAAATCCTACACACTGGCCCTTTAAATGTTAGACATTTGTAAAGATGTGACTGCACGGTGGTTCATTGTGATGTGTTCCTGTGTTTTAAATGGTTGATAATGACATGTTGCTCTGCTGGTTGTCAGACTCAGATGAAATTCCTGGTTGAACACATGTCTCGTCCAGATTACATGGAAGCCCTGCAGGGATTCATCTCTCCTCTGAACCCTGTTCACCAGCTGGGAAACCTCAGGTAACTAACAAACTAGCTAGCTAACTAGTGAGCTAACGTACTAACTAACTGACTAACGAGCTACCAGGCTAACTAACTAACTAATTGAACCATGTTCACTGGCTAACTCAAACCCTGTGTGTGCCTTGAGACTGGAGGAGTGCAGGATTAAGTGAAGAAAAGTAAAATTAGCTGAAATAAAGATAAGTGAAGCTTAGTGTGTGTGTGTGTGTGTGTGTGTGTGTGTGTGTGTGTGTGTGTGTGTTTTCAGACTGGAGGAGTGCAGGATCATGTCCTCAGCGAAGCGCCCCCTGTGGTTGAACTGGGAGAACCCGGACATCATGTCCGAGCTGCTCTTCTCCAACAACGAGATCATCTTCAAGAACGGAGACGGTAGTTAGCTCAGCGCTAACCACCACACTGGTTCTGGTGGAGAATGCACCCATGCTAAGAGAAGTCTGCACAGAGATTGTGATGATGTAGTGTGTAACCTGTGTGTGTTGCAGACCTGCGTCAGGACATGCTGACTCTGCAGATCATTAAGATCATGGAGAACATCTGGCAGAACCAGGGCCTGGACCTGCGGTGAGGACCTGTGACATCATCAGTAACTGCTGCTGTGACATCATCACACCTGGCTAACTGTGTGTGTGTGTATGTGTGTGTGTGTACCAGCATGCTGCCGTATGGCTGCCTGTCCATCGGGGACTGTGTGGGTCTGATCGAGGTGGTGAAGAACAGTTTCACCATCATGCAGATTCAGTGTAAAGGAGGTCTGAAGGGGGCGCTGCAGTTCAACTCCAACACACTGCACCACTGGATCAAAGACAAGAACAGAGGAGAGGCGTCAGTACCTGTCTGTCTGTTTGTCTGAATACCTGTCTGTCTGTCTGTCTGCTTGTCAGTGGGATTAAATCACTAATAATACATAGAATAACATTTCTAAGTCATTCAGCATTAGTGTAAAGCCACATGGATCAATTTGATCACAATATTAAATAGCTATAAACAATTACAATTACATTACATATTTCATAGAATTTGTATGTTGCTAATGTGGGTGTCTGAATTTGGTGAACAGGTTTGGGCAAATTTACCACAACATGCATATTAGGTGCAAATCATGTGCACATGTACTAAATATTTATATCCACCATAACTGCTCAACCGCTGATCAACTACAGACTCCATCTGTCTCTTGGTTCAACTGATTGTCTGTCTCATTTCCTGTCTGTCTCTCAGGTATGACAGAGCCATCGACCTGTTCACCAGGTCCTGTGCAGGTTACTGCGTGGCAACATTTATCCTAGGAATCGGAGACCGACACAACTCCAACATCATGGTGAAGGAGAATGGACAGGTGAGCCGGTCCTCCACAGGTCCTCAAACTGTTCCGTCCAAACTCTGACTTAACTCTTAACTCTCCTCCTCCTCTTCCTCCAGCTGTTTCACATCGACTTTGGTCACTTCCTGGATCACAAGAAGAAGAAGTTTGGCTACAAGAGGGAGCGAGTTCCCTTCGTTCTGACTCAGGACTTCCTCATCGTTATTAGTAAAGGAGTCCAGGAGTCAACCAAGACCAAGGAGTTTGAGAGGTCTCACCAGCACCTCACCTGTTTAATGGTGGTCTTCCTGTCTCACTTTCTGCCTGTCTCACTGTCTGTTTACATGTCTGTGTGAAAGGTTCCAGGAGATGTGTTACAAAGCCTACCTTGCCATCCGTCAACATGCCAGCCTCTTCATCAACCTGTTCTCACTCCTGCTGGGTTGTGGCATGCCTGAACTTCAGAGCTTTGATGACATCGCCTACCTGAGGAAAACCCTGGCTCTGGGTAAGACAGACAGGTAGAGAGGGAGACAGACAGGTAGAGAGAGTGAGGCTGAAAGACAGGGGATGGCCTTTTTCATCACATAAACAAAGCTTAGTCTAAATAAACAGCAACTAAATCTAAACCATTACAAAAACTGAGGAAAAATAATTAAAATGAAATTAGGATTTGATATCAAACTCTCTGAATCATGAAAAGCTTTTCTTCAAGGCAAAAGGCAAGAAGAACTCAATATAAGTGTAGGGTTAGGGTTAGGGTTAGGGTTAGTGTATAACAAAGGTGTTCAAAAATATTTGTTGATTAAAAAAAGGGGGGGGGGGGGGGGGATACTAAAACAGAATTTAACTAAAAGTTGAACCTGTCTGTCTCTCAGAGAAGAGCCAGCAGGAGGCGCTGGAGTATTTCACCAAACAGATGAACGATGCTCATCACGGAGGCTGGAGCACCAAGATGGACTGGATCTTCCACACCATCAGACACATGCCCAACGAGCACTGATACATACACATTTACATGTAACACATACAGCAACTCCAGTATGTATACATCTTTATATACAGTATATATATCTATGTACACTGTATATATATACACAAACACTGATATATACACTTGTTTATTTATTTTTTATTTATTTCACACACACACACACACACACACACACACACACACACACACACACACATGCACGCACACTCTCACAGTATGTGTGTTTACTGCACTATTCTGTGAGGATGATGATGGTGATGATGATGATGATGATGATGATGATGATGATGAAGGTGTGTGTGTGAAAGGTGGGGAACCTTTTTCCTTTTTCAGTTTTTTAACATTTTTCGAGAGCCAAACTAAATCAATGAACGTATCGATCACACTGACGTCTGCCATTGCTGGAGCTGGTTCTCTCTGATATCAGATGGTGGTGGTGATGATGATGATGATGGTAATGCTGAAGATGCTTGTAGCTGGTTTTCCAGGTTTAGGTCAGTCCGCCTCTGTCGGAGAATTTATCCACGCTCATTTGTCCTTCGGCTGTTTGAGCTGTGATGATCTCGAGCTTTCCATCACTGTGAGCTCGTCCTCACAAACTAACTGAGACTCATCGCTTCGTCTTTTACTTCAGCAAACCGTTTGTCTGTTTCTCTTTGACACTCTGCATCTAATTTCCTTTTGCTGGCGGTCGCCATGATGCATGTTATGAATAGTGTGAATACTTTGTGCGTGATGCGTTCACGGACCGTGAACCAGACAGTCGCGATGTAAAAAGAATTTGCTGATTTTTTTTGTATTTCTGAGTTAATTTTTGGGATTTTTTATTTGCCTTGCAGGTCAATGAGGTTCCCCACCACTGTTGTAGATTTTAACATCTCAACAATGTGTTTATGGGATGGTTGTCATAGCAACAATAATCTCAGGTTCACAGCTCAGTGGGTTGGTTGAGGATGCCAAAGGCATGCTGGGAAAAGATGATGTCAGTGACGATGACAACAACGATGAAGATTGTGATGGTGATATCATAAATGTCTTCCAGTTGGTGCCACAGTTAGCCAGTTAGCTCTGCTGGCTGCTTCAAACACAGACTTTAATGCTGTAGCAGGTTTGAATCTAACTTTATACACTGATGTTTGTTGGGATAATTTGAATGAAGCTAGCTTTATTAAAACCAGCAAAGTGAACACTGTGGTCACTGTGAGAGCAATAAAGCCTCCAATAACTAATGCATAGTTTAATCATGACAATCAGGAGTTCTGACCAATAGGAAGGCAGAGCTGACCAGCTGTGGGCGGAGTCATGGTGTCGGGATCAGACCAAACTAACATTTATTTTATTTAATAAATACTTCAACCGTTTTTCTGAAACTTTTTTCAAAAGATTTTATGACTTTTTCTCATAAAATTCCATCTTTGTTCTTTAAATGTTATGATTTTTGAAATAACACTTAACTATTTTCTCATAATGTTACATTTTTGTCTCTTAAGATTATTGTTGTACTCTCAGAATATTATGATTTGAAGGTGAGATTACAGTTAAATTCAAGAAATTTTGACTTTTCCCCATATTCTCAAAATATTTTTTTCCTGGAAATCTCCATTGTTTTCTTCACAGTCGCCCTCATACTCCATCATGTAAAGTGCTCTGCGCTGACTGCTGAAACTTCCTCCACAGACTGCCATCGGTCGATGTTTTTCAGTTGATTACAAATCCAAAGTCACCGTCCACAGCTGGTGACACACTGAACTCTTAAACCAACACCTGAAGTTAGAATATATTTTTTTTTAGTTTTATTTTGTTGAGATAAATTCTCTGAGCTGATCTAAATTCATTTTTAACTGATTTGTCTGGAAACAACATATCAAGTTTCATCAGGGATCAAAGTCTTTCCACAACAATCTGAGCCAATCTGCTCGTTAGCTGAATCAGGTCTTTGTTAGCCTCTAGTTCACTCCGGTTCTCTGGTTCACTCTAATCCATAGTTGTTAATTAGCTTAGCTGTTGCACTGAAACAATCAATCATGGGTAGATTTAGCCTAGCATAGCATCAATGGAAGCTCCACCCCCTGGCTGTCTGTTAGCCAGTGAAGCAGGAGGGGCGGGGCTTCACTACATTCAAACAGGTTCAAGGGTGATGACACCCAATTTTAATGTGAAGGTTTGTGTTTGTTTCTGCTCAGGTGAGAAGTCAAGCTCCGCCCACACATAATCAGTGTCACCTGTGAGGTGCCTGCCCCTGCCCCCTGCTCCATGCTGATCTAGTTATTGATTTATGACATCATTGACTGTGCTGGTTACCATAGTGACTGAAGATGTGAATGTGAGCAGATATGATGTATTTCCATGTGATCAATATTTTAACTAATGAACTGATGATTGATGTATTTAGCAGGAATGACAGCTGATTCAATCAGTTTCTAAATGTTGAGTATTGATTTGTGATATCTGTTAATGCTCCCTGATTTTTTCAAGGAGAGTTTTTTTTCTCTAAATATTCTAAACAAGACGATGGATTGAGGACAAACTGCAGATCCAAGCTTCAGCCAATCAGAGGGCCCACACAGCCTCCATAACCATATATGGTGATAAAGATTTGCTCTGACTGTTTAAACCAGGGGTCTCAAACTCCCAGCCTGCTGTGTTCAAGACCTGGTCCGCTGTCGGGACTAGGGAAAAAATATCTGATTTCTGAGTCGACCCTTTGAACGCAGCATAATCACCACGTGAAACCAAGCGGAAAAACCAAACATTTGGCGCGCTGCTAACGTCAAATGTTGTTTTATCAAGAAGTCTCCTTCAAAGGCCAAAAGAAAGGTTGATGTCAGCATAGTGTCTGAGGAGAAGTGGGAGAATGATTATTTCTTTGCCACCTGTCTCATCTGCAAAGGGAAAATATAACCTCAACCACATTATTCAACTAAGCACGCGGAGCAGGATGCGAAGTACCAGGGAGATGAGTGGACACGACGAGCTGCATGGCTAAAGAAAGGGCTGTCAACGCTACAAAATGTCTTCCAGAGAGCAAGAAGGAAACCGACGAGATGAGATGAGCCGTTCACTGAAGGTCAGTTTCTGAAAGACTGCGTGCTGCAAGTTGAAAATATTGTCTGTCCAGAAAAGAAGAGTCAATTCAGCAACATCATACTTGAAGTGGCCTCCTTGTGACAAGACTGGATGCTCAGCGGCTTCAGGTAGTTCGACTTTGAGACTCCTGGTTTAAACTGAACGGGTCACCTGGGGGGCCTGCAGGATCCAGGTGTGAAACAAATATGAGGAAGCACCTTTTCACTGTGTTATCATGGCTTATTGTTATATTTCAAAATAAAAGCTCAACAGGTGTGCTATGTTTGGTTGGTGACGTACAGTCAGGACTCACCTGCAGCAGGTGTTCAGAAACAGAGAGTATGTTTGGTAATGTGCATTTCCGGTAATGTCCACTGCTGCTGTGCCAAAACTCTCAGTTACTTTGTTCTCAAAATACTGCTTATTTCCCATGAAATATTACAATGTATACCTCAAAATATTCTAAACTTTTTTCAAAATTTTATAGCTTTTCTCTCTCTCTCTCTTTTTTTTTGATTTTCTAGAAGTAGTTGACAAGTTTTCATATGAAAATAGACTCCAACAAAACAAACATTTGGGCGGCACGGTGGTACAGCAGGTAGTGCGCGTGCCTCACAGCAAGAAGGTCACCGGTTCGATCCCCGGGTCAGGCGGGGCTGTGTGAAGTTTGCATGTTCTTCTCGTGCATGCGTGGGTTCTCTCCGGCTTCCTCCCACAGACCAAAAACATGCTCACTGGGTTAATTGGTGACTCTAAATTGTCCCTAGGTGTGAATGTGAGCGTGAATGTGTGTGTGTGTGATTTGATTTAGAATTATTCACTTTTAAAAGAAACTGAAACAAAAGTACGATTTCCGTGTGTGATTGTGTTTTGGAAGAAATGGCAACCCAGACCAGAAACCCCAACAGTGCAATGGTGTCCTCTGATTGGTCCATTTCAATTATACCCCACCCACTGGTTTTGATATCAGAACGGCCATGAAAAGGACATTTCCAGAAAAAATGCGAGAAAGCTAAAATCAGGACATTCATACACATTTAATTAGAACTTTGAGGTCCAGTTGGAAACGTACTTCTATTATTATGACAGTGTTAAGATTTGGAACATACTGAACTTTAATTTTCAGTCTGTAAATATTCATTTTCCAACAGGCATGTGACTCTTTTGAATGTTACTCTGAATGTCACGTTACTCCCACAGAAATGAAAAAATGACTTTCATTTTGATTGAATAATGTCTTTATAATATTGGCAGACCAAGACTTTCAGTTTTTAAAGTAAATTTGAGCTTATTTATGTGGAAAGTTGAAAATGCCACTTTAAGCGTCGACGGTCAGAAGGTTGGGGATTTGATCCCCGGCTCCGCCAGTCCACATGAGGATGAGGAGTCCGTGTTAGAAAATGTCTTTTTTCATATTTGTAAAGTTCTACTAAAAATAAGCAGCTGGAGTAGAAAGTGCCCTTAGTGTAAATACTTAAGTACAAGTACTTTATATTGTCATACAGTACTGTAATTACTCTCCACCAGGGAACGTTACTGACCCAGCATTCAAAACGCGAATTGTTGTGTAATATGTCCCTTCGACCTTCCCGTCCATTGCTCCTGCACATGCGCACTGACGGCTGTAAACTCAGTGCCGTAGAGATGCACGAGGAATAAAGGAAGAGGGAAAATAAAGTAAAAAGTGAAGTAAAAAGTAGATACAAGTGAGTACAGAGAGGAGAGGGTGTGACGGAGGAGGAATGAACCAGCCGGAGCGGTAAGACTCACGTTCAGCCGGTAAACATCCGGTAAAAACCCGGAGCTCACCGGGACGCAGCCACAGCTAACAGCTAACAGTTAGCATCAGGTCTGACTTTTCCATATTCAGATTCAGACACAAATCTAATCAATAAACTAAGTTATCAGTCTAATGATACGCTTATACGTTTAGAAAGACTTTTAATTTTACTAAAAATTACATTTGTTCCATCAGCAGTTAAATGTTGTTCATGATGGTGAAGGTTGATTTTAAAGATTCCCAAACAAACACGGCGAAGCATCCACTGAAGCCTTCATCTGTGTATGAAAACAATGGTTGGTTATTGATATCTGAGTGTGATCCTGATCAGGTTATTGATCATCAATAGTCTACATGAAAGCGTGTTTCTGTAGCTGTTCTGTCGACTCAGATCCGTTAGACATTAATACATCCCTACATTAATGTGTAAAGGCTCCCGGATTGTCTTTCAGAGACCTTCAAGATAAAACTTTATTGACCCCACCCTGGGAATTGTCTGGAACTGACAAAGGAGACATAAAGACAGAACAGATGATACAACAGGATCCAAAATAAAACCAGCTACAGATGCACATTAAAAGAAATGTAAAGAGTTTTTGTACCATTGCACGATAGAAAATGTATAAACACAATAAAAAAATAAGTAATATTCAAGATATTTGCACAGATGTAATGGATATCAGTGCACCATGACATAAAGAAGGGATTAGTGCAGACAGACGGGATGTTGTGCTGTGAACTGAACTGATGCTGGAGGTGAACAGTCGGACATGTTGGATGAAGGACCTGTGGTCGCCTTCCTTCGCGCTCAGCGGAGGCGGCAGTCTGTTACTGAAGGAGCTCCTTAAGCCCCCCACTGTCTCATGCAGGGGTTGGGATGGGATGTCCACGATCGATAACGTCCTCCTCTCACCCACCTCCTCGATGGTGTCCAGAAGGCAGTCCAGGACAGAGCCGGCTCTCCTGACCAGTTCAGTCTTTCCTGTCCCTCTCAGAGCTACCACAGCGTCCTGCGTCCTACATACTCCAAAGGACCTAAGTCTTCTTAGCAGGTGCAGAAGACTTTGGTCCTGTACAGGACATTGTTTGTCCAGTCCAGTTTGCGGTTGAGGTGAACACCCAAGTGTTTGTCCTCACCCAGGATCTCGATGTCCAAACCCTGGACGTTCACCAGTGCTTTACCAAAGTGTTTTTGTGAAGCAGGCTTGTAATCCAGCTCTCTGATAGCAACGCAATCTTCATACTGAAAAAATGTGCACCTTTTTGTCTTCAACATAACTTTATGAACAATGTAAAAATACATTTTTACAGTCAGGCCAGTAATTGTGAATCTACTGTGATCAGCTGATGACTTGAGCTTACTAGCAGCTAACTTGTAATGACAACAGACACTTCCTGTACGTGTTTCAGTCCAAAAGACGAGGAGGACCAGGAAGAGACAGAGTGTCACCATGACGACAGTGACAGTACCAACAATAACAACAACAACAACCGACATAAGGTGAGTCTGTCTGTCTGTCTCTCTGTCTGCCTGCCTGCCTGCCTGTCGGTCTGTCTGTCTGTCCGTCCGTCTGTCTGTCTGCCTATCTGTCTGTCTGTCTGTCTGTCTGTCTGTCTGTCTGTCCGTCTGTCTGTCTGTCTGTCTGTCTGTCTGTCTGTCTGCCTGTCGGTCTGTACTTTGGCTGACTCTGAGCTGACTGTCTTCTGAGACAGACGTAAGTGCGATGGTGGAGTTTCCCTTTGTGTTCAGGAGCACTGAACAGGAATTTTACTACAGGAAGATTTTATGAGTACTGACAGTGAACTTGCAGATTCACCCTTTGTTCAGCAAACATGTTGGAGTTAGTTGTTGTTAAAAGCCACCAGTTCTGATGTGAACTATGCGGACCGGAGAGATGTGAATCTGTAGAGACAGTGACTGAAGAAAGTAAGGACATCGTCTTTCTGGGTGACTGAAATATTGATTTGTTTTCTGTTGGTCACTCAGGTCGTGACCTGACGCTACGAGACTTTCTATGAAAATCGATGATGCTAATACTTCCAACTGAGTTGATCAGTGACCATAATGTGACTCGCTGTAACACGACGGAGTTAGTGTGTCCCACAGGTTTATAAAAGATTTCATGCCAGCGTGCATGAATGATGTTAAAGAGTGGTCTGATGAATGTCAAGGAAATAATGGAAATGTTGCTTTGAGAAGTTTCGTGGATACGTTAGTGAAGCTGGTGGACACATGATCCGCTTAGAAAAAGGCCTGTAAAGGACAGAAGTGCATCATGGTTAGATGACGAGTTGAGATCTTTGATGCCTCAAAGGGACAAAAAGACTGCTGCTCAGAAATCCAGCTGCCTTTTAGATAGAAGCCTTTACTGTAAGCTGAGAACCAGGGTCACCAGTATTATATGAAAATGAATTTTAAACAGAAAATTTACATCTCTGTAAGTTAATGTAAAAAATGATGCAAAATGTTTAATGAAGTAAAGTAAGAAGTCAGATTATTCCCAAAAATATGTGGAATGTGCAGGTCAGTTCATCACCAAACGATGTTGCTGACTGTTAAACAGCTTTTTCTTCAACAAAGAAATGAAGCACTGTATACAGATGAGGTTAGCAGGTTAGCATTAGGGTCAGGCCATATCTCAGGAACGCCATGAGGGACTTTCTTCTAATTTGGCACAAATGTCCATTTGGATTCAAGAGTAAACTGATGAAAATTTACGTGATCAAAGGTCACTTTGACGTGTCTCAGAGGATTAAATGAAGAAGTGATGACATTTTATATCCAAGTCAAAGGTCAGCGTCACTGTGACTTGATCATATTCTGCAAAAACTTTTTTTCTGGCTGTGAAACGACACCGTGACCCAGCAACAGACGGAGAGACTGTGACCATATTTCACATTTGGTCAGATGCTGGATTGGTGACACTAATCCTGGGTGTCCACCTTGAAACTGTGCTGATTGTATTGATCTTCTGTGCTGCCAGGTTGAAAATGTGTGTGAAGTGTCCACGCTTTACAGTTTGTAGCTCGTTGTATGCTGATGACTCAACTCTGTTCTGTTGGTCACCAACTTTAACGGAGGTGAGAGAGAATCTCCCGTTCAAGTTACGTACCATTACCACACCGTTATGGGTGAAAATGAACAAATCAATATATTGTATTTGGCAGTAGGAATGTTCTGTAACACCACTGAGCTCAGATTGTCTATAGATGGATTATCAGATGAGATCTCTTAAACCGAATTACCGGATGTTAAATTAGAGAACTGACTGTGGTCATCAAATCCTTTGAGAGACTGATGTTGACTCAGCTGAAAGACATTACAGGCCCCCTGCTGGACCCCCTGTAATTTGCCTGCTGGGCAAACAGATCAGTGGAGGACGCAGTCAACATGGGACTGAACTACATCACCTTGACCACCCGGGGACATGTGCAAGGATCCTGTTTGAGGACTTCAGCTCTTTATTCAACACCACCATCCCAGAAATCCTCCACATCAGCACTGGAGCCCCTCCGTGATGTGTGCCCCCCCCCACTCTTCTCCCTCTACACCAACAACTGCACCTCAGGAGAATTGTCTGAGCGTACAGACGGGAGGAGCAGTCAGAACAGCCTGGAGATGATGGTGGACTTCAGGAGAAGCCCCTCAACACTGCCCCCATCACCATCCTCAACAACTCTGTTTCCACTGGGGAAACCTTCAGGTTTCTGGGATCCACTGTCTCCCAGGACCCATGGTGGACTTCATACATAGCCTCAATCATCAAGAAGGTGCAATAGAGGATGTACTTCCTCTGTCAGCTCAGGAGGTTCAGCCTGCCTCAACAGCTGCTGATCCAGTTCTATACAGGAATAACCCAGTCTCTTCTGAGCACATCCACCATCGTCTGGTTTGGGTCTGCAACCAAACAGGACCAGAACAGACTGTGACGGACTGTAAGGACTGCTGAGAAGATTACTGGTGCCAACCTGCCAACCATTCAGGACTGACACA
The DNA here is from genome assembly GCA_037975065.1 of Chaetodon trifasciatus. Lineage (NCBI taxonomy): Eukaryota > Metazoa > Chordata > Actinopteri > Chaetodontiformes > Chaetodontidae > Chaetodon > Chaetodon trifasciatus. The sequence goes on along the minus strand of JBBMOE010000102.1, from coordinate 404,546 downwards.
CCTCCAGACTGAGGAGCAGGCAGGAAGCATCACTGCAGACCCCCCCACATCCTGGAGACCACCTGTTCCAACTTCTGTCCTCTGGTCGGCGCTACAGATCACTGAACACCGAAACCAGCAGACACCAGTGACAGAAACAGTATACTGCCCAAACCCAGTTCAAACCAGTGTTCAAATTTCATAAAAAAGTCCCAGTCTGAGTACATTAACCTGTCTGTCTGTCTGCCTGTCTGTCTGTCTGTCTGTCTGTCTGTCTGTCTGTCTGTCTGTCTGTCTGTCTGTCTGCCTGTCTGTCTGTCTGTCTGCCTGCCTGTCTGTCTGTCTGTCTGTCTGCCTGTCTGTCTGTCTGTCTGTCTGTCTGTCTGTCTGTCTGTCTGCCTGTCTGTCTGTCTGTCTGTCTGTCTGTCTGTCTGTCGGTCGGTGTGCAGATGGTGTGTCCAGGTGTAGGTGAACATCCCCTCCAGTATAACTACACCTTCTGGTACAGCAGAAGAACTCCGAGTCGTCCTGCGAGTTCTCAGAGTTATGAACAAAACATCCGACAGATCGGCACTGTGGCATCGGTACACACACGCACACACACACACGCACGCACACACATACCGCACACACACACACACACACACACTGATCACAGCTCAGCAGGTGATGTTAAATGTGTGGTTAATGTTTAAAAGGTTATTAAATGTGATGCTGCAGTTGACTTCCTGTTGACATTGCTGAAAGCTCTCTCATTGGTTGCGGCAGCTGTGACTCAGGTCACATTTTTAGGAAGGACTTCACACACAGCTGTTTTTCCAGGTGGTTCAGGTACAGGTGACATCATACCTGAAGTTTACTCTCAGACACAAAACATCAGTTTGATTTCTTAAAAGCAAATTAAACAGTCTGTTAATCCATCAGTGACAGATGTAATTGGTGACTGTTCATCAATCAAAGCTTCTTCAGTGTGTGTGTGTGTGTGTGTGTGTGTGTGTGTGTGTGTGTGTGTGTGTGTGTGTGTGTGTGTGTGTGTGTGTGTGTGTGTGTTCGTTCAGGTGGAGCAGTTCTGGAGGTTTTACAGTCACCTGGTCCGACCAGGTGATCTAAGTGGACACAGTGACTTCCACCTGTTCAAGGAGGGAATCAAACCCATGTGGGAGGTATCAACATAAACTGAACTGTACAGTGTGTACTACTGTAGTACTACTGTAGTACTTTACTGTCCTGAATGTAAGAAGATGTGTTTTGAAACAGTGTCAAACTCATATTAAAGCTGCTGCTGTGGTCTGTCACTGTTACAGTTATGCTGACTAAGTCCTAAACGAAGTCTAGCACTGGTCGCTAATATGGAGAATCGGGGTTTAGACGTGCGTTCAGTGCACTAGAAGAAACGGACAGCTCAGTAATGTTAGAATTATCTTGCATGTTTATTTTACCTTTGTAACAGCGGCAATAACTTTAACTCATGATACAGGTAACAAAAACAACAAACCAAATTGCTCATCAGCTCGAACCACATGCACACATGCATACAGGCACAGTCGAAAACTGTTTGCTTCCCAAATCAGCAACACCTGTGTTTGGGTTTCCCTGGGCTAAAAAGCCCACCTGGGCTGACCCGAGGTCAGCTGAGCCACACAGCAAATACAGCCCTCCTAGTGGCATGGAGCAACATGACACGAAATAATACAAAGTGAATACGGCTCATACAACAGTGTTGCATTGTGGGTTGTTTGGAGCATTAACGGATGTTACAGGTGTGCAGGTGTGATGTGGGTCATCAATACTTATTGATCGAGCTGATAGTTTAGTGTGGCTGAGAAACATGTTTGAATGATATTAACAATCAACATGTCAGTGTTTCTGTTGGCTGAACAACCTGTGTTTTCATTGGCTGTCCAAACACAGTGTTTTCATTGGCTGTCCAAACACAGTGTTTTCATTGGCCATTCAATCAAACTTAATGAACAAAATGTTTAATAAATATTAAATATGAAGGGTGGACCTGCTGTGTCTGATACTGTTACTATTGTTACGAACTTGATGTATTAATCAGTGTTCATTATTAATGACCGTCTCCTCCAGGACGAGTCTAACCGCAGTGGGGGGAAGTGGATCATTCGTCTTCGTAAAGGTTTGGCCAGTCGATTCTGGGAGAACATCATACTGGCCATGTTGGGAGAGCAGTTCATGGTGGGGGAGGAGATCTGTGGAGCCGTGGTCTCGATACGCTTTCAGGTATTACAGTACTGTTGTACAGCAATACTACTGTTGTATCGCTATAATACTACTACAGTAAATCCACAGTGAACTGTGACGAAGACGCTAAGATGAAAGCGATCTGTATGAAGCTGAACGATCTTCATCATGTTACATAGCTGCTGCAGACACAGTCCTCCTCCCTCTACCTGCACAAGGTGAGTCACCTGAGCGGAGGAGGAGGAGGAGGAAGGGCTGACGCTGACTGATGTCTTCCTCATTCTGTCTGAACTTCACTCTGTTTTGATGTCAGCAGTATTATTTATTTTGCTGACGTGTTGACTTTGATATTCTGGACAGACTCTCCTGTCGTAAACATAAATACGTCTGTTAGATGTTAGTTTTTCTCGTGAGCTCTGTTTCAGGTCTGACCTTCAGGTGTGTCACTGAAACAGAGCTCTTACAGAAAAGTGTAGCATGCATCATACAACATGTTTCAGTCAGGAGGGACCAACAGGGTTTCTGAGTTACTGTGAAGAAGGTCTGACCCGGACCTGATAGGCCTCAGATCTGGATCAGGACCTCTACCTGTCTCCCTCAGGAGGACATCTTGTCAATTTGGAACAGAACGTCCAACGACCAAACGACGACGTCCAGAATCAGAGACACTTTAAGACGAGTCCTGAACCTTCCAACCAACACCATCATGGAGTACAAGACTCATAATGACAGCCTCAGGTACGAGAACTTCTACTACTGTAGTACAACTGTAATACACAACCATGGAGTACAAGACTCATAATGACAGCCTCAGGTACGAGAACTTCTACTACTGTAGTACAACTGTAATACACGACCATGGAGTACAACGCACATAATGACAGCCTCCGGCAACAGTCTCGGGTACTAATACAACAAACACTGTGGCCAAGTGGTCAAAGGTGTTTTAATGTTTGTTTTAATCTACGTCATAAACACACTTTTACTGACAACAGTACTTTTAGAAATATACTGTATGTAATATAAATATAAGTATATATAGTGCGTATACATAGACCTGGTACTTCTTGTACTTACTTGTAGTTAGTTTTCGCATCAGAATTTTAGCAACAGTACTTCTTTATGGCAGTAGGATTTTTTATTCTGTACAAATGTACATATACACAGTTCTTTTTCTGTTCAGTACTCTGTGTACTTTTATTTTTTTGACCTCTTTTTGCCAATGTGCTTGCTCTTTGTAATACTCGCTGGCTGTAATGACTACATTTCCCCAGTGTGAGATCAATAAAGTCTTATCTTATCTTATCTTATCTTATCTTAATGAGGTGGGGTAACTGGGAGGATGAGGAGGAGCAGGTTACACATTTTGTGTATACAGTGCTTTCTTCATGATATTACACAAACTACTGCTGTAACAGTACACAAACTAACATCAGCATGGTATTATGCTGTTACACACTAGCAAAGCTGGTAAATCGACTGAATTTGACTGTTGACCAGCAGATAAATGGAGTTTGATAATTTTCTCATGATCAACTCCTAATTTCTACATTTGTGAGTGCAGACATGGTTATGTGTTAGTTTGATCTGTCCAGTAATAGTACTGAGAGTACTGCGGTATTATCCTGGACTGCAGTTGACGGTTCATCACTTGAGTTATCACCTAATCATGATGCCTCATCCTAGTTTATCAACCTTTTGTGGTTGTTCGGTGATCAAGGTTAGCTATTTTAACTGTTAGCTTGTTAGCCGTCTGCATCAAAGTGTTCAAAGACGATTGGGCGTGAGAGATAACAGGTGCTAAACGTGCAGTGAGAACAGCGCCTCACTGATTGGCCACAGCTTTAGGTTCAAACTAACCAGTTTCAAGGTGTCGTTGACCTCAGAACCAGATCCTGAGCTTCATCCTGACTGTTTTCTGTTTCAGGGACAACTCGAGCTTCAGGAACACAAAGATTTCCCTCTGAGGACCAGTGTGTCAGCTGGCTGTCCTCCTGTCCAATCAGAATGCAGATCATCATCATCATCATTGGCCAGTGTGTGTGTGTGTGTGTGTGTGTGTGTGTGTGTGTGTGTGTGTGTGTGTACGTGTACGTGTGTGTTGACTGTAGGCTAATAAAATGACTCAACTAACTATTTTATTGTTTCAAATCTTTTGATTTCAACCCAAACTGTACAGTATAACCAGTACAACCAGTGTAACCAGCACAACCAGTGTAATCGGTGGGTGCTGGTCTTGCCTGCAGAGTTTGATCAGACAGCATTTTGTATTTTTGAATGTTTTTGTTTTATTTGTGCTGAATGTTAATTTGTCGTCTCTGTTTCATCAAATAAAACGTACAAAGAAACAAATCATGTGTAAACTAAAGACATTCAGGTGGATTTTTCATTATTATTACTGGAAAATAAAAGTGTTAATTACATCATTGAAGTCAGTGCAGTTATACAGTTGAAAGACAGCCAATAAATTAGAGGAATGAAATCAGTAAGTATAAATTTCCTGTGATAGAAGTGAGAGCTGATGTTGACCCCTAGTGGCCGATGTGTGTATCAAACGTCATTTGACTTTGCCAGGTCGGTGCTGAGTCAGACACTTCCACCGTGACTGCATTTCATCAGTGCAGCGCTTTGACCCAGCTGGCACCTTCACCCATCACACTATACAGACCCATTCCATGCTGTTCCAGGACATTCCAGGCAGGTTAGTGCAAGTCTAATCCTGCCTCTATTCCTGGCTGCAGACCAGCTGGGAGCCGTGATCTCTGAGGATGGACTTAATCCAGATGAGGATTAACAGATCAGCTTCCACTCAGCACACCCGAAGCACCACAGAACACTGGAACACTAAAGAACTGGAACACCACAGAACACTGGAACACTAAAGAACTGGAACACCACAGAACACTG
>JBBMOE010000102.1:352131-399394 GCA_037975065.1 Chaetodon trifasciatus | reverse complement strand
GTGTGTGTGTGTGTGTGTGTGTAGTCCATTGACCTTCATTCATCTCCCTGTAAGCAGGACAAATATTTAAAATAGATGTCGTGTCCTGGACCGCCTCCAATGTCACATCCTCTGTGTGTGTGTGTGTGTGTGTGTGTGTGTGTGTGTGTGTGTGTGTGTGTGTGTGTGTGTGCGCGATTGCTGAGAAACCAGAGCTTTCTTTTTTCCTGCCATCACTCTCCATTGTTGTTTCTCTCTCTTTTCTTGCAGCCTCCCCACTTCATTTCCTTCACTCCTCTCTCTCTCTCTCTCTCTCTCTCTCCCTCTCCCTCTCTCCCTCTCTCTCTCCCTCTCTCCCTCTCTCTCTCTCTCTCTCTCTCTCTCTCTCTCTCTCGTTTGACCTGACATCAGCACTTTCTGCAGCTCAGCGGTTGTTCGTCAGTTTGATTTTTTCTTTTATATTAAATTGAAGCTCTTTCTGGACAGATGAACCTCTGAGGTAAATAAATGATGTGTGTGTGTGTGTGTGTGTGTGTGAGAGAGAGAGGGAGAGCGAGCGAGCGAGGGTTTAGATGAATTGATTGTCTCTTTTCATGTAAAGGTGCTTTCATATAAAACAGTTTGTTCGTGTGCTGCAGAGTCCAGTAGAAAACACTGTGCTGTGTTCTGCACACCGAAAGTGATCAGAAGTTTTCAGTTCTGGTAACCGGCTGCAGAAATTCTGATAAACAGATGATGTGAAACACTGCTCTGCTCAGTTCATAGTCTACATATATATTTCTACATTTATTACAACTAAATGTAGAGTATTTATGAGCAACTTGATTGCTTTTCAGCATCAGTTCAGGTCAGTTTGACAAGTTCTGTCATGCATTTTTTTAAAAATAAAACTACTTTTTATAGTTTTATTTAATAGAACTAAAAAGAATATCTAATGGAACAATTAAAGTTTTATCTAATGAAAATGATGTTATTAGACTCAGAGTGACCTAGTTTTAAATAAGCCAGTCAGAAAGCTGCAAGTTTGTTCTGACAAATCAAATGTACAGCTTTCGTGTGTGTGTGTGTGTGTGTGTGTGTGTGTGTGTGTGTGTGTGTGTGTGTGTGTGTGTATGTGTGTGTGTGGATTAAAGGTGTCAGCTTAACATCCTCATGTCTGATTTCACCTTCAAAGATGAAATCATGAACACAAGTTCAAATGTTACAGATCAGAACTGCTTTAATTGCCAGATATGCAGTGAACACAGGAAGTCGACTTGTTACAGTGGAATGAAAAAGAAACTGAAAAGTTCACGTTAACAACAAGAATTACAGTGGCATGCAAATGTTTCAGCACTCATGGTGGTGCTCAGAAACTTAACAGATGCCACCACCTTCACAGCTGTTGTTGATGAGTAGTGGGGGATGTGAAGGTGCATGTTTCCAGAACTCTATGACCTTCTCCACTGTTTTGCTGATGTTGGGCTCCAGGTTATTATCTGAACACCATGCTGCCACCTGTGACACAGTGTTCCTGTAAGCTTACTCATTGTCGTCCTTGATGAAGCAGAGGTCCGTGGTGTCATCAGCAAACTTGACTAGCTTGATGGAAGAGTGGCTGGAGGTGCAGGAGAAGGTATGGGGAGGAGTCACAACCTTGTGGAGTGTGTTTAGAAAGCTGCTGGGTCGTTGGTGCTTGAATAACACTCTAGCATTTATTGGCCTTCTTCAGGTTCTGTCTAGCCAGCCTGAATGTATCAAGGTCACCCTCCCTGAATGCCTGTTCTTCGTGGCGACTTCCCAGTTGCCTCTGTTTTGGTGTACCAGGTCTTGTGGTTATTGTGCCTTATGATGGTTTTGGTTGGGAGGCAGACCTGCTCACAGAAGTTCACATATGAGCACACAACAAATGCGTTGTTGTCGTCAGTGCACTCCATACAGTCCTGGAGCATGTCAGTTGCGTCTGGACTCCATTGCCATTTACATGCAGTGAATATTCGGTTATATATTTCAGTTTCTGAAACATTCGGAATAACCTGTTTAAATGTGTGAGCAAACAGGCTTATTTCTGTATACATGGTAATTCTTATCAATTGGGATATCCCGATCAAAACAGCGACGCACAGATAACGTGTTGACGCACGGAGAACGTCATGACTCAATACACGTCATTTCAACCCTGCTTTGCGTAACTTTTCGCTCACCTTCTTGTATATCTGACTATCCCGGTACTTTGTACCGTCTACAAAAGACATGATATTCATGTCTTTCACCACACTTACGAGGTGACTTGTCTCCTCCCCGCTCCAAAATGTGGTGTCCTCCGTTTCGCCATGTTTCAACAAGTAGTTCCTACACTCAGAAGACCAAGATTCCTTGCGAATAGAACATGCGCAGAACACAAATTAATGTTCTGTTCGATGGGGATATTCCAATACATGACCAAATATCCAGGTTAGAAAAGGAGTAACCCAGGGGTCATATTCGGGTTTTTAAAAACCGGAATATGAGCATATTCCATTTTTTTAAAAGGGTTATTGGTGTTTACATGGTCGTGCACAACCGGGTTATTGCTGCTATTCCAGTTATGAAAGGGTTATTGACTGCATGTAAACGACTGTAGTCTTGGAAGGTTTAGCCCTCTTCAGTTGCAGTCTCGAGTCCATCTGTGTTAAGCAGTGATCAGAGTGTCCAAGGGGTGCGGTATGCATGTTTTATGGTAGAGTAGAAGTGGTGCATGTCACCAGCTGTTTGTAGCTTGGTAGTTCAGTTAAGATATGACACGACTTGAAATCACGAGTTCCTTTAAAGTATTTTTTTAGACTACTACTGACCGTCTCCCTGTGATGGCGTAAACAATACATCACATTTCCTTTCCTTGTAAATGTAATAACTCGAGTGTGTGTACACCATGGATTGATGGGGTCCCTCACAGTTCAGTTCTGCCTTTTTAATTCCATCAACATCACATTATTAATGAGGTTATTATTATGTCTGTGAGAGAGAGAGTGACAGAAAGAGAGAAGAGAGAGATTTGAAAATAAAACTTTTGCTTATGAAAACTCTAACCGTATGAATCAGTGGATGTGGATATGACTCAATGTCATATTGAGTTGAACAACTCTGAAACAGGTTGAGTGTTTCCGAACAAGTGTGCAGGAACAGCGCCTGCCTTTGAAGCCAATTTAAACTAATTACAACTTCCCGGTCTGACAGGGACCCAAACACAACTGTGTGAAAAGGAGCTGCTGTAAAATGGTGGATGACTTTATTTTCGACTGTCACAACCCCTGCAAAACGATTTCTTTCACTGTCAGAACTTGATCCATTTGGTCCAATAACATTCGGAAAATCTAGATGACAATGACTCTGATGACTCTCAGGTGCGCATGTGTTAGGGGCACTGGGGCCATTGGAGGATTCACCAAGCTCTGGAGGACTGACTTGGTGATTCGAGTGACTTGAAAACCCAACTCTGCTTAGTGAGTGACTCATGAACTCTCGCATCACTACCTTCTCCCCCGGGCTTGTAACTTCACCATGAAAAGCTAGTGCTTGTTTTCTGTAACTGACATCCAGTCACTTTACGTGTCAGATTCCTTTGTCTTTTTTCTACCTTAAAGTATTGCATTGAATTTGATCATGGCTGTTGTCATTGATCATAACCCTTAGACATCTTAGTCTTCTTTTGTTATTTAAGGAAAGAAGATGGTCGTCTACCTGAAGTGCACAGTGAAGCCTTAATGTCATTATAATTTAGCCTGTTTCTGATGAGACTTCAAATTTAAAGTTTCTCAGTTTCTTAATTCCCATAAAGGCCCTTTCAAGTGAACCACTTATCCTCTTTTTTTTTTTACCTTTGCTGGGTTGATGCCCATAATTGTCTACTGCTAAGGTTACAGCTGTTTAAGGTGAGTAGATTATTTAACAAAATAATCCAAACACCTACTACTCTACTATAACTCACCCAGCAAATATTCTGCTGTTTTTTAGATTTCACATTGTGCTTGCTATCATTAAAATAATGCTTGATTCTTGATGTAAAGCCTACACACGTTACATATGTGATAAAATCACCTACATTTTTCTTTGTGTCTTTTTATTTATTTATTTTTTTGGTGGCTTTTGTTGTGGTTTCACAGGCTTGGTCCTGCCAGGCAGCCTACAGGGCTCCACCAATGGGGTGTCTCGCTCTCAGCCCTCTTATCTCCTAGTGTTGTCCTCAAAGGGCTGTCCTCAGCAATTGGACACTGCAACTTGTCAGCTTAAAGGAGTACCCCTTTGGAATGTGAATGTCAATCTTCATTCGTCCAAGCAGCATCACATAGTGTTGAGCAAAAGGTCTCTCTCTCGAGGGTAACTTCCCTGGTGTCACCCCCTGAGCTTACAGATCCATTTTGTGCTCTTTCTGTTGAGTGGTGAGTGTTCTGTGGAGAATGTTGTACTGCATTGTTCAATTTACTTTAGATTCCACATCGGAACGTGACAAGTTTGAACTCCTGAGAATGTGATTTGATTTTTGAATGTTTCATATAAACATCACATTATAGATAACATTAAAACCAGGATCAGACTTAAAACTCAGATATTAATGTGAGTGTAAACGTACTCTGCATAATGACACCTGGATGATGTCACTAGACACCTGGATGATGTCACCAGATGACAGCTGTGCTCAGGTAGATGGTCTTCAGGATGGTGATGACATGCCCTTTCTCTCCATCTCAGCTTGTGTTAAGAGCGATAGCATTGTTGCTATACTTAGCGTTCTTAGTGCTCTTTAGCATTAGCTAATGGTGTCAGTCAGCATTAACCTGTGAAGATTTAGAGGTCAGAGGTCACAGAAATCAGCTTGGTTCAGTCTGTGACTCTGACTTGGTCCAATCACAGTCGGAGGACAAAAAGCAACAAACTGTTAGATTTTTGATATAACTGTCAATGCTACGATATACCGCAGTATTGTCTTTGATAATACTCATAGTATTGTATTAATTATTGTAAAGTGTGTGTATATCAGATAAACTGCACATATGCATTAATATTTCTAAATGTATGTATTTTGCACTTCTGCTTGAGTTGCACTACTGGACTCAACTTCTATATATTGGCAATAGTACTTTTTATGGCAGTAGGATTTTTTATAATCTCTACAATTGTACAAATACACAGTTGTTTTTCTCTTCTGCATCCTGCATACTTTTTATTTTGACCCCTTTATGCCAGTGTGCTTGCTCTTTGTAATACTTGCCGGCTGTAATGACTGAATTTCCCCGGTGTGGGATCAATAAAGTCTTATCTTATCTTATCTTATCTTATCTTATCTTATCTTATCTTATCTTATCTTATCTTATCTTATAGTCTGGCATGTTGTATTTATTTGTAAATAGCTTTTTCATGTAATCTATAATGTTTGTGTTCTCCTCTTTGTTTGTTAGGATCTGGACTAGTTAGTTTTGTTATTTCCTGTTTTATTTTGTAGCCATCCCTCGTGTGTCAAAGTTGACTTGACTTCCTGTGTGTTCCCGCCCTTGTGATTGTTTGATTGTGTTCACCTGTGTCTGATTAGTCCTCCTCCCTTGTCTAAGTCAGTGTGTTTGTCTGTGTGCTGTCATCCTTTATGTCCTCTCTTTGTTCCCGTGATTCTCGTGAGTATTCTAGTTTAGTCTCTGGTTTCTCTGTTTGTTAGAAAGTTGTTCTGTTTCCCTGGAATTGCTTTTGTTTTTGGATTTTCTACTTAGTTGGATTTAGTTTGCCTTATTTTGTAAAATGAATTATTCGATCTTCTGCTCTTCTTTGTTAGTCTGCATAATTTGCTCCACCACAAATCGTAACATTGATTTATTCAAATAGTTCTTGATCCTCAGATCTCTGGGCTTTAAAAAGAAAATGTTTTTTTCTTAGGAGTTGCTGGATTTGTCTGTAAAAGATCTGAGATCCACTCATATTGTTGGAATCTTTAAACATCAAAGCTCTTCAGCCTGACTGCTGATCAAAATGTTTTATAGTCAGTATTTATTTTATTTAATCATATTTGACCGTTTTCATGTTTGGAAATGTTCTCTGTTTCATTTGTTGTCTCTTATTTCTATTACTGGATGGATTAGTTCACTTGAATTATTTTCATTTCTCATGTTCGTGACCCTCCAGTTGTTCTACTCATTAAATTGGTTCTAATTATTAATTCATAATTAATTCATCAGTCAACTGTAAATAACTGTCCTGTATCAAAGGATCAATATTAATGCAGTTCAATAGAAAAAAAAACAAATAGTAAACTGAAAATGTCAAGATGGTTCCTTGTCCATGCTCACACTGCTGACCTGACACTGTAGTTCAGATCAAATTCAACATTTTGATCTTTTCCTCCTTTTTCACTTCCTTTAAACATAAGTCAGTCAGAGGAGGATGAGGAGCAGTTAGAGGAGGAAGCCTGTCCGATGGTTCATCCTGTTCGTGAATTTGGGTTCTGGATGCAGACAGATGTTTGCTTTGGTGACTGCAGTGTTGAAAGTGCTGAGTGTTTAATCCTGAGGGTGGAAGTTACACACCTGGATTATATCCAACACACATAGTGTTGGCTCCATGAAGGAGGCCTCTGTCTGCAGCAGGTGAACTTGTTTCCTCTGATAAAGAGTTGATTTGTGTCTGAATGTCACACTGATCTGATTTTTTTTTTTCATGACTTCAAACCTAAACATTTGTTCCAGTCCCATTGTCAAGTTTGCAGACAACACAGCAGTGGTTGGCCTCATCAGCAACAAAGATGATTGGCCTACATTTTTCCAGAACCGGCAGGCTGAGGAATAGATTTTTCCTTGTTGTCACCTTGCTCTGCACACACACACACACACACACACACACACACACACACACACACCTTCCTCATCCCGAAACTGCCTTCTCGTCTCCAGCACAGACCACCTTGCTCACACCCTCCACCAGACATTTGAACTGTGACTGTTTCTTGCCCTGGAACTGCCTCAGTGGCTGCAGGTTCCCACTCCCTCACCATTATCACACTACCACACATACTCACCTGAACTATTTAAGCCCTTAGATGCAATACTTCTACTGCTGGCAAAGTCTGACCTCTAGCTTTTTAATACTGTATTTATACTGCTGTCTATACTGTACATGTATGACCTGTGTTGCACTTCTGGTGAGATGCTGAACTGCATTTTGTTGCTTCAGTTTTTGTACTTTGTGGAATGATAATCCAGTTGAATGTAATCTAATTTAGTTGTTGTTGTCTTTATTGTCAAAAAACAGACCACTGAGACATTTTTACTTTGATCTGAAGAGTTTTTATTCTAAACTCAAGTAACCTGTTTTTATTGGTTATGTTGTTTCTAATGTTGATTGCAGGTTGCCAGGATGCAGCTTCCCAGGTGGTTGCTAGAGGCGTGTCTGTGGTTGCTATGCATTACAGAGGTCTGGACAGTGACCTTTAAACTGGCTCTGATTGGTCCATGGTCATGTGACCCCGTGTTCTCCCGGGCTATGCCAACAGCAGCGGCCAACCTGGCGTTATCACGGTTACGGAGCGACAGCAGTCTAAGCAGAGGATTCTGGTACGAAGTGAAACTGCTGGAGGAGGACTGCTCCGCCTCCAAAGGTTTGTTAACCAATCAACTCTGGAGCAGAGGCATTTATTTAAAGGCTGGAGACTTTACTAGGAAACTTAACTGAACTACGTCTTGTTTGATTTAAAAAAGTTCCGTTCTATGTCCATTAAACTGAACATCATTACAGTTAACGATTCAAATATTTAATGAACGACAACGTTCATACAAGGACTGAAGACTTAGATCTTGTTATTTTATTAGATTATTGTTGAATTGTGAGATAAAAATATCAAATGCTATAAATTTGGCATTATTAAAGCTGAGGAACTTTTTTTTTAACAGTTATGACAAACAAAAAGATAATAACAAATTAATATTTATTCCACTGAATCCTGTTCAAGTCCCATTTCTCATTTATTGTTATCACCTGTGACTGTTCTTCTTCTCTGGTTTTATTTCAGCTCTGATGGAACTTGGTGACATAGAGGGTTATGGCCACACCTATATCGGACCATTTAACCCAGCTCTCTGTCATGCTGCTTCCTTATTGGCTCAACATTGGGAGGTGGGGCTTGCTTCTCCAGGCTGTCTGGACGCTGATTGGCCAAACCTGCCTCCTATCACGCCGCCCAGCAGGGTCCTGTTCACTGTGCTCAAGTTCTTCCAGTGGGCGCATGTCGCCATCATCTCAGGTGAGCGGGAGTGATGTCATGGCATGCGGCGTCCATCTGTGACGACTCTCATTCATCCAGGCCATGACACGTCCAAACGCTTTACAAAGGCAGCTGGACTTGCCTGAGGTTCTAGATATTTCGCCTCTCACCGAAGTGTCCTCTTCACTCCAACTGGTGGAGAGCGCCTAACATTTATCCTCTTTGCATGGGGCGACATCAACCTGAGATGGTGATGTGACTGCAGAGGGCATGGTCTAACCTGACAGGGTGATGTGACTGCAGAGGGCATGGTCTAACCTGACAGGGTGATGTCACTGCTGAGGGTGTGGTCTAACCTGACCAGATGATGTCACTGCTGAGGGTTTGGTCTAACCTGACCAGATGATGTCACTGCAGAGGGTGTGGTCATCTTGGTGTTTTAAGATATTCACTTTAGGCTTTGATTATCTGTTGTCATCTCTCTTTTTAAAAATGATTTAAAAGGGGATTTACTTTGATGCTGAGTCATTAATATTATTGCTGAAGCTGATTATTTTTCATTTTATATGTAAGACTTGTTACCTCTGTCTTTTATGTCTTTATCTTGTTACAAGAAATAATCTGATTATGATAAAACAAATCGTCCTTAACAATGTAATAGAACAAACAAATATAATGAAATAACCCACACAGATACAAAAAAACCCACTATTACCCTGAAATTAAAAGATTAATATCATGAAAATGATAATCCCACAGTGCGACAGTCCACAGTTTATAAAAGGGATTTTAAATTCAATCCCACTGATTTCCACATCATCTGTATTTTTCTTTTTTCAGGAAGTTAGTGTCATTAGTGATCATGTGAGATAATCACATTTTCAACTTGTAACCTAACGTGTATTTACCTCATTTATATTCATCTTCTCTCACTCGGTCCTTCCTCTTCCTGCTTGGTCATCAGCTCCATCTGACCTATGGGAGAGCACTGGACAGGAAGTGGCCTCTGCTCTCAGAGCTCTGGGCCTACCAATTGGTCCGGTGGTTACCATGGAAACAGGGAACAAGGGCGGAGCTCAGGAGGCGCTCAGAGTGGTCAGAGAGGCCGACAAGGTCAAAGGTCAGAGCTGAAAGATGAAATCTGATCGTTCGTTCACTTTGAAAAAGTAAAACATTCATACATTTTCCTCTCTAAATGTGACTAATTAATAATAATTTTTATTATAATTATTATTAATAATTAGCATTAGAAACATTCTGAGGCTGCTTGCGAATAATAAATGTTCCTCTCTTCATATTAAACTGGTCAGTAGAGTCCAGACACTATGGAAATTCTTTCATCCACTGAGAAACAAAAGAAAAGTGATTCTATGAAATGTGATTTTAATAATCTTCAGATGGAAATCAACATGAATCTGTTCCAGTTTTACAGAAGATTTAACATTTAAAACAATAAAAACAGTTAATGAGCTCCATTTTTTATTTTTTGTTTCAGTGGTGATCATGTGCATGAGTTCTGTCTTGATTGGAGGAGAGGATCAGAGAGAGCTGCTATTGGCTGCTTGGGACATGGGGATGGTTTCAGATGGTTATGTGTTTATTCCATATGATGCACTGCTGTACGCTATGCCATACCAGGTAACTGATCACTTTCCTACCAAACAGATCCATCAAAAAACTTCATCAAACTGCGTCTGCAAACTTCCAGATCAGAGTTTTTATTAAAATCAGTTTAGTTCCACCTGTGACATGAGGGGGCGCTGCTGCTTAATACAGCAGCTTAACACTTCATTTTAATTGCTACTGTGCTGCCACTTGCTGCCTGTTGTAGCTTCTATACAAACATAACGATGATGAAATGTAAAAAGACTGCTGTTCCATACTTTTTTTCCTCAAGTGAAAAATAATCTTTAATCCTCAAACAGTTAAAACTTTTGACCTCAAACAGGAAGTCCTCTTTCAGAATAAAGTTCATTAGAAGCTGAATTTTCTTGCTGCTTCCTGATTCTCTTCTCTGTCCAACCAGGACACAGTTTTCCCTCAGCTGACCAATAGCACACAACTTCGTCACGCCTACACCTCCGTTCTGACTGTTTCAATGGCGTCTGACCAGAGTTTCTACGAAGCTTTTCGTCAGGCTCAAATCAACCGAGAGATCCGTTCTGCTGTGGCTGCTACTGAGGTAAATATGCAATGACTACAAAAACAACTGTACAACTACTACATGAACAACAACACATGCGTCATAGCAACTACATAAACAACAACAAATATACGACAACACAGGATGAAAGCAACAGAGATCTGGTCTAGTGTGGCCAGCAGGGGACACCAGGGAGGAGTGCCCCCTCACTGTTTTTTTTTCTCCGTGGTTGGTGTCAGTTCAGTGATCACTGTGGTCAATGGAACTCCATCTTCAGGCTTTTAGAACACAGTGAGAGTATTGGGATATTTTATCTGTGTTGTCAGTTTGCTCTGACTTCATTATGTGTTACTTTACATGTGTTTGGAACAGGAATGCCAGAGCAGTCTACATAATGGCTTCGTATTTAATGGTGTACAATACTCATGTTTTTTTGTATTAATTTCAGTCATCAGGATAACATATCTAATAGTTTCAAATATTTACAAGAATTTGACATGGTTTTACAGTCCAGCAGGCAGCAGACTTGAACAGCAACATTCTGTCAAAGCAGCCACAGCAGCTACAGTCAACAACATGAACTAATGATGAAGAGGGAGAGGCAGCACCTGGGGGCAGGCTAGAAATCATGTGACCCACGACCAGTTCATCATAGTTTGGAATAATGCAGCGGTGACGATCCAGAAGTTTCACAGAGGAGATGAGTGAAGCCTCAATGTGGATCGATCTGTGTGTTTGTCTCCAGAGTAGATCAGACGCTTTACTGATCGACCACAGAACTGTAGAACATTCTCTCTCTCTCTCTCTTTTATATGTATGTATAACGTTGTTTCTTCTTGAATTTTGTCTACAGGTGTCTCCGCTCTTTGGGACCATCTTTAACATGGTATACTTCGTCGCTAAGGCAGTGGAAGAGCGTCGTCAAAAAGGGGGCGGGCGATGGGTGACAGGCGATCAACTTGTCCAATCAGATGGAGGCTTTGATTTCCAGGGCTTCAATCAGGTCAGAAACCTTTTAACATTCAACCAAAAAAATAATAAAAAACGTATCTTACTAGATGCTAGTTGACTCAATGGACCTGAGCTGAAACTGCAGCCATAATAGAACATAATAAAAGACTAAACAAACTGAAATAAAGTTTAAATTAAAAGCTGAGTTCATTGGACAGAACTTTACAGTAAAACCTGAAAACTCAAACCATTTGTAAATAGACTGAGCTGGGCTTCAGTTTGAAAGTGTTATAGATAGTTTGATAATCCTGTTTCATGACACAGATTTCAATATGTTGGGAAGAAAACAAAATTTCTCTCTCCGCAATGTGTTTTAACTAACCTTTACCCTGTTTTCTATACTTCAGGTTAGGGTTTTGGGCCCAATGTGGATTCTTGATTATTTTTGGTTAATACCTACTTGTTTTTTTCTGTTGGAGTCACAAAATGTTAAAAGCTAAAACAGACCACAATAAAGCCAACATTTTGTAAAAAAAAAAACAAAAACAAAAAACAGTTGGTGACATAGCCCACAGAGTGTTGTGCTGCTGTGGTCTCAGTCCAAAAATAAAAAAGAGGTCTGGTTCTGTGCAGAACTAAGGAAAATAAATTGTGCAGTGAAACAAAAGTGCTAGCCCAAATGGCAGAAATCTTGCCACGTCTGCACGAGTCCAAACAGTTCATTTCATTAGCTCTCAAAAGCACAACAACCACCCTCCGAATTGAAGGTGAAGGTAGAATAGCTGTGGGGACCAAAATTCAAAGAAAAGGGAACAGAGTCCAAAAATCCACAATCAAGCAAGGTCCAGGGAAAAAAATGATGCAAAAGTCCAAACACGCAGGAAAACACTGGGGAAACTACACAACGTGTACAAGGATGAACAGGCAAATACTGAGGGAATCACAGACTTAAATACACTGGGACGGAAGGCTAATGGGGGACAGGTGAAACAAATCAAGCAATCAGAAGGGTTGGAAAACACAGGAACTGAAGCAAAAGATGACACAAAGTCAACTTTCAACATAAAACAGGAAACAACACTGTGTTGCCCCACTGGAGGTTGGGCTGGAGGACAGCTGCAAAGGCGGAATCCCTCGAGAAGCAAGTGATGTGACTTGGGACCAAAGACCAGTGGCAGGAACCCTAAGCGCTTCTGGCTCAGGATACAGCTGCATCTCTGGCTCAGTAGATGGCTGCAGCTGTGGCTGTCACCTCCTTAACTTCCTCAAAGTGAAAACTAATGTCTTCTGGGTCCATTTGTCCAGTTCATTTTGTTGTAATGTGTCAGGGAGGAAACAAGTAATAGAAAAAATAATAAAATGTAGACCAAAAAAAAAAAAAAAAAAAAGGAGAGCTAGTGCAGTTCAACACATTTATTAAATTAAAATGACAACAACAAAGACTTACAGGAGGGTGAGGCAGGTGAGGGTCAAAACCAAACTAAACAGTCCAATAGGCAAACAAAATTTAAAGAGAGAACAGAGTCCAGGGGGGGGAAAAATCCAAACATACAGGAAACACAGGAAAACACTGGGATGACATGAAGTTAACATTCAACATAAAACAGGAAATAACAAAACTAACACTCAAAAATATGAAAGGTTAATGTTAGTGTGTGAACACTGAGAAATACCTGTTTGGACTTGACAACTCTAAACATATCACTGACCACAAACCCCTGGTACCCTTTAGATTAGATTAGATTAGATTAGATTAGATTCAACTTTGTTGTCATCGTCAGAGTGCAACACAGAGACAACGAAATGCAGTTTAGCATCTAACCAGAAGTGCAAATAGTCAAATATCCAAAAAAATATAAATACATGTAAATAGTGCAGTGGTATGAGGTACAAACAGTATAGACAGTATTACTGAACAGTGTAGACCTAGGCAAAGTCCCAATAAGGTGCCATAGGTTTCTAATGAGGCTCATGCTCTTTAATGCAGAGGCTGTGTACATACCATCTCTGTGTGAACAGAGATAGCAGAAAGGATTCACAATAGTGACCAAATGTTAGTGAAATGCAGAGAGAGAGCCAACCAGTCAGTGTGGTGTCTTAGAATTTTACAGGACCTTATATAAAGGTAGCTCACAAGTTTTGCAGAGAGAACAGAAGTACAGAGGAAAGAGCTACTAATGCCAACTGCATTACCTTCCAGACCATGGGAGAAAGTTGATGTTGATCTGTGTACAGGAGGTAGTCCTATCTGGAAGTGTCAGACTACTACTCCAAGTACTTAGAGATCCTATACCTTGGTATAACAACTAGTTGCCACATCATAGAAAAGCTAACATCCACATTTGCATGGTATTCCAGAAGTGCAGGTAAGTGAAAGTAGACCTCGGCTAGTTTCATAGGAGTTTAGACAGTGCAGTGAGAAATATGATTTTAACATCAGTTTCGGTGGACTCTTAAATCACTCCTTATCTCTTCATTTTATTGTATTTTACTTTATTTTATTTTATTATAATTTTATTGACCTTCCTATTCTCCTTGATCATTTTGATTTTATTTGCTCCTGACCAAAAAATGTTCAGCCTGTTCAGTGGCCCTCTGTTGGGCCCTCAGCTCTGTAAAGCACTTTGTAAACGTGGTTTTTAAAAGTTGCAATATAAATAAAGTTATTATTATTATTATTATTATCATTATTATTATTATTATCTGGTCTGCATTATGTCCAGAGTAATGAACAGGCCGAGAGGGATGTACAGGTAATAAAAGGAATGCTGAGGCTGAGGGTTAGGGTTAGGGTTGCTGTACTACAACATGTGAGAGCGTGTGTTGATTGTAATGGCAGGCAGTTCAGTTCATTAAACACGACAGAGTGTTCCACATTTTCTGAGTATTCTCCAGCTTTGATGTTAAGTGGCTGTTAAATTGTCGTCTTTGTCTTTAACCCATGATGTGGCAGAGGTACCAGCTTGCAGGTTATAACAGGTTCTACCTAAGCTTATACACCAAGTGTTGGGACCTGTTAAGAATGTTACCTGTCTTGACCATGGACACCAGAAGGCTTTTGATCGCCCTGACTCAATTATCTATAGCAGGTTCTTCATATATTTGGTTTTGAAGATCAGGTATATCGTATATGTTTATCATTTGATAGACTATTCACCTCCCCATTTGCAATTTTTGCAGAATTTACTGGTAGTGGATAAGTTTTTCTTCTGTTATTCTGGACAGTTTTGGTAAATTCAGGGAATTTCTCTACCCAGTCTCAATGTTAGCATGTATTTCAGTCGTAGAAATTAAGTTACGTATATAGTCACTCACCAACATCAAACCTTGAAAAATAACTTGAATTTAGTGCAGCAGCTTAGAGAGAGGTGAGGAATCAGGCCTGTGAGTACCAAAAGTTTTATATTTGGTCATTTAATATACATCCTGTATGTTTTTGGTTAAACCCATTTGATAATGCAGCTTGGTCTGTCACTGAGGAAAACTTAAAGTGATTACAAGATGTTGTGTACTCAGATATTCTTTTTAATATCATTACAGCTGAATTTGGTGCAGTTGTGTCGGTTCTCTGAAATATATGAAGTTCCTTCAGAGATATCAGACACGCCTCTAGTCCGCAAGCTGTTTTTATTTTAGTTACATCATCAGTCACATGATAAACCAACAAGTGGCTGATGACGATGGTGTGAGTTCCTTCATCAGCTCCTCTTTGACTTTCTCCTGTATTTTTTTTCTCAGGTGTTGTATGGAGGCAAACAAGGGCGTGGCTTGCAGGCCAGGTATGTGGTGTTGGACATTGATGGTGACCGACTTGTGCCGACACACATGCTTGCCCCGACACACACCGATGGGACAGTTGGAGGTTTGAGGCCGCTGAGTCGCTCTTTCATCTTCCCTGGAGGAAAACCCCCCACTGCCAGCTTCTGTTGGTTCAGTCCAGAAGAGGCTTGCAGCGGAGGTATGTTCACTGACCTGCAGTGAGGGTGAGAGCTTTGTCTAATGTGGAATCAGTCCACAGGAGGTCTGCAACAGGGGTGTGTTCAGATACCTGGACTGTGGGTGGGATCTTTGTCTAACGTAGAATCAGTCCTGAGGAGGCCTGCAGCTGAGGTGTGTTCAAGGACCTGCAAGGATGGTGGACACTAACCTAGATTCTTCCGGCTGTATCCACAATGGGGTTTTCAAGTGCTGCTGGGAAAGTTCAGGAAGTCTATGTTGGCTATGGTCTGAGATCCGTTGATCACCCCCTACTGTCGATCATGATAATGTATATATGTTTTAGTTTCATGGATCCAAGAAGTTTAGTGTCAGCAGGAATTGAAGCACATGAAGATGTTTTTATTTTTGTCTAATATTAAATTCTTTGATTTTCTGTGTTAATCTGCAGGTTTGGACATGGTGACAATGTCCTTTGTCCTTCTGTTGCTCGGCACTCTGATTGGAGCTTTATATTATTGTATCAGGTGAACACACACTCATCGACACTCACATAAACACAGACAGACACTTTTTGTGTTCTGTCAGTCTGTCTGTAGCTGAGCAACATAAATCACTGAACTTATCGACGAAGTGGAGTCTGATCTGGAGCTACCACTGGTACCTGTACTAATAATAATGATACTACTACTGCTAATGATAATGATGTATGTGTTCAGGAAGTACAAGAGAGCAGCGAACATCACCAAGCTCATCTTGACTCTGGATGACATCGTCTTCATTGACACTCAAGTCAGCAGGAAGGTTAGAATCCTTTTACTTGGTACCAGTAATAGTACTTCCTGTCACGAGTACCCATGATAGATAGATAGATAGATAGATAGATAAGATAGGCACTTTATTCATCCCCAAGGGAAATTCACAACTAGTTACAGCAATTACTCTTTATACTAGTATCAGCACTACTATTCACTCTATGTTGGTACTAGATCTAACACTAGTGCTAATTAGGGGCCGCCTGTCAATCTCACACTCCATCCTTCCCTCACTCATGAACAAGATCGCAAGATACTTAAACTCTACCACTTGAGGAAGGAACTCTTCCCCAGCCTGGAGGGAGCAAGCCACCTTTTTTCAGTCGAGAACCATGGCCTCGGACTTGGAAGTGCTGACTCTCATCCCAGCTGCTTCACACTCAGCTGCGAACTGCCCCAGTGCATGCTGAAGGTCCTGGCTTGAGAGAGACAACAAGACAACATCGTCCGCAAAAAGCAGAGACGAAATCTGCCGGCTCATGAACCAAACCCCCTCCGGCCCCTGGCTGCGCCCAGAAATTCTGTCCATAAAAATAATGAACAGAACCGGTGACAAAGGGCAGCCCTGCCGGAGTCCAACATGCACCGGGAACAGGTCTGACTTACTGCTGGCAATGCAAACCAAGCTCCTGCTCCGGTTGTACAGGGACTGTACAGCTCTCAGCAGAGGGCCTCCAACCCCATATTCCCGGATCACCTCCCACAGAATGACACGAGGGACACGGTTGAATGCCTTCTCCAAGTCCACAAAACACATGTGGACTGGTTGGGCAAACTCCCATGAACCCTCAAGCACCCTGTGGAGGGTGTAGAGCTGGTCCAATGTTCCATGGCCAGGACGAAAACCGCATTGTTCCTCCTGAATCCGAGGTTCGACTATCGGCCAGATTCTTCTCTCCAGTACCCTGGAATAGACTTTCCCAGGGAGGCTGAGGAGTGTGATCCCAGATAGTTGGAACACACCCTCCAGTCCCCCCTTTTAAAAAGAGGGACCACCACCCCAGTCTGACAGTCCAGAGGCACCGTCCCCGACTGTCACGCGATATTGCAGAGACGTGTCAACCAAGACAGCCCCACAACATCCAGAGACCTGAGGTACTCAGGGTGGATCTCATCCATCCCCGGTGCTTTGCCACTGAGGAGCTTGCAAACTACCTCAGTGACTTCAGCCCAGGTGATGGACGAATTGACCTCCGAGTCTCCAGTCTCTGCTTCCTCCACAGAAGACATGACAGTGCGATTGAGGAGATCCTTGAAGTATTCCTTCCACCACCCAGCAATATCCCCAGTCGAGGTCAACAGCTCCCCACCTCCACTGTAAACAGTGTTGACAGAAAGCTGCTTCCCCTTCCTGAGATGCCAAACGGTTTGCCAGAGGCCGACCGGTAGTCCTCCTCCATGGCCTCCCCGAAATCGTCCCGGATACAAGTTTTTGCTTCTACAACCGCCCGACCTACCCGTCAGCTGCCTCAGGAGTCCCATGAGCCAACCAGGCCTGATAGGACTCCTTCTTCAGCTTGACAGCATCCCTTACTACCGGTGTCCACCACCGGATTCGGGGGTTGCCACCACGACAGGCACTGGCGACTTTATGGCCATAGCTACGGATGGCTGCATCAACAATGGAAATGGAGAACATGGTCCATTCGGACTCGATGTCTCCAACCTCCCTTGGAATCTGGTCGAAGCTCTCCCGGAGGTGGGAGTTAAAGACCTCCCTGACAGCGGGTTCTGCCAGACGTTCCCAACAGACCCTCATGGTACGTTTGGGTTTACCAAGTCTGTCCGGCTTCCTCCCCTGCCAGCGGATCCAACTCACCACCAGGTGGTGATCAGTTGACAGCCCCTCTCTTTACCTGAGTGTACAAGACATACCGCTGAAGATCAGATGATACGACTACAAAGTTGATCATTGACCTCCGGCCTAGGGTGTCCTGGTGCCACCTGCACTGATGGACACCCTTATGCGTGAACCTGGTGTTCGTTATCGACATACTTTGACTAGCATAGAAATCAAATAACAGAACACCACTGGGGTTCAGATCGGGGAGGCCGTTCCTCCCAGTCACACCCCTCCAGGTATCACTGTCACTACCCACATGAGCATTGAAGTCCCCCAGCAGAACAATGGAGTCCCCAGTTGGAGCACTTTCCAGTACCCTCCCAGGGACTCCAAGAAGGCCGGGTAATCTACACTGCTGTTCGGCCCATAGGCTGAAACAACAGTGAGAGACCTATCCCCGACCCAAAGGCACAGGGAAGCGACCCTCTCGCTAAGCTACCCTCTCGCTCAGCGGGGAGAACTCCAACACATGGCGGCTGAGCTGGGGGGCTATAAGCAAGCCCACACCATCTTGCCGCCTCTCACCGCGGGCAACTCCAGAGTAGAAGAGAGTCCAGCCTCTCTCAAGGAGTTGGGTTCCAGAGTCCAGACTGTGCGTGGAGGTAAGCCCAACTATCTCTAGCCGGTACTGCTCAACCTCCCGACCTAGCTCAGGCTCTTTCCCCCCCAGCGAGGTGACATTCCATGTCCATAGTCCCCATGAGTCGTTGTCCAGGGTTTGGGTCATCAGGGCCCCCACCCACAACTGCCACCCATATCGCATAGCACCAGCCCCTTCTGATCCTTCCTGTGGGTGGTGGGCCTACGGGAAGGCGGGCCCACATTGCTTCTTCAGGCTGCGCCCGGCCGGACCCTGTGGGCAAAGACCTGGCCACCAGGCGCTCGCCTGCAAGCCCCAACCCCAGGCCTGGCTGGGGTGGGGCCCCGGTGATGTCAACCGGGCGACGTACGCTTCCTTGATTTCTTCTTCTTCATTGGGGCTTTTGAACCACTCTTAGTCTGACCCATCACCTAGAGCCTGTTTGCCTTGGGAGACCCTACCAGGGGCATTAAGCCCCGGACAACATAGCCTCTAGGATCATTCGGGTACTCAAACTCCTCCACCACGATAAGGTGTCACTTCAAGGAGGAGAGTAAGACCATACATCCATGTAAAATAAAGAGGTTCTCAAAGTGGCACCTTTAAGTATGAGAGAGAGATAGAGAGAGAGAGAGAGTTTTCAAATTGAAAACAAACTACACACACACACACACACACAGTCTCGGGTGACCACCTCCAAACCAGCAAGGATAAGGTTGTGCACAAAACTCTATAGGCTACTATTAAATGTTTTAAGTCTAACTGAATAAAATGAGTCCTGTAAAATTTCCCATGTTGAGCATTTGCACACTTTTAGCCTACAATTTCCCCAGATACTATTTAGTGAAGAGACACACATCCCAAAACATGTTCATTGTTAATTGCACATGATTTCTGTTTAATTGCAGTCAGTGTCTTTCTGACTGTATGTGTGTGTAGCCTACGTGTGTGTACTTGCCTGTCTGCGCCAGGCTCAGCGCCAGGATTTCAATTTTGGGTGAGCTACAATGACTTTTAACAGGAGAGAGAGCGCAGTGTGCTGCACTGTTCATTCATGACCTTAACTGTCTGTGAAAGCAATCTGAAGACAGTGAAGTCAGGCAGGAATATTTAGCTCTACCTCCGTATTGTCTACAAGTTCTAGTTTTGATGGGAAATGTGATGTGATTCCTAAATAAACTGCTTCTACATAGTTGGAAAATGACGTGTTACTGTATTCAACATAAAACAGAGGGTGAAAGCCTGACTGAAAATGGACAAAATATCCTTTAACAACAGGTGAAGTTTTTATTTCAAATTCTCACAGACACATTCACTACTTGTTTTCTCTTTTGACCCTTCTCTCACAGTAAAGTATGCCATAGACAACACGAGAAAAACGGGCTCAGTAACAGCAGAGAAACTCAGTTCTTACTCTTTTAACAAACTTCAATATAGATAACTGTTGGGCCATAGCGATGCATTCATTGAACTGTAGCAGTCTGTGTCTACAATATAGAATCCACTGCCCTTCTCAGTCACCATTTTTTGTTGTACAAGTGGGTGGGCCCAGGCCCGTCAGGCCCACCCCTAACGCCACGCCTGGTCTATGCAAAGAAATTTGATAGGTTTGTTTGTTGTACTGCATCAAGATTGACAACAATTTTGACCAATCGTGACTGACTTCGGATCTCAGAAAGTTGAGGGCCTTCTGATGCTGACCACTCATTAATTTGTTGTGGATAACTTATTTAAAGTTGTCTCTTCTCCGCATCGACAACAATCGAAACATGCAATATAAAATGCAGGTGGCTTATATTTGCTACTGGTGCAGGTTGCAGACAAACGCTCAAACGCATGCCAATCGAAAGTGACATGTGTGCGCACGCGCACACACACACACACACACACACACACACACACACACACAGCCCTCCGCCCTCCCTACATGAAAAGTCCCTCTTCATTCTGCTAACATTTCAGCTACTTGTTACCAGGCTGACAGTAGCTATTCTGACCACCTCAATCTGTCCCTGCTGGGTCACGTCTCTCTCCTCCTCTTCCTCCTCCTCCTCCGAATCAACTTGAATAGCTACTTCTTCTTCTTCTGTTTTGCGACTCTGTTGCACATTAGAGCTGTGTGCCTCTCCGACAGCCTTTGCACCAGGCACTGCTTCTGCACTTGATGTCGACGGCGCATTTGGCACATTTCGCTGCGTCCACTTGTCGGCTTTTGAGCATCTTTTCTCGCAGGCCATCCATTTCCACTGGCAAAATTTGATCATCTTGCCTGGAGCGGAGGGGCGGGCCAAGGAGGGAGGGGAGGGCTGAGAGATTTCATTGGACTAACCCATTGTCCTTCAAGAAAATCAACCAATGGGCTGCGTTTCGTGTCTAAAATACCGTTGTGGCTGATTTAAAAAAAAAAATTAAATTTTTTTATTAAATTATGGCAGCCCTAGCCCAAAAATGTGCGTCGGCCCACCGGGCATTGCCTGGTACGCCCAATGGCCTGTCCATGCCTGTTTGTCCTACAGTTCATCCAGTTTAGAGATTTTCAGTCTGTAATAACTCTTAAAATTGACCTTTTTCACCACTGCAAGTTTGTCCCTACAAAGTAACTTAAGCACACAGGTTTGCCTTTTACTTTCACAAAACATAGTTTGTCCATTTCTCTTGGAAAGCACAACACTTACATTTTGTTGCCAGTCACCATGATACATTGACATGATATCATATATGATTCATGTGTAAGCAGCAACTTGGATGAATGTGTTAGTCTATTATTTGATGTTATTTTCTTTGTTTGTGGAAAAAACAATTGCTTTTGTATTTCTGAATTGTCTTGTGGGTCATATGAAACAGTCTTGAGGGCTGTTTACAGCCTGGAGGCCCGAGGTTTGCCACCCCTGATTTAGTTGTTGATCTTGTTGGCATTGACATTGTTGTTCTTGATTTTGTTTTTTTTTGTAGAAACTGAACGATGAATCAATCATGAGGAGTCTTCTGGAAATTAAAACTCCGTTCCGCTCGATTGCTCGAAGTTACATCCTGACGACACCTGAGAGCTCCAACATAGGAATCCTGGAGGTACACCTGTACCTGTCTATTTACCCGTATCTGTACATGAAATAATAAGACTTTATTAATCCCACACTGGGAAAATGAAGTTGTTACATCCAGCAAGTACTACAAAAAGCAAATACAGTGACACAAAAGGGTCGAGATAAAAAGGTGTACAGGACACAGAATAGAAAAACAACTATGTATATGTACATTATGTACAGATTGTAAAAATACTAAATGGCATAAAAATCCTACTGGCCAAAAAAATACTATTGCCAGGATTCTGAATGTCATATGTTGTATTGGATTTGAGAAATACATGTGGAAAAAGACGTGTAACTGTCTTTTTGCACATACCTGTCTGTCTGTTTTACTTGTACCTGTCTGTTTCTCTGACTTACTGATTGTGTGCTCTGATTGGATGTGTTCTTAACAGGGTGACTGGGTTTGGCTGAAGAAGATTCCTGCTGGAAAAATCATAACAGCTGTCAATCAAAACACCCAGACTCTGTTCAGCCAGGTACAAAGCACAGAAGATGCACAGTAAAAATACAGAAGATGACATTAAATTTTCTTAACAGTATATAGAGTAATATGTTAGTGTAAATTCATTACATAGACTATTGTATAGAATTAATATCTGAGAAGTGAGTTTATTTTAACAGTATCTACTTTAATATTTTCACATTAGATGGATGCTTTAACTGTATATATTTTTAACTTTATATAAATTAAAATGTTAACAGTACATAAATGTACTTTTGACCGTTTATAGAGTGCTTTAAAAGTATAGAAACATTTTAACAGTATATAGTTTCAGCTTCATCTGTACACATGTCAGTTCACATGTTGACATTAGATGAAATATATTTGAACATTATATTTTCCATTTCTCCCATTCAGCTGAGGGACATGCGACATGAGAACTTGAACCTGTACTTGGGTCTGTTTCTGGACTCAGGGATCTTTGCTCTGGTGGTTGAACACTGTCCTCGAGGAAGTCTGGCTGACTTGCTGGCCGACAGCAACATGAGGCTGGACTGGATGTTCAAGTCTTCCCTGCTCATGGACCTCATCAAGGTGCTGCTGAGATACTGCTGATACTACTGATACTGCTTCTGCTATTACTACTGCTGCTACTACTACTGCAACTGCTACTACTACTAATACTACTAATGCTACTGCTACCACTAACACTACTACTGCTACTATGACTGTTAGTACTACCTCTACTTCTACTACTAACACTGTTACTACTACTGCTAGTGCTACTACTACAGCTACTAGTACTGCTACTGCTGCTGCTGCTACTATTACTACTTGTACTGCTAATAATACTGCTACTAACACTTTCACTGTTACTACTACTGCTACAGCTACTAACACTGTTACTGCTACTGTTACTACTACCACTACTGTTAGTGCTACTGCTGCTTTTTTTACTACTATTAGTAGTACCTCTACTGCTACTGTTGCTGTTGGTACTGCTACAGTTAGCGCTACCTCTGCTGTTACTGTTACTGCTGCTGCTGCTGGTATTACTGGTACTTCTACTGTTAGTACTACCTCTACTGTTACTGCTGCTGGTACTGCTGGACCAGATAGTGTGGACCTTTGCCACTGTAACCAGACAGTTTTCGTGTTGCTGTTTGGGTGGTTTTGTAGGTAGATTCAGCATTCTAATTGATTGTTTATTGTTGGCGTTAATTGTACCTGCTGTTGTGATTGTATCTGGAAATGTTTGCATGAATTGATTCAGGAGGATCTTAACGGTCTATTGATGTATGGAATTTTTTATGTTTTTATGTTCATTCTCTGTATATAGGGTTAGGGGTGTATGTGGAGCGTGGATTTCTTTGTTGTAAAGCACTTGTATGAAAGATGTTATACAACAAAGGTTATTATTGTTATGGTTATTTACTGATAATAAGTGCAGCTGTCTGTGTGTTTTAGGGGATGAAGTATCTGCATCTGCGAGGTTTGAGTCATGGCCGTCTGAAGTCCACAAACTGCTTAGTCGATGGACGCTTTGTTCTGAAAATCACTGACTATGGACTTCCCATGATTCTTCACTCTCAGAGCCTCAGCCTTCCTGAGGACCCACAAGGTAAAAACTTTAACAGCATGAAGTCTGTCTGTCATTGTTCCGAAAACCCACATATGAAGCTGGAGGTTTGTTTCTGCTTCTCAGGAAGACAAAAGATATTAATGTGGAACGAAAACCATGTCAGAGATTTCATAAACATGTTGTCTGCCTGTGTGTCACTCTGCCTGTCTGTCTCCCTCTCTGTCTCTTTGCCTCTCTGTCTTTCTGTCTGTCTCTCAGAGCTGCTGTGGACAGCTCCAGAGCTCTTGAGGAAACCAGTCCGAGGAGGCTCGTGTGCTGGAGACGTCTTCAGTTTCTCTATCATCATACAGGAAGTGATCTCACGAACGCTGCCGTACGCAATGATGGATATGCCCGCCCATGGTGAGAGAGGACATCTGTCAGTCTTACTACCTGTCCTTCAATCTTGCTAACCACCTGTCTGTTTGTCTGACCTCCTGTCTGTGTACCTGTCTGTCAGAGATACTGGAGCGTCTGAAGCATCCTCCTCCTCTCTGCAGACCACTGGTTTCGGTGGACGAAGCTCCCGCCGAGTGTCTCAGTCTGATGAACGAGTGTTGGAATGAAGATCCGAGTAAGAGGCTGAGTTTCGATGACATTTTCAAACAGGTGAGATGAGCTCTGGGCCTGATCTGATATGGTTTGTTTATACTATGTTGCTGAGCTTTTTGTCTTTTCTCAAAATACAGATTTTTTTTTTTGTTCATTTCATGATCGAATTTCTTTGTCGTTGCACTGTGGCTACCCTACACTCAGACTGGCTTTTCTTGGTTTGTTCACAAAGGCCGATTCCTGCATTTTGTCCCATTAGTGGAATCTGCAAGCATTAGTGCATCTTAGGCGAGTAGCCAGGGTGTAGCCATGAGCTTGATCATGGGTGTGTGTGGAAATTGTCAGCCTGTCTACTCACATATTGCTGAAGACATCCGTCGCTTGCAAGAGGATTTGAGGAAGAAGGATGAGCTCTTCATGCACCTATACACAATATATGCTGATGGAGAACTGAGATGTCCGTTCCTCTGAAGTGTTACATGAAGAGATGTTTGTTTCTGATGACAGTAGCCACTGATCACAGCTGGATCAGCGTCGGTCAGCTTTAACAGCTGTAGAGGTGAATTTGTATCTGTGCATATGTGCACTGTGCTAATATTAATAAAGACACACAGAGCAGCAGTGTTTCCTCTCTGCTACACATAAAGAACAACCTGTACTTTGTATTTATACTGTGTACTGTTCAGAGACACAGGAACCAGTTCTACATTCTTTGCATCTATATTTACTGAATACCATGGGGTGGTAAGAGGGGGGTGTCATTGTCAATGGGAGGGCGATGGGGGTTGGAAGGGGGGGCTGCTGGGGGACAGCATCGGCGTTGATGTTGTCAACACATGTGTTGATGTAATCCAGGCCTGAGGAGGCATATGAGTCAATGTCTATCGATCCTGAGTCCAGTGTTGCTGGGGTGGTGAACATACTCCAGTCTGTGTGTTGGAACTGGTGCTGGGATGTGGCGTCTGCTTCCTCTTGCCATACTTTAGCAGTCCTCACTGACGGCTTCACACGTCTGATGAGTGGTGTGTACTTGGGGAGCAGGAACAATGAGAGGTGATCAGACTGTCCCAGGTGGGAGAGGGGTGTGGCTTTGTAAGCCTCAGGAATGTTTGTATAAACATGGTCCAGGATTTTGTCTCCTCTGGTGGGGCAGGAGACATTCTGGTGAAATTTGGGGAGAACAGTTCTCAAGATGGAGTTGTTAAAGTCTCCAGCTCCATCAGAGTGAGCAGTTTGTTTGTGAACAGCAGCATACAGTTCATAGATACAAAGTCCTCCGCCCCTGGTTTTACCGGAGTGCTCTGCTGTTCTGCCCGCTGTGAAGACCCTGCATCGCTTGACCATTTTATTCGCCAAAGAGTCGAACATTGGCAAGGAAGATACTGGGTAGCATTAACCAGAGTGGGGTTAGCCGTAGCTTAGGCTGTAGACGTCTGCACTTCCCTCTCCTTTGTTTACAATCTCAATGCCACTGACGGTTGCTTCCGGTCGGCGTAGCTGGGTTGGTCGGCCTCGTTGTCTTGGTGATCTCTTGGGGGAGCTGAAGTTTGTCGAATACACTGCTTAAATCCAAAAGATGTTGTCTGCTGTAGGAAGTGTTCGCAAAGCTGTAATGAGTGAACAGACTCGAAATCAGTAAGAAAATAACTATATCGTGAATTCTAGTGAGATGCCGAGCCTCGCATTGTGCATGTGCTGCCACCTTGATTATGAAACTAATATTTATTTATTTATGTTACGCCCCAGTCTAGGGGAGCAGGGACGCCACATAAATGAGTGAAAAGGGTTAGGGTAACCCTAACCCAAAAACAAACTTTGTCTCCAAATCAACAAATTACGCTAAGCCAAAAACCATGTACAATAGTCAACCACAAATTTATTATTAACAAAAAGAGACCTGATGTACAGGTAAAAAAAGGGTCACAGCCAAAACAAAACAAAATAGTGCTAAATATATACAGTGTAACAAACTACAACCCAACAAACCCAGAGAGAGATCGAAAAACCACCACCAAAAACCACACTACTAATACTAACACTACCACAATCTACTCAGATCTGGGGACAAAGTTCTCAAAACACACGCCAGAAAATACAGAGCCACTGCTGTCAAGCCGAGTCCCCCGATGAATGAAAAACCCGCGGTTTAAAACAGGCTGGATGCGGCAGCAGGGACCAATAGGCTAGCGACACCACTTGCTGTATGGAGGAGGGCAGGACCAGCACAGCTGCTAAAAAAAAGAAGAGCACCCACTCACACACAAAAACATGGACCAGACAGAAAGACACCACAGGAACAAACAAACAGTGCAGAAGCAATACGGCCAGGGCCGTAACAATATATAATAAAATTATTAGATTAATTATATAATTATATAATAATTATACATACACACACACACGCACACATATATATATAGCCTACCTATCCCCTAATATATCAGGGAAGGGCCCTGAGTTGTTTAACTGAATTAAAATCCGTCTGTCCGTCCGTCTTCTCCCGCTTCATCCAGGGCCGGGTCGCGGGGGGAGCAGCCTGAGCAGGGACGCCCAAACTTCCCTCTCCCTGGACACCTCCCCCAGCTCTTCCGGGGGGATCCCGAGGCGTTCCCAGGCCAGCCGCGCGACATAGTCGCGCCAGCGTGTCCTGGGTCTTCCCCGGGGCCTCCTCCCGGTGGGACATGCCTGGAACACCTCCCTTGGGAGGCGTCCAGGGGGCATCCTATATAGATGCCCGAGCCACCTCAGCTGACTCCTCTCGATGTGGAGGAGCAGCGACTCTACTCTGAGCTCCTCCCGGGTGACAGAGCTCCTCACCCTATCTCTAAGGGAGCGCCCTGCCACCCTGCGGAGGAAACTCATTTCAGCCGCTTGTATCCGGGACCTCGTTTTTTCGGTCATGACCCAAAGTTCATGACCATAGGTGAGGGCAGGAACGTAGATTGACCGGTGAATCGAGAGCTTCGCCTTTCGGCTCAGCTCCTTCTTCACCACGACAGACCGGTACAGCGACCGCATTACTGCAGCCGCTGCACCGATCCGCCTGTCAATCTCACGCTCCATCCTTCCCTCACTCGTGAACAGGATCCCGAGATACTTAAACTCCTCCACTTGAGGCAGGAACTCTCCCCCAACCTGGAGGGAGCAAGCCACCTTTTTCCGGTCGAGAACCATGGCCTCGGACTTGGAGGTGCTGACTCTCATCCCAGCTGCTTCACACTCGGCTGCGAACCGCCCCAGTGCATGCTGAAGGTCCTGGCTCGATGGAGCCAACAAGACAACATCATCCGCAAAAAGCAGAGACGAAATCTGCCGGCTCCCGAACCGAACCCCCTCCGGCCCCTGGCTGCGCCTAGAAATTCTGTCCATAAAAATAATGAACAGAACCGGTGACAAAGGGCAGCCCTGCCAGAGTCCAACGTGCACCGGGAACAGGTCCGACTTACTGCCGGCAATGCGGACCAAGCTCCTGCTCCGGTTGTACAGGGACTGTACAGCCCTCAACAGAGAGCCTCCAACCCCATACTCCCGGAGCACCTCCCACATAATGACTCGAGGGACATGGTCGAAAGCCTTCTCCAAGTCCACAAAACACATGTGGACTGGTTGGGCAAACTGTGGAGGGTATAGAGCTGGTCCAGTGTTCCACGGCCGGGACGAAAACCGCATTGTTCCTCCTGAATCCGAGGTTCGACTATCGGCCGGATTCTCCTCTCCAGTACCCTGGAATAGACTTTCCCAGGGAGGCTGAGGAGTGTGATCCCCCGATAGTTGGAACACACCCTCCGGTCCCCCTTTTTAAAAAGAGGGACCACCACCCCAGTCTGCCAGTCCAGAGGCACTGTCCCCGACTGCCACGCGATGTTGCAGAGGCGTGTCAACCAAGACAGTCCTACAACATCCAGAGACTTAAGGTACTCAGGGCGGATCTCATCCACCCCCGGTGCTCTGCCACCGAGGAGCTTGCAAACTGCCTCAGTGACTTCAGTCCCGGTGATGGATGCACCGACCCCCGGGTCCCCAGTCTCTGCTTCCTCTATGGAAGACATGACAGTGGGATTGAGGAGATCCTTGAAGTATTCCTTCCACCGCCCGACAATATCCCCAGTTGAGGTCAACAGCTCCCCGCCCTCACTGTAAACAGTGTTGACAGCAAGCTGCTTCCCCTTCCTGAGGCGCCGAACGGTTTGCCAGAATTTCTTTGAGGCCGACCGGTAGTCCTCCTCCATGGCCTCCCCGAACTCCTCCCAGACCCGAGTTTTTGCTTCTACAACCGCCCGGGCTGCCGCACGCTTGGCCCACCGGTACCCGTCAGCTGCCTCAGGAGTCCCATGGGCCAACAAGGCCCGATAGGACTACTTCTTCAGCTTGACAGCATCCCTTACTTCCGGTGTCCACCACCGGGTTCGAGGGTTGCCGCCACGACAGGCACCAGCGACTTTACGGCCGCAGCTACGGGCGGCTGCGTCAACAATGGAGGTGGAGAACATGGTCCATTCGGACTCAATGTCTCCAACTTCCCTCGGAATCTGGTCGAAGCTCTCCCGGAGGCGGGAGTTGAAGGCCTCCCTGACAGTGGGTTCGGCCAGACGTTCCCAGCAGACCCTCAGAGTACGTTTTGGTCTGCCAGGCCTGTCCCGCTTCCTCCCCTGCCAGCGGATCCAACTCACCACCAGGTGGTGATCAGTTGACAGCTCAGCCCCTCTCTTTACCCGAGTGTCCAAGACATACTGCCGAAGGTCAGATGATACGACTACAAAGTCGATCATTGACCTCCGGCCTAGGGTGTCCTGGTGCCACGTGCACTGATGGACACCCTTATGCTTGAACATGGTGTTCATTATGGACAAACTGTGGCTAGCACAGAAGTCCAATAACAGAACACCACTCGGGTTCAGATCGGGGAGGCCGTTCCTCCCAATCACACCCCTCCAGGTATCACTGTCACTACCCACGTGAGCGTTGAAGTCCCCCAGCAGAACAATGGAGTCCCCAGTTGGAGCACTTTCCAGTACCCCTACCAAGGACTCCAAGAAGGCTGGGTACTCTACACTGCTGTTCGGCCCGTAAGCCGAAACAACAGTGAGAGACCTATCCCCGACCCGAAGGCGCAGGGAAGCGACCCTCTCGCTCAGCGGGGAGAACTCCAACACATGGCGGCTGAGCTGGGGGGCTATAAGCAAGCCCACACCAGCTCGCCGCCTCTCACCGCGTGCAACTCCAGAGTAGAAGAGAGTCCAGCCTCTCTCAAGGAGTTGGGTTCCAGAGCCCAGACTGTGCGTAGAGGTGAGCCCGACTATCTCTAGCCGGTACCGCTCAACCTCACGCACTAGCTCAGGCTCTTTCCCCCCCAACGAGGTGACATTCCATGTCCCCATAGCCAGGGTCGTCATCCAGGGTTTGGGTCGTCGGGGCCACCGCCCACGACTGCCACCCATACCACAGGGCACCGGCCCCTTCTGAACCTTCCTGCGGGTGGTGGGCCTACAGGAAGGCGGGCCCACGTCGCTCGTTCGGGCTGCGCCCGGCCGGGTCCCGTGGGCAAAGACCCGGCCACCAGGCACTCGCCTGCGAGCCCCAACCCCAGGCCTGGCTCCAGGGTGGGGCCCCGGTAACGCCGATCTGGGCGACGTACGCGTCCTTGGTTTACTGTCTTTCATAGGGGCTTCTGAACCGCTCTTGGTCTGACCCGTCACCTAGAGCCTGTTTGCCTTGGGAGACCCTACCAGGGGCATCAAGCCCCGGACAACATAGCCTCTAGGATCATTCGGGTACTCAAACTCCTCCACCACGATAAGGTGGCGGTTCAAGGAGGAGCTGAATTAAAATAATATACACAAATAACAGTTAGGTAATGTAATCTGTTCTCTATTACCCCTTAAGTTTTTTAGGTGTCTTGAGTCTTTTAATCACTGTAAATTAACTGTAAATAGATGCACTGTAATAATCCTTTAATCAGTTACTTTAAACCCAAATGCTTTTTCTTTATGAATGAAATAACCAAAATTCACACTGGAATCAGTTGGTAAGAATAGTAAACTCAATTATTTACTTATAAGAAAAATCTATAAAACAAATAAAATGCAGTCTTTTTGAAATAGCATATACTTTAGTCTCTTTAAACCACTTGTTACTTTCTTAAATTCACAGATAAACTTCCACAATACCACTCTTAAAGCAGATAAACACAATACTCAAATGATATTCAGTTTTCCTTTTTTTCCCCTTTAAATAAAATAAAATAAAATATCAGTGGGCCCACACTCACCAAGCTCACACACACACAGTCACAAGACAGCAATTAGTTCACTAATGATAATAATTCACTGTGATGCTCAGGTATGCTGAGGCTTAAAACTCTATGGCCGTTTCACTCAAACAAGCAGCAACTAAAATGGTACCTTAATCCAACAGTGAAGTCAGTTTGGTGGTAGGATGCAGTCTTTCAAACCAGCAGTCAGCTGTCAGCATACTCAGGAGTTTTCTCTGCGTAGCTCACAGTGTATTCCGTAACTCAGGGTCTCTCACCTTCTTCTTCTTCTTCTTCTTCTTCTTCTTCTTCTAATTCTTCAAATCTCCTCTTTGAAAAATATGAATTACAACCTTATTAGAAAGCTGAGTTAGCTTTTGATGGCTAAAAGTTCATTCACTTGGCTAGTGATGCTAACAGGTTAGTAATACATACCATGAAAATCTGTTCAACACACTTCGGGTAGAAATATCCTCAGCTCTTCACAGAAGACATGCAGAATAATGTTCAGGCACGAACTGTCGGTTAAACAACCCCAAACACACCAACTACTTACTTTTCATGGACTTTTCTTACACGTTGTGACTCAGCCAGTCAAGCGTGCTTTGATGACAGTTTTGCACACTCTTGGCATTCTCTCAATCAGTTTCATGAGGTAGTCACCTGGAACGGTTTTCCAACAGTCTTGAAGGAATTCCCAGAGGTCCTGAGTACTTGTTGGCTGCTTTGTCTTCACTCTGCGGTCCAACTCACCCCAAACCATCTCAATTGGGGTTAGGCCAGGTGATTGTGGAGACCAGGTCATCTGACGCAGCACTCCATCGCTCTCTTTCTTGGTCACATAGCCCTGATAAAGCCTGGAGGTGTGTTTGGGGTCACTGTCCTGTTGAAAAACAAATGATGGTCCCACTAAGTGCAAACCAGATGGAATGGCATATTGCTGCAGAATGTTTTGGTAGCCATGCTGGTTAAGTGTGCATTGAATTTTGAATAAATCACCAACAGTGTCACCAGCAAAGCACCCCCACCCCATCACACCTCCTCCTCCATGCTTCACGGTGGGAACCACACATGTAGAAAACATCTGCTCGCCTTTTCTGGATCTCACAAAGACATGGCGGGTGGAACCAAAAATCTCAAATTTGGACTGACCAAAAGACAGATTTCCACTGGTCTAATGTCCATTCCTTGTGTTTCTTGGCCCAAGCAACTCTCTTCTTGTGGCTTCTTTGCAGCAATTTGACCATGAAGGCCTGATTCATGCAGTCTCCTCTGAACAGTTGATGTTGAGATGTGTCTGCTACTTGAACTCTGTGAAGCATTTATGTGGGCTGTATCTGAGATGCTGTTAATTTGCGGTTTCTGAGGCCTGTAACTCTGATGAACTCTGATGGTCTTCCTTTCCTCTGGCAGTCCTCATGAGAGCCAGTTTCATCATAGCGGATGATGGTCTTTGCGACCGTACTTGAGGAAACATTCAAAATTTGTGAAATTTTCCGGATTGACTGACTTTCATGTCGTTATGTAATGATGGACTGTCATTTCTCTTTACTTAGTTGAGTGGTTCAGGCCATAATATGGATTAGAACAGTAGTCAAATAGGGCCATTCACTGTGTAGACCCTTGAACCAACCCTACCTCTGCACAACACAGCTGATGGTCTCAAACACATTAAGAGGGCAAGAAATTCCAGAAATTACGTCTTGACAATGCACACCTGTTACTGAAAACCATTCCAGGTGACTACCTCATGAAGCTGATTGAGAGAATGCCAAGAGTCTGCAAAGCTGTCATCAAAGCAAATGGTGGCTGCTTTGAAGAATCTAAAATATAAAACATATTCTGATTTAACACTTTTTTTTTAACTACATAATTCCGTATGTGTTACTTCATAGTTTGGATGTCTTCAGTATTAATTTACAATTTAGAAAATAAAAAAAAGAAAAACTATTGAATCAGAAGTTTATCCAAACTTTTGACTGCTACTGTATATCAATATAAAACACAAAGAAGAACAAGATGGATGAAAGTTTACGCAGGTATCTCACCGAAATGTACCACATAGATTTCAGTGTCATATGGACAGAAAAGTACCATTGACTGTATTTATATTGTCTCTGTCATCCATTTTCGTGATCACCCTCTCCTACCAATTGTCTCACTTGCCAGTAGCCTCTCTTAAAATCACAACCGAAGTATAATATGTGAGTGGTGTGTCCATGTCCTTCAAGTAATACACAGTGGGGCCAGAGGCATGTTGCACGAGGATACAATATTTAGAGTTGTTTAAACAATTTGTGATAAAGGACTTAGAGGTGTTGTCAATGTGAATATTAAAGTCACCAACTATAATGGCCCTTTCAAATTGAAGTCATTTGGATTATGGTGATGTTATCTATAGACACACCTCTGGCTCCACTCTTGAACCTCTATATTCAGCTTATTAGTCCACCCTCAGATTCATTACTGTTTACAGTTATTCTGCTCATCATTTCATCTTGTATGAACAGGGTGGAAGGCATCTCTAACAGTAAGATAAAGAGATAGGGTTATAAAGTCCTTAATGGCAGCATGCCATCATACATCACTCCCACCTAAAACTTGTTACATAGTTACTAGCTGACTGGTTCTATTGATTGGCTAATGCGCAAAGTCTCATATGCAAATGCTGACTTTTGGAAAACTGCTTCAAACATTTAAAAGCACACACTAAAACTTAAGACAGCTGTACTTACAGATCACTTACACACCATGATTACAAACTGCTCAATGCTTGAATGTCACTGTAAACTGTGTTCTCTTGAGCTGCATGTCAGCAGCTGCTTCTGCTGGCTCATGTAGGGAGCTCTGTGTTTGTAGCAGTTATATCTTAAAATACTGGCTGTTCATCTGGTTTTTAAAACAGGGCCTTCTGAGCAGATTCTTCCTAAGAACAGCTGTCATGTGTTTTGTGTTTGCAGTTTCGGGGAATTAACAGAGGAAAGAGGGCAAACATCATTGATTCCATGTTGCGGATGCTGGAGCAGTACAGTTCAAACCTGGAGGATCTGATCAGAGAGCGAACAGATGAACTGGAGGTTGAGAGAAACAAGACAGAAAAACTGGTTGGACAGCTCCTGCCAAAGTAAGACGCATTCAAAAAGTGAGATAATAATTGCTGCTATACTATGTTTATATACTCATATTTGAGAACATTCTTTTCTTAGTTTTATTGTCATCCCTATTCTTCTTTATTGTATGTATTTTATGCTTATGTGTATATTTAACATGCTGCTGCAACAAAAGAATTTCCCAAATTGGATCAATAAAGTCTAACCCTAATAAAGTACAAGTTTGGCACAGTAGTAGCACCTGGTGGCCGCCAGCAAAAATCATCTGCGCCTTCCTGATTTAAGGTCTGTCACTCCTTTTCAAAATGACTTTGGCCACATTCAGACAGGATGAGCATCTCAGGAATAGGTGGAGATGAAACCTTCACTGAGCTCCTCCATAATTTAACGCATTGCTCACAATCTCATTTGAAGCCCGTTGAAGTGACAGTATGTGCTCTGTGACAGACGTGGACATTCAGCATGGCAGAAACAAAAAGAAAGTCGAAAGCCTCCTCTGGGTTGGGGGATTGGTTATGGAGAGTTGAAGGGGAGGCAAAGATACAGCAGGAAGTGAATTGGTGTAAAAAATCTTCCGAGTTAGGCAAATATGAACTCATAGACTTGAAATGGAGTCTATGAGCCAGCTGCCTCTCCTGGGGACCCCTGGTTCCTGCTCGGGGCTAAACCCAAGGTCCCAGTCAGCTCCACTCCTTTACACCCGGACACCTGGGTGGTTGTCAGCGATCGCAAAAGGAGGGCGAGGCCGTCACTTCCTACTCCGACAACCTGTAACATCGACCTAAAAAATCGGTATAACATCCTGGACTCACATGAATTTCCACCACTGGCTGGGAACGCCGAGTGGACAGTCCCATCCTCCGCCACTGGCGGTCGGTTGCGCTCGGGTCGCTGGACACGCCACCTTGAAGCCTCAACGGTCCTCATCCCGGTCCACGACCTCTTCTGCCCGATGCCGGATCCTAAAGGAGGCCGTGCTCCGCCGCTCTGGTGGTCTTCCTCGTCCGGAGCCAGCGCGGAATCCCTCTGCCAGGCTCGACACAGCATCCTCCACACCACATCCGTCTGTCCGGACGCACAGCGCAGACCACGGACCATCCAGCCACGGGACCTCTCCACCTCCGCCACCTCGTCCGCTCTTCCCCCCAACCACTTTGATAGTGGGCGATTCAATAACCCGGGGAATTCGTTTCTTCAACGCAGCCACTTACTGCTTTCCAGGAGCCACAGTACAGGTTATCCTGGAGAAGCTTCCCGGTCTGCTGCAGTCACTCCCATCCTCCAAAAGCCGTGTATTAGTACACGTGGGCTGTGTTGACACTGTTCGGAAGCCGTCTGAGCTGATCAAAATGGATTTTAACAAACTTTTTAGCTTTTTAAACAACTGTGGTAAGTCTGTTTTTATCAGCGGCCCTATTCCCACACTGTCCCATCATGGAGCATGGCGCCTCAGCAAGCTCCTGTACCTGAACACCTGGTTACAGTCCGCCTGCAGAGCTTTTAGCGTTGATTTTATTGACAATTTTAACCTGTTTTGGAACCGCTCCTCCTTTTACAGGGCCAACGGAGTTCACCCCAACAGGCTTGGCAGTCGAATGTTAACGGCTAATATTCACCACGCTATCCAGTACGCTCCGTGTGACTGACTGTTTACCTCTCACACCCCCTCCCCAGATTCTTCTTCTCTGTCCACAACACCCGCTCATAGTATTAATACTCTCACTAGCCCCACCTACAGTCCACAGTTGTCATTACCACCTAAACTGGTCATCTTTCCCATACAAACCATCACAGGCAGACGCTTTCCCTGGACTCACAGACAGAGTGCTTTTAACAGAGATAATCTCATACACCCGGTCATTTTATCTCCCTGTGGTCATAAGCGCACGAACATTAACCTGGCTGTGCTGAACGTGCGCTCTCTTTTAAACAAATATTTTATCATAAATGACCTGATTTTAGACAACAAGTTAGATGGGTTATTTTTAACAGAGACATGGCTTGGCACAGAGGCACCAGTTGTTCTCACTGAGGCTTGCCCACCAAATTTTAACTTTTTATTCTCCACCAGGGGAGGCAAGAGAGGAGGCAGGACTGCATCAATTTTCAATAATAATTTAATGTCACAGGAAGTTTATTTTAACAGTTACTCATCTTTTGAGTATTACACCTTTGTTATTAGCAGTCCTCCTATTCTCTGCATCACTGTTTATAGACCACCCCACTATTCCACTGCTTTTATCAGTGAATTTTCAGAGCTCTTATCCATCACACACCACTTATAACAGAATTTTAATAACTGGCGATTTTAACTTGCACGTGGATAACACCTCGGACTCACTGTCCAGAGAATTTCTAAACCTTTTAAAATGCATGGATTTTAACCAGCACGTCACACAGCCAACTCACAACAGAGGACACACATTGGACCTGGTCATAACCTATGGCCTCTCCACTGGTGTGTCCTCTGTTGTTGGCCTGGCTGTGTCCGACCATTATTGTGTGTATTTTAACATCGCCAGTTTTAACCATCAGGACGCCCCGGTGAGAACAGTGAGGAAACGCCACCTAACTTCTGAAGTGGCTGCAAATTTTATTAAGATTTTACAGAGCACTCCTGCAGAAGTCTTACCTGCACCCTGTGATTTTATTGTTGACAATTTTAACAGGAAATTGCAATTAACTTTAGACTCTGTGGCTCCACTTTTAACAAAAACCGGGAAAACAAAACCTTTACCCCCGTGGAGAAGTACAGATGAAATTAAAAAATCAAAAAGACTATGCAGGATTGCGGAGAGAAGGTGGAGAAAAAACAAACTCACAGTCCACTATGAAATCTTCCGTGAACAACTCAAATCGTACAATAAAACAGTCAAACAAGCAAGAATATCCCATTTTTCAAAACTCTTCTCAGATAACAAAAACAACCAAAAATTACTTTTCTCCACCTTCGAACTTTTAACAAACACCAATTTTAAAAAATCCCCAGAGAACCCAACGGAAGCCCTCTTCGAGGGCTTTGCAGACCACTTCAGAAGTAAAATCGATGACATCAGATCCGGTCTTGTATCACATCAGAATGTAATTTTTAACGCACCTGGACAGTCGATTTTATTCGAGGAAACACTGGAGAGTTTTGCCCTGGTCGATGCAAGGACACTTGGTCGAGTTTTCTCCCAGGTAAACCCAACAACCTGCCTTTTAGATCCAATTCCCACATCACTTTTTAAGACATTTTATGGATTCTTCGAGGAACAAATTTTAAACATAGTGAATTGCTCTCTTCAGACGGGTGTCTTCCCTGCTGCCTTCAAAACGGCAGTGGTGAAGCCCCTTCTGAAGAAGAGCAATTTAGACCCCAGCATTTTTAATAACTACAGACCTGTGTCCAACTTACCCTTTTTAAGTAAGATTTTAGAAAAGCTGGTTTTAAACCAACTAAACTATTTCTTAAATACTAATAACATTTTAGAGAAATACCAGTCTGGTTTTAGAGTGAACCACAGTACCGAGACAGCCCCTTTAAAGATTTTGAATGATATCAGGCGTAATGCAGACTCACAAAAGCTCACAGTCCTGGTGCTACTGGATCTAAGTGCTGCCTTTGATACAGTAGATCACCACATTTTATTAGACAGACTCAGAAACCTGGTAGGCCTCTCTGGTACTGTTTTTAATTGGTTTTACTCCTATCTCACGGACCGCTGTTTCTACGTAAGTTTGGATACATGTTCCTCTGGGACCCGTGAAATGAAGTGTGGGGTGTCCCAAGGGTCAATTCTAGGTCCAGTACTTTTTAATCTTTACATGCTTCCCCTTGGGGATGTCATCAGGAGACATGGCATCAGCTTCCACAGCTACGCTGACGATACACAGCTTTACATTGCCGTGTCTCCTGATGACACAGGGCCTATTGATACCCTTTTAAACTGTATTTCAGACATTAAGTCATGGATGGCAGAGAACTTCCTACTGCTCAACCAGGATAAAACAGAGGTTTTAGTTATTGGTCCTGACGGCAAGAGAGAGACACTTTTAGCAAAACTACAAGGTTTTACACCCTCACAATCTGTTAAGAACCTGGGCGTCATTTTCGACTCTGAGCTCAGTTTTATTCCTCATATTAAAAATGTAACAAAGATAGGTTTCTACCATCTTAAAAATATAGCCAGAGTCCGCCCG
Organism: Chaetodon trifasciatus; assembly: GCA_037975065.1. Taxonomy (NCBI): domain Eukaryota; kingdom Metazoa; phylum Chordata; class Actinopteri; order Chaetodontiformes; family Chaetodontidae; genus Chaetodon; species Chaetodon trifasciatus. The sequence continues at coordinate 361,704 of JBBMOE010000102.1, read as the reverse complement.
TTTCTCTCTCAGGCTAACATGGAGGTACTGATGCATGCTTTTATCTCCTGCCGTCTAGACTATTGTAATGCCCTGCTCTCTGGTCTTCCCAAAAAGACTATCTATACCTTACAATTACTTCAGAACTCAGCTGCACGTGTGCTGACGAGGACCAGAGGGCGGGAGCACATTACACCGGTTTTAGAATCGCTGCATTGGCTCCCCGTGTGTTTCAGGATCGACTTTAAGGTGCTCTTATTAGTTTTTAAGTGTCTTAATGGTCTCGGGCCATCTTATTTATCTGACCTCCTTTTATCTTATCAGCCCTCGCGGATCCTGAGGTCCTCTGGCACCGGCCTTCTAATTGTTCCAAGGGTTCGGACCAAAACCCACGGGGAGGTGGCTTTCAGCCATTATGGTCCCAAGCTTTGGAACAGCCTGCCAGAGGGCATCAGGACCGCAGAGACCGTTGATGTTTTTAAAAGGAGACTCAAGACTCACCTTTTTAGTTTGGCTTTTAATTGATTTCTTTTACTCTTTTGATTTAGATCTGTTTCATCCTACCGTTTGTTTTTAGCTTTTAAGTCATTTTATTCTATTTAATTTCAGGTCTTAGGTCTTTTATTCTTTTGTCTTTTAGGTTTTAAGGTCTCTTTATTCTATTGACTTTAATGGTTCTAGGTCTTTTATTCTATTGTATTTTAGGTTTTAGCTCCAGTGCTTCCTCATGGGGGGCCTCCACGCTGTGAGGTGTCTGGTCTGCCCGCCGGGGCGTCGTCCTGGGGACCCCTCGGGCCCGGAAGACTGGGGGGCGCTGCCCTGTATGTGGTGTCCCCCCGGTCTATCTGGGTCGGGGGTCTCTGTTGCGGCGGTGCTCCCTGTGGCCGCGGGCTTTGACCCCTTGCAGTGTGGATGAGCTCCCCATAGGTGGTTTCTTTTCCTCTCATGGTTCCTCAGTGCCCTGCCATGTTTTTACATCGACAGTTTCATTGGGGTGTGTGTGTGTGTGGGTGTCTGGGGGCGTGTTTGGGAATGGGCGTTGTACAGACTTTCCTTGTTTTTATCTTTTGTCAAGCACCTTGAGTTGCATTTTATGTATGAAAGGTGCTATACAAATAAAGTTTGATTTGATTTGATTTGAAACAAATGTAGACGTCATTCAGTGGGACTTCAACCTGCTCAGGAGATCTTTATCTCTGATGATCCAGGATAAACCTCCAGAAGTCCTCTTAGAAAGCAGATAAAAAAGACTCTTCAGAACTTGCCGTTGTCATGTTTTTCTGTTTTATTCATTGTCAGAGTAATCCAGTGATGGTTGTCTGTACATTCATGAGTACACTACAAACAGGAGCCGCTTACAGCTAATTCAGCAGACTGTTCATGGACACAATTTGAGAACATCTGAAGAAACAGAGGTTAAAAAGCAGATCTAAAGAGAACAGCAGTATCAAATAACATCAAACCTGTAGGTTTATTAAATACAACAAAAAGGAGCTGAAGAAGGATGTGAAGTATTTCCAGGGATATTTAAATCTTAAATCTTAATAAACCTGTGTGTGTTCCAGGTCTGTGGCTCAGGCTCTGAAGAAAGGGAGGCCGGTCCGACCTGAACATTATTCAGAATGCACTCTTTACTTCAGTGATATTGTTGGATTTACGACCATCTCGGCTCTCAGTGAACCCATCGAGGTATTAACTGTTTCAATAGCTGCTGATGATCAGTGTGCATCACTGTTTAACTAAAACTCTGTGTGTGTGTGTGTGTGTGTGTGTGTGTGTGTGTGTGTGTGTGTGTGTGTGTGTGTGTGTGCGTGCGTGCGTGCGTGCGCATGCGTGCGTATGTGCGTGTGTGTGTGCGCAGGTGGTTGACCTGCTGAATGACCTCTACACCATGTTTGATGCCATCATTGCTACTCATGATGTCTACAAGGTAGGAATGATTCAGCTTTAAGAATGATGATGTGGGGTGCCCCTATAGCTCAGATGGTAGGGTGTGTACCCCATGTATTGAGGCTGTCAGTCCTCTGCAGTGGCTGCAGGTTTGACTCCCACCTGCAGCTCATTTGCTGCATGTCGTTCCCTCTCTCTGCTCCCTTTCCTGTTGTATCTTCAGCTGCTTCTATCATAAAGGCTAAAAAGCCCCCCACCCCAAAAAAGAACAACGACGTTTACCTTTTTCTCCTTGTTGTTAGTTCATCCACATGAAACTGTTTCAGTAAAAAACTTGTTTCAATTTCAGCCTCAGCCTCAGTTCAGACTAAAACTGAGTTTCATTAACGCTCACCCACAGCTCGGTGTAACAGTGTCTCTGAAAATTGAGACTCAAATAAAACTAACAACAAAAAAATCTCTCTGAACCTGTCTGTCTCACTGCTCACCTGTCTGTCTCACAGCTTACCTTTTTGACATCTTCATCTAACTGCAGTCAAAGTTTCTGACTCATGTGACGTCAGCTGTAAATGGTCGATGTATCTTTTCATGTTATCAATGGTCTCGATCAGCGAGGATTCACTGAACCTCAGTAAACTTGCTGTTGAAATAAATGTATCCCCCACACTGCTGTGAAGTTTTCTGTATGTGTTTTGTTTGCAGGTAGAAACCATAGGAGACGCCTATATGGTGGCTTCAGGTGTTCCCAACAGAAATGGGATTCGACATGCAGCTGAAGTGGCCAACATGTCTCTGGACATCCTGCACTCGATAGCAGCTTTTAAGATCAGACACATGCCTGAGATTAAAGTCAAAATACGCATCGGACTGCACTCAGGTATACACATGCAGTTCAACACTTTTTAATGCTTTTATCTGATGCAGCAGAACATGAAACCCTAACCCTATGAATGAAAAAATTCTGCCTGACGCTGAACCTTATCATGTTGCCTTAGTTCTACAGTAACAACATACAACACAAAAACACACATGTACTTTACCCCTTTCTGTTTGTCATCACTGACATTACACCAGAAATTTCACCAGCTACACATCGGCCTGTCATCAGCTAAACACCAGCCTGTCATTAGCCACCCAAGCAAAACAGTCAATTTGTGCTCACAGACACACAACCTGTTCTTTCAAGCATGCAAATTTGATTTGCATGTCCAGCTCTCTGCTGATCAACCAGTTTGGTTTTTGCCATAGTACAAGGAAAGTTTTAAAAAAAAGTAAAAAGTAACTTTATCCAATGTTCACCAGTTCATTTGAGAGGAAGTGCTGACACAGGAGTTATCCCGACATGTAAAAATAGTGTCACAGATGAAGAAAGTCTGCTCAGCCTGTCAGTCTCCTCTGTTAAAACGTGTCACACAGAAGGAAGCTCCACATGATCCTCATGATTCAAACTCAGAGTGGATGGCTGTGATTATGTGATATGTGCAATATCAGAGACAATGAAGGGTTGTAGTTGTGGTGGAGAGGGACATCTGGCCAGAATATGTCCAGAGAGAAAGTCTACGTCAGGCCAGGTTTTCAATGATGCAGCTACTGAGAGAAAGAAAGTTGAGAACCAGAGCCAGAGTCAGACTGAAGACATGAAACAGGAGCCAGGACAGTGTGGAGGGTTAGGAGTAAAAAGGTGGAGGAGTTCAACTGTTTGGCGAGTGATGGGAGACAGGTAGAGTTCCACAGGACAGTCCACAGACACTCTCTCTCTCTCTCTCTCTCTCTCTCTCTCTTTCTCTGTCTCTCTCACACACACACACACACACACACACACACACACACACACAATATTTTAAGTCTAACTGAATAAAATGAGTCCTGTAATAATTTCCTATGTTGAGCATTTGCACACTTTTAGCCTACAATTTCCCCAGATACTATTTAGTGAAGAGACACACATCCCAAAACATGTTCATTGTTAATTCCACATTGTTTCTGTTTCATTCCAGTCAGCGTCTTTCTGACTGCGTGCATGTGTAGCCTATGTGTGTGTACCTGCCTGTCTGTGCAAAAAAATTTGATAGGTTTGTTTGTTGTACTGCGTCAAGATTGACAACAATTTCGACCAATTGCGACTGACTTCAGATCTCAGAAAGTTGAGGGCGTTCTGATGACGACCACTCGTTAATTTGTTGTGGATAACTTACTTAAAGTTGTCTCTTCTCTGCATCGACAACAATCGAAACACGCAATATAAAATGCAGGTGGCTTTATATTTGTTACTGGTGCAGGTTGCAGACAAACGCTCAAATGCATGCCATTCAAGACACACACCCACACACACACACATACATACACACACACACACACACACACACACAGCCCTCCACCCTCCCTACATGGAAAGTCCCTCTTCATTCTGCTAACATTTCGGCTACTTGTTAGCAGGCTGACAGTAGCTATTCTGACCTCCTTAATCTGTCCCTGCTGGGTCATGTGTCTTTCCTCCTCTTCTTCCTCTGATTCAACCTGAATAGCTACTTCTCCTTCCGCTGTTTTTCGACTCTGCTGCACATTAGAGCTGTGTGCCTCTCCAATAGCCTTTGCATCAGGGACTGCTTCTGGACTTGGTATCGACGGCCCCACTGCTGTAGTTGAACTTGTTGGCTTTCGAGCGTCTTTTCTTGCAGCTTCTCTGCACCCCCCTTGCACCTTTGTGGTTTACGCTTAGCCATTTCCACAAGCGGACACTCACTTCTCTCTAACTCCGGTCAAACTCCAAATTGCAAAATTTGATAACCTTGCCTGGAGGGGTGGTCCAAGGAGGGAGGGGAGGCCTGAGAGATTTCATTGGACTAACCCATTGCCCTTCAAGAAAATCAACCAATGGGCTGTGTTTGGTGTCTGGTGCCTGGTGGTGAGACTACTGTGAGACTGCCTTTGTTCTGTGAGTCAGCGACAACAAAGCTGACGCCTCTAAGTAGCAGCTGCTAAATCTGATAGGAGAGACCAAACTGGCCATTGAGACCACCAGGAAGAGCAGAGCTGAGCAGAGGACAGGATAGGGCAGGAATCACTTCCTGTTTTCATCTGTTTATTGAAAAAAGACTTTGAGTTGATTTTAGATTTTAGAAAGAATTGAGCAATAAGGGTGGTTTCACTAGAAAGTGGTACTATAATAACCCAAAATGTTGTGTGGTAGGTGGTGACTGAATATTTAATACTATTTTCGGGTAGTTGTTGAAGATCATGTGGTCTGAACTGCAGAACTGTTTGAAATTAAGTTTTTTTTTTTTTTTTTTTTTTTTAATTCAAACCTCTACCTGTTTGTCTCTTCAGGTGCGGTGGTAGCAGGTGTGGTGGGTCTCACAATGCCCAGGTATTGTCTGTTTGGAGACACAGTGACCACAGCCTCACACATGGAAGCCACTGGACTGCGTATGTAGAAAACAATCACATCCGTAATTTATTTATTGAAATTGTGCAGCAAATGTTCTGTTTGTCTCAGTGGTGACTGAATCAAGATCAATAACTAATAATCAATCATCTGGTGTTTGTGGTCTCCAGCCTATAGGATCCATGTCAGCCTGAGCACAGTGAAGGCCCTGACCAGTCTCAAACTGGGATACCACATAGACACCAGAAAGGCACAGGTACACTCATCTGCTCAAACATTTAGCTTCAGACGCAGCATGAGATGTTAACCGTTATTGAAATGCAGTTTTGCTTATTTTTATTCTTGAAATACAGTTTTGTAATGTAACTATAAAGTACACAGCTCAGACATCTAATGCTGTGACATTGACCATAAAAGTTTATTATATTAGATATTATTATAATAGTTTATTGTAGTCTGTTGGACTCAACACATGGATGAACATAGACAGGCCAGAAGCCTGAACAAAGGCTGACATCGTAATCCAAACCTAATAAGAAAGTCAGAACAAAGGAATTGTGCTAAACCCTGTCATGCCTTGGAGGCCACACCTTAGTTCCAGATTTGCCATGAAGTCAAATCCTGGCTTCCTACTGGATGAGACCCACTGGAACTCAGAGGAATACCCATGACACACACATAATGTCATCAAGGATATAACAAACCACTTTAGAACAAAGCACTGAAACTGCTCTGGCTAAAAATAATCAGTGACCTCAGACTAAATTCAGATGAAAATATGGTCTCAGTTCTTGTCCTCTTAGATCTAAGATCTAACATTTGATACAATTGACCCTTAATCAATGGTCTTGAACAGTTGATTGTTTTTTCTGACTGTGAGTTAAAATGTTTTGGAACAAACATCAAAGGCAGAAAGTTTGACATCACTCTTGGAGAGTATAATGATGTGATTGTAGCATTAAATATGATTTTCACTATAAGGAAATTACTGTAAATATTATTAGAATGTTAAGTGTTTGGTTACTAATGCAATACGACTCCAGAGTTGTTCAGCGCCAGAAGTATTAAGATCCACAACTGTTGACATCCAGAACTGTTTGGCTCCAGAACTGTAGTGTGATTGTGATATCTAGGTGTTTGTGCACTGAAATGTGATTAAATGAACTGTTTTTGTAGGTGAAAGGCACAGTGGACACTTACTGGTTGATGGGTAGAGATGGTTTCGATAAACCTCTTCCTGTTCCTCCAGACCTCACCGGAGGGTAAGAACACACGGCTACCAAACGTAAATGATTATCATTATGAGGAGACTCGCCAGTGAAAAACATGCGATTGAGGTCATGTCACTGCTGGTCCAAAACATGTGACCATTACTTTTCTTCTTCTTTTTTTTAAATATTTATTATTAGTAGTAGTATTTTTTAATATTTAAGCTCTTTGTTGTGTTTCTCATTAACTTGTCTCTTCCAGAGCCAGCAATCATGGTATCAGTCTGGATGAGATTCCAATTGAAAGAAGGCAAAAGTTCCTGGATCGACAGAAAAAGATAAAGAAATAATGCCAACACACACACACACACACACACACACACACACACACACACACTCTACCTCCAACTCCAGGACTAGACCATGCTTTAAAGAACATTTTATCTGTTTGTGAGAATTCTTTAGCCAAATCTTGTGAAATCTGAATGGAGTTCTGTACATGCAAGTGTAAAATCTGCATGGACAGTGATTTCTACTTCCTGTTTGTAGCTGGATGACACTCTGCTTTTGATTTGTCACTGGCATCCATACTGACAGTAAGAATGAACCAGTCTTTGTGCCTCTCGTGGGTCAATGATAGAGTACACAGTAATATCTTTTCGAAGCAGTGTAAATTTACATGTTGCTAAACTTTTTATATAGCTGTATGTACACAGTCAGAGTGTGACACATTCTTCAGTGCAATGCATGCTGGTTAAGTTTCCAGACTCTCTCCAGACCCTCTATGAGATGATGTAGGAACAAATGAATGAGTGACTAAATGCGTGAAAGTCTGTAAGAATGAATGAAGAAATGAATTAATCAGTTAGTGAATGAGTGAACAGGTAATCAGTGTATAAATGAATAAATCATTAAACATGTGAATCAGTTAATGAAAAACAAATAGATAAATGGAGAAAGGAATGAGTGACTAATGAATCAATGCGTGTGATTGAGTTTATGAGTGAGTGTAATTCTTCCACAAGGTTCTGCTGTCATGTCCTTCCTTCCTTCCTGGAGCTGCAGTTATCAGTTTCTTATGCTCATGGTGTAATGGTCATAACATTTCTTAAGTTAATTAGCTAACCCTAATGTCCTCATTAATATATTTGTATTGGAGATAAACTGAAAAAGATTAAAGTTTTAAAGTGCAAATATACATGAGAAAAATTATCATCATCCATTTAATGTAAATCCATATTTCCAGATGGCTTTTCCAGTGAATGACGTTTTAAAATTACAATCCAAGGAGCCATGAGTCACAATGATTTTTGTTCTTACATAACTGTATCCTGTAATGATTATAGAAGATGTTAAAAACTTAGTAAGGTACAATATATATGTTTGCATGTTTTCATTGTTTTTCAAGCAGCCATGTTACCAATAATTCAATAAAATGTTCAGTACACAGCTTTCTGTTGTCAGTAAAAAATTTTTTAGGATAAATTAAGTGCTTGTCTTGATATGTAGTTGTTGCATTTCCCTAAGTAGGAGCTGGCCTATGCCAACACTTGCGCTCACGTGACAGAGCACGCCACTCCCACTCTCGTAGCTCTACGACCTTACAACAGCTGTTGTTTGCCAAATCTGGAAACGCCCCTGCTGTGCCGCCTGCGAAGGCCCAAAAATTATGAAATGCATGCCAAAATATCCGTCATTTCGTTTAGTTTTTTGATGCCAAGTTTGTCAAGATCAGTCCATCAAAGAACAATGCCTCCAAAAATGCTGACACCAGGTGGCACATGGAGACGACAGTACTGAATTTTTGAACCCTTCCGCTTTTACATCTGTCCCCATTTATTTTTTTCATTACCCCCCTAACCCTAACCCTACCCCCAGGGTCAGGGTAGGACAAAAGATTTTTTGTGCAAGTCGTCCTTGCGCACACATGCACACTCCATCCAGCCCCAACATGTGGATAAAAAAATAAATCAATAATAACCCTTACTCTTAGCCACAGTTCAACAGTCCAGCAGCCTCCTCTCCAACCCAAAGGGTTAGGACAAAAGATTTGTAGGGCGGGGCGTAGGGTTAGGGTATGGGATTTGAATCCCACCCCTAGAATAACGGGGGCGGGGAGGTGCACGGTCCTTCCTCCAGTCAACCGCACCCCCACGATCCCAAAATTGGCCCTGAGGGCCGTCAAAGTGTGTGCGCGGTCTGGTCAAAACTGCACGCTCACGGGAGCGACCACGCCCACCCCCGCGGCGCACCACAGTCCAGCCTGAGTCCTGGTCGTGACTCATGACTGTTTTCTTTTAAATTTGTGCTATTTTTAATGAATTAAATGTATTTTAACTGTTTTTTTTGTTTTTTTTTTAACTATATCAATGAAAAAAGGAAAAAAAAATGTTTTAAGAAAAATTTGAGAAAAAATAAAAAATAAAATCAAGTTTTTAATTATTATATTATTAACTATGAAATGAAATGAAATGTGCCCTTGCGCGACGTTTCAACACTGTATCGTGTCTTCTTCAGGCTCAGGCACAAAATTATAATCAGGATGCTTGCAGACTGGCTGAGAAGTTATCCCTGGGCTGGTCAGAGCAAGAGTGAGGAAAAACTACACATGGGTTTAGGACAAAAGATTATTAGGGAGGAGAGTCCCCGTTAGGGGACTCTCCTCCCACTTGCACACTCCTTCCAGCCACCCCAGGACGGATCAGCCCCACAACCATCCCCACCAACCACCACAAACAATTTTTCTTTTACAGGTAAGTATAAGGGTTCCAACAGGACCAGGTGAGTATAAATGAACTATAAGCACACGACACAATATAATGAGTAAAATGAAATATAAGAACATCCCAAAACAATGTACAGGGTTATGATGTATATATATATATATATATATATATTATATATTAGTCCAGTATAATGATAATCATAACATACTAAGGATCCGGATTCCACGACCACCATAATTATAATTAGGGTTATAAAATATTTGTGTGTGACCCCTCTTATTATATTAATTAAAGAAGAAGTGGTTAGGGTTAGGGCCGAATCTTAAGGGTTAAGGTTAGGATAAATAATCAGGTTAGGGTTAAAAGTAAAATCAAGGGTTAAGGT
>JBBMOE010000102.1:53430-302399 GCA_037975065.1 Chaetodon trifasciatus | reverse complement strand
ACCCTAACCCTAACCCTAACCCTAACCCTACCCTAACCCTAACCCTAACCCTAACCCTAACCCTAACCCTAACCCTAACCCTAACCCTAACCCTAACCCTAACCCTAACCCTTACCTGGACATTTTTCCTAACCTTAACCCTTAGACTCTGGCCCTAACCCCAACCCCTTAACCCTACCTAATCATAACCCTTATTATTAAAACATAACCCTAAGCTTACTATTTTAACCCTACTTCCTCTACCCTAACTTATATAATTATGATGATGATTATTATTATAACCCTAATCTTGTGGGGATCTTGGGATCCGGATCGGGATGACACTGGATGGAATTTAATATCAACACTCTTATGGATATATGGATGTTTGTGTGCATATATGTATATAGAAGTATTATTTCAAATGATTACTTACCTGTACATGTGTTATAGTGTGTATTTTTATATTATAAACTCTATAAGCCCTCATATACATACCTGAATATAAATGAACTTGTTTTAATGTCCCTGGCTCTCCCTCGATGGTCTCTTGGCTCCGGCAGTCACAATCCTGTGAAAAAAAGAAAAAAATGATTATTATATATACAATTTTGATTTATTGATATATAATCTCATTAAATATATAGTAACATATATTAAATGGTCTGATACTCACCTGAAACATAATAATGTATGGATACATGTATATATATTATCATTCGAGCATGTTTAAACATAAAATTATATAATTTATGGATATGATGGAGTGTGTGTGGGGGGGTCCGGGACTGGCCCATGCTGGGGGGTGCTGGATGGAGCGTGCACGCGCGCGTGTCGTCCCCTACGGGGACGCCGCGCCCCCTAAAACACTTTGTCCTAACCGGCCAGTGCCTCCAGTCCTCCCTGGGGTCTTGTCCTGTTCCTCCTCCTCCGCCTCCTCCTTTCTTTGTTCTTATGAAATGAGATGAAACACAAGAGCATTCTCTGTTTATGTTTGTGAAAAAAGAAAACATTGTATATATTACATATCATATTATGTACATTATATTGTGACAGAATGTCTTCTTATAATAAGTTTTCATATGTTGGCTTATTATACCAACTATTTGGCATCTGGACAATAAGACTTTTATGTGTTGGACTGTTACAATCTTAACTTCTTATCTCTATTGTGATCAAAAGCATCGTGATTTTCACTTACCTGTGATGTTACTTACCTGTTCCACTTATATCGTCGTAATTGAATGGTTCCTTTTCTCCTGTGGATTCTTGGAAATTGTATTTGCATAACGTCTCATTATCTGTTTAATATCATACTTACCTGTTTGGATTATTGATTGTGTGTATGAAAAGATGACGGAGTTCCTCCATTTTGGGATTTAAATGTAATGTTGTTGTAATGCGTAAGGTCACCTGAGGTTGGCGTTCCACTTCCCCCGCCGGTTCCGGTTAACCTTGGTGACGCAATTTCGAGCGGCAATATTTGAATTTTAAACCTAGACTCATTCATTCTCTACCGAGTCTTCACCGAGATACAAGCGGGGAGAATTAACGGAGCGTTAACACTCACGACTGCGTTATCATTGTTTGTTTTTCATTTTCTACTTTTCTAAACAAGTGTGCCTGAAGAAGGTCCTACTCGGACCGAAACGTTGCAACTGTAACTTGTTTAGCAATCTTCATTTTTTGAATTTTCAAATAAACAACGAGTGTTAACGGAAGAAGTTTTCTCTTCTCTTTTCAACTTTGAGTGACAGTTTTTACATTTTTATTTAACGGTGTTTCAGCCGTGTTTTTCTTGTGTTTTGCTTTTCATACACACGTTTTTGTATTATGGATTACTTTGGAGGAGATGATGATGACGGCTGGACTCGGGTGAGTTACCGGAGGGGTCGTCTGGAGCGCCGCGGAGAGCAGCAGCGCTATTTCGACCGCCAGCCGAGGAGAGTGGACTCTTACTCTCGCCGTGACCGGCAGCCTCCCCCGGTAAGACGCTCTTATGCCTCAGTGACCAGAGGCTATCCACGACGCCACCGCGACAGTTCAGCGTATTTCATTGATCGTAACGGACCCAGAGATCGCCGCGCACCTGCGGCTACAACGGGTTTCCGAGCGGCACCGCGTACCCAAACGCGTGGCTTCGGCTACGGTGCGGGCTATCAGCGGCAGTTCACCGGTAGGAATTATTTTCAGCGTCCGTACGGTAACCGCGGCTACGGTAATGCTAATTACCGGCAGCAACGGAGCCAGCAGCCTGCGCGTAAGCCCAGTTATGCGCAGACGGCACCGGCTCAACACACAGTTCGATCCCAAGATCCGGACTTCACTGATAAAGTTCGTATTATCCACAAGATAATAAAATCAGCCCATCACCTCAAGAATGTGTCGGGTACTGAGCCACCCCCCATCATTAAAAAAACTACGCAAAACTTAGCCAGCTTTATTAAGCCAGCCTCCCCGAATAATGCTACTCAGGCGCTGCTAGAGGGTAACGCAAACAACTGGGAATATACGGCTATTCTCATCCTGCGTCAGCATTATGAGGATAACATAGATAAGGACATACAGAGTCTGGCAGGCTTTCCCGTCCTTGACTGGCAGAGCCCTTTTCAGGTCGCCACAGCCTGGGCGAGGAAAAACCTTGGCCATCGGTTAAAGCCTGAGACGCTGCGTGAAGTTGAAGGCTTCCTCCGAATCAATCTTCCAGCTCAGGCTCCCACACCCACGCCCACGTTGGTCCAAACAAAACCTACCTCACAGGTGCTGGCTGCTCCTCCCACGGCCCCTCCTGCTCCCCCACCAGTGACAACACGTAACACGATTGTTACGCAGGCACAAGTGCACGCGCCTATGTGCACGAATGCAGAGACACTGACCCTGGCAGACTTACCTCCTGCTCCTGCTCCTCTTCGTCCTCCTCCTCCTCCTCCTCCTCCTCGAGCCAAATCAGTCTCTGTTGCCATGATGACGGACCAGAGGGGTGGTGATTGGTCTCCCTTTCTCCCTGAGGCTGCAGAAGAAGATTCTCCTCCTCCTCCTCCCCCCTTCTCCTCCTCTCTTCCTCCTCCCTCTTCACTTCCTCCTCCCCTCCTCCCTCCCCCTACTTCCTCCCCTACCCCTCCATCTTCTCCCCCTCCTACCTCCACTCTCCCTCTCCATCCCTTCTTCACTTCCTCCAGGCGGCGTTCATCCCTCCAGGGGGCGCCATTGGACCCGAAACCACAGAGACAGCAGAGGGCCAGTCAGATGGACGGTCATGAGGTTACCAGAGTGGCATCCACCGCCCCTGCAGCAGTTCCTCCCTCTCTTCTTCCTCTCCACAACCCCTGCGTGGTCCGGGAGAGCCCTGGGATCCGGCTGTCTCCAGAGGAAGAGCCAGTGTCTTCCACGCCTAGGCCCAGCACCAGCCATGAGTCCTCCATGCCTAGGCTGACTCCAATTGGTTCCCGTCCTCCATCCAGAGCCTCCACCTCCACGCCTCTCCTTCCACGCCAAGCGGTTCGGAGCACCACGACCCCCCAGGAGGTCACCATACAGCTGACCCCACGGCCTCCGGTGGCCCCCCCACAGCAATCAACATCACAACCACCTACTCACACTCCTACACGCAGACCTACAAGACATGTTAATACAAACCAAAAACTCAAAGAATGGGGTCTGTGTGTTAGAAAAAAATATTTAATCATTGGGGACTCGAATGTCTCCAGGTTTCCTCCCTTCCAGTTCCAGGACCTGCAGGTGGACAGCTATCCGGGGGCCTCCTTCCATCATGCAGAGTTTCTTCTGTACAGGGCTGTCTGCACCACAGAGGTGGAGACGGTCATCCTGTCATTTGGACTAAACAGCAGAGGACAGAAACCACGTCAGGTGACCATCAAACAGTTGCAGAGAGCCATGAGAGTTGCCAGAACCAGGTTTCCTGAGGCTAAAATTTGGGTCCCTCTGATCAACTGTTCTCCAACACTGCCACACAAGGACCAGCTAAACCTGCAGGTATTGAACACCCACATTATGAAAAATTATAATTTCATTCCAAAGCTTCCCCTTCAGGATTTTAATACTGAACTGGATGGGATCCACTGGACCCATTCCACAGCCTCCAAAATGTTTGATCACTGGATACGCCAGGTAAACTAGAGGTCCCCGTGAGCCTGTCTATTCAGGAGGGGTACAAAAATGTACTAGTTTTGGCCAAACAAGCTAAATTAACTAATGCCCAGCTTTCTCTATTAAATAAGGGCTTGAATTTTATTCCCACCAGAGGCAGCAATAAAAATCTCAGGCCTCAGGTCAGATTTGACTTACACAATTACCACAGGAGATTAAAACTTTGGGCCTATTATGGAGGGGAGGGAGATTCAGCTAAACAGCCTTTCACTCCCAGCTCTACTTGGACCCCTCCAGAAATTAAAATACCCGCTTATCTTCGGGAATTAATAAAATTAGACCTAAATTATTTTTATAACTCATTTGAAACTATTAGAATAAAATCCAATTTGACACCGGAGGAGAATGTGGCCCTGAAAGAATTGATGGAGAACAAAAATATTATTATTAAACCGGCAGACAAGGGCAGTGTAGTTGTGGTAATGGACCTTCAACAATATTTATGGGAGGGACATAGACAACTAAGTGACACTAGATACTATCGTAAATTAGATAAGCCTATATATCCAGAAACTTTTATACTTACCACCCAGATATTTAATAAGATACATGAGAAGAAATTGATCAATTCCAAGCAGCGTAATTATTTAATAGGAGACTCTGAACCCAGACCTAGGCGTTTTTATTTACTCCCTAAGATTCATAAAGACCCTGCTACTTGGAGTAAACCGTTTTTGATTCCCCCAGGACGTCCGATAGTCTCTGATTGTGCCTCTGAAACCTATAGGGCTGCAGAATTTATTGATTATTATTTGAATCCACTAGCTAAAAAGCACAGCAGTTATATTAAAGATACATACGACTTCATAGATAAGATTAAAAACCTAAAAATTCCCATTAATTCGATTTTGTTTACTATTGATGTGGACAGCCTGTATACAAACATAGATATTCGAGAGGGCATCCTAGCTGTTAAAAACATTTTATACCAAAATTATGATAAAAAAAGACCTGACAAAGAACTATTACAATTACTGGAGATTAATTTAACTAGAAATGATTTTGAGTTCGATGGTAGGTTTTTCCTGCAAATCAAAGGCACTGCCATGGGGAAGAAATTTGCTCCTGCATATGCAGATATATTCATGGCATCATGGGAAACAGCTGCTCTTAATAAGTGTGATAAAAAACCTTTACATTATTATAGATACCTCGACGATATATGGGGAGTTTGGACCCACTCAGAGGAGGATTTCACCAATTTCCTTCACACTTTAAACAATCACAATGCATCAATTAAATTGAAATCTACCACCCATCACAATACAGTGGATTTTTTGGATACGACCACATTTAAGGGTCCTAAATTTATAACACATAATCACTTAGATATCAAAGTTTATTTTAAAGATACTGATACACATGCATTGTTACACAAGAGCAGTTATCATCCTAAGCATACGTTTGCAGGATTAATTAAATCACAGTTGCTCAGGTTTCATAGAATATGTACACAGCCTGAAGATTTCAAACAGGCCACTAAAGTGTTATTTTCGGCTCTGTCCACAAGGGGGTACTCTAGGACCTTTCTTAGGACTTGTTTTAAATCTTTCCTACAGATTAAGCCTGTTCAAGTCTCCTCTGCTCTGCCTTTTGTCACTATTTATTCTCCATCAACGGTTAAATTAATTAGACAGATTAAGACTAATTTAGAGTTTAATATAAGGGCACATCATCCTCACAGTGATTTTAGGATTATTGCTGCATTTAGGAGGAATAAAAACCTCAGAGATTACCTGGTAAGATCTAGGATCAAATCGAGGCCTCACCAAAAACCTGGCCCACAAAATGACTTTTTTAAACAGTTAGAATGGGTTTATGACCCTTACAAACAAAGGGTGTTTAGAACGGCCCAACGTGGCAGTGTTACTTCTAAAAATTGTGTATATTTGATCACCTGTAAAATATGTCAAAAAAGATATGTGGGTGAAACTAAGCTTCCCATACATGTACGGTTCACTTGTCATAAGTATAATATTATAAGACATAAAAATACTGACCGGCATGTTGTCCAACACTTCATCTCCCATGGATGGGATGCGGTGCAGGCTTTGATCCTGGAGTGTAATCCACACTGGTCCACGGCCCATAGGAGAAGAGCAGAAAGGGACTGGATTAATAAATTAGGGACAACATATCCACAAGGGCTTAATGATAGAATGTATTTCCGTGCCTAAACCCAACCAGTGTGTCTTGATCTGGCCCTAAACCCAACCTTGTCTCATTCATTATTATAATCCCAACCCAGACGGTTATCCTAACCTTAACCCCTTCAATCTGCCCTAACCCCAACCTCACTAACCCTAATGTATAAGCCTTTCTAACCCTAATTATTAACCATAACCCTTGGAATCTGGCCCTAACCCCAACCCACAATATTTATTATTATAACCCTTACCTGGACGTTTTTCCTAACCTTAACCCTTAGACTCTGGCCCTAACCCCAACCCCTTAACCCTATCTAATCATAACCCTTATTATTAAAACATAACCCTAAGCTAACTATTTTAACCCTACTTCCTCTATCTAACTTATATAATTATGATGATGATTATTATTATAACCCTAATCTTATGGGGGGTTTTGGGATCCGGATCGAGATGACACTGGTTGGAGTTTAATATCAACACTCTTATGGATATATGGATGTTTTTGTGTGTGTATGTGTGTATATATAAGTATTATTTCATGATTACTTACCTGTACATGTGTTATAGTGTATATTTTTATATTATAAACTCTATAAGCCCTAATATACATACCTGAATATAAATTAACTTGTTTTATGTCCCTGGCTCTCCCTCGATGGTCTCTTGGCTCCAGCAGTCACTATCCTGTGGAAAAAAAGAAAAAAAGAAAAAAATGATTATTATATTATATATACAATTTTGATTTATCAATATATAATCTCATTAAATATATAGTAACATGTATTAAATAGTGTGATACTCACCTGAAACATAATAATGTATGGATACATGCATAGATATTATCATTAAGCATGTTTAGACATAAAATTATATAATATATGGGTATGATGGAGTGTGTGTGGGGGGGTCCGGGGCTGGCCCATGCTGGGGGGGGCTGGATGGAGCGTGCACGCGCGCGTGTCGTCCCCTACGGGGACGCCACGCCCCCTAAAACACTTTGTCCTAACCTTAACCTTACCCCCTTCTTGCCTAATCCTAACCAGTCAGCCCCACCTCTTTTTTTAACCCCTATATATTATTTAATAAATAAATAAATAAAAAATTAATTGATTAATACGGTTAAAAACATTCATTGGACGGGGGCATTCATTAAAAACCAATTGGCGGTATTTGCAATTCATGGGGGGTTGGGTTAAAAACATAAATATTATACATTAATTTCATTGGATATAATACGGGTTAAAATAGGTATTAGGAATTCATGTGGGTAGCTAGGGGTTAAAAAGACAGTTAAAAAAAAGTTATTTGACATTTTAATGGGTTTTATTAAAATTATCTAAATTCATATTGGGTACATAGGGTTTAAAAACTAAAAACTATTAAATAGGTTATATGGTCCAAATATGGTTGGTTAAAAACATCATTTTATTTTGAAGGTGGAGTTTAAGAACATTTGTTTCATTGCGCATGTGCTTCGCCATTTTAGTTATTTAGTTTTTGTGCGCATGTGCGGTCGCCATTTCTTAAATCCATTTGGCTGAACCCTCATTTTGTATTTGGCTTTCAAAGAGGACAGACGTCCTTTGGATCACTCAGCCGCAGCATAAAAGTAAGTTTCTTTAGTTTTCTTAGGTGTGCTTACCTGAAGAAGGTCTTATAAGACCGAAACGTCGTAGCACACCATTCTTTGTTGTTTACAGTAGTAAGGCTGATTTAGCGCTTTTGTTTTCTTTTTGAGGGCGAGTCTGCCGGTCTTTTGTTTGTTTTTCTGCGTTGTTTTTGGGCTTTTTCCTTTCCCTCTTTTCTTTGGGAAAGTGTTTTTAGTTAATTGGTTTGTTTGTTTGTTGTTTTTTCGAAAAACTAAAAATAGACCAAAAAAATAACAAAATTATTAAAACACAAAAAAATAACAAAACTTAAAAGAACAAAAAGAAGTATTTGAAAAAAAAGAACAAAACCAGAAAAACGGTGTTTAGTTTTTGTTAAAGGACTAATCTGTCCATTTTATTCTGTTTTTTCTGATTTTTACTGGTTTTCCTTCCCCTCTTTTTTTTCCTTTTTGGGGAAGTGTTTTTAGTTGTTTGCCCTTTTGTTTTCCTTAAAACCATTAACAAACAAACAACTAAAAAACAAACACAAATTAATTGACACAGACACAACAACAAAAAAACACACAAAAATGTACGCCTGGGCGGGTGGGCGCAGGGACTGGCGTCCCCAGCGCACTCGCCAGGAGTACTGGGGCCGGGGGGACGGGCGCTACCCGGGCTGGATGGACCGTGCACCGGTTTTCCCCCCATGGGGAGGAGCTCAGCCCCGATTCCCTAACCCTATTTTACTTACCTAACCCTATTAATTTGAATTTACAACCCTAAATAAAATTAACCCTAATTTCTTCTGTAACCCTAATTGTTTTTAACCCTAAGCACGGGATCACAGGGATCATAATACAAAATATGATGTATGTTCTGTATGAAGGGGCTTTATGAAAATAAGATGCAACATTTATTTATTATTCTGTTGCTTGGCGGGGGGAGAGGGCTGGCCCATAAGGGGATAAGCTGCGATGGAGCGTGCATTGACCAGGGAGCCCCCTCCGGGGGCCCCCTGGTCCAATATTTATCTTTCCTAACCCTTACCCTATGTTATTTTAACCCTAACCCCAACCCTTATCTTATTTCTAACCCTAATAAAGAAAGATTAACCTCAGATTAGAGGAGTCAGTAAGCAGATGAATGCCCTAAAAACGTAAAGCTTGGGATATACATTTATTAAGAAATATAAATATGGTTGATGTGGGATTTATTGGGGGGATGGGACTGGCCCATGCGGGGAGTAGCTGTGATGGAGTGTGCATTGACCGGGTCGCCCCCTCCGGGGGCGACTCGGTCTAAAATCTTTTCTTCCCTAACCCTTCATTAAAAAATAGAACAATTTAAAAAATTCATGAGTCACGACCAGGACTCAGACTGGACGGTGGTACGCCGCGGGAGTGGGCGTGGTTGCTCCCGTGAGCGTGCAGTTTTTACCAGACCGCGCACACACTTTGACGGCCCTCTGGACCATTTTTGGGATCGTGGGGGTGCGGTTGATTGGAGGAAGGACCGTGCACCTCCCCGCCCCCGTTATTCTGGGGGTGGGATTCAAATCCCATACCCTAACCCTAACCCAGCTCATTTTATGATTTAGTACAGTAGAAATTACATATTGGTCCTATAACTTTTAAACATTTTAAGTGCTTTTTACTGTTAATTGTACATTTCAGCCATTTTCAGAGTTCAGTCTGCAGAGCAATTCTGCCTGCTGGTCTCGCACTGCCATTGGCAAGAAAAAAAACTTTTGGCTTTTCTTGATAGTTTGTGGTGACTATATTTGATTGAAGCACCCATAATTCTTGATGCATTTGACTAATATGCAGAGTTAGTTTTTGTATCATTGGCATTGTAAACCAGGTTCAATTTTGGTTTAATACATGCTTTCTTAAAATGTTACTATGTGTGTATTTTTTTTATTGGCAATTGATTCCATTAAAGTGTTCCTGGACTAAAAGGTAAAATGCAATTTTAAAATTAAGTAAGTACAACCTGATTATTTTGATAATTAATCATCACAACATTTAGTAAAATTAGCATTTATGTTTGATTAAATAGCAGTCTAATTTTCAGTTACATCTACTTTGCATTTGGAATTTTATGTACTTTTTTTTGTGGTTTTTGACTTATGAGGCATAATTGCACTAACTCAGGATTTTTATTATATCTACTCAATTGTTTCACGTCATGGTACTAAATGTAGTTAGTTACATATACTTAATATTTTTACTTAGATTTACCAAGGTCATTAAATATATTTAAATGATTTCGCAACTTTTTAATATAGTCAATATTTCTAAGTGTAAAAATGTTTCACCAAAGAAATTGAGTAGAGCACAGTAAAAGTTTTTAGAGTGTATGCGCTTGCGTGATATCTTTTATCAATTTTAATATATATGTGTGTGTGTGTGTGTGTGTCTAATTATTGCGCCTATTTCTTTAATCAATCCAGTATTTTATCCTATTGTATTTAAGTTATTTATAACCTCTTATTAAATTATTTATATTTATTTGTCTTTGACAACAAACAGTCATTTTTAACATACTCTTTCTGTAACTCCTGCGGGAGAAATATTTTTAAACTAAGGCAGTTTATTATTAAAGAAGAAGATAGTTTTAATTCATATTACATTCCCGCTGCCCTACCTGCGCCTTGAAACTGATACAGTAGCCCTATCCTAATTTTTGTCAGTTTATTTTACTTTATTTCATTCTTTTACAGACATCTTCTCAATGCTTTTACTGACTGAGGTATCATTAACCTCTTTTACATTTATTCTCTCCCCTTCTTCTTATTTTGATCTCATTTTAGACAGCCTTTTTAACAAGACTGTGCCTTTCCCTTTTCCCCTGAGCCTGCGCCCATCGAAACATCCAATAGGATGTAACGTTATTACCCTAACCAAACTCCTGACCTGACAACAATAGAGGCAGATACATTTAGTTCCTATTTTTCATGGTTTTCTGTTGGAGGTGTCTCAGAGACACAGACTATAAATGTTGAACATTTCAGCACATGAGAACTTACAAATCACATAACAGACATGAGCATCATTTCACAGAAAATAGACAAGTTTATGAACAAATCAACACAGAAACGACAAGACTGATGTAACAGCGGGGGCTGTCATCTTTGAGTAACAGCCCCCCCCACCCCCCCACCCCCAGCTGAGACAATAGTTTCAGCTGAGTGAGTCAAGACAGTTAAAGGAACAGGCCACTGTTTTCACTGTATTCTGATATCTTAGCCAAGGCTCCACTGTTTAACTGAAGATTTCATAACAAAGACAGAAAACATACACGATTTACCCTTCAACACTTAAAAACAAGAAATATTATTTCAGATATTTTCCAATTCACTTTCTTCAGACAAAAGTTTTTCACTTCATTGTTCAATTTGTTATATTATTATTTTTCACATCAACAGCTCAGTGTTTTCTGTGTTTTCACAAACTGCATCAAATTGATGAAACAATCACTGTCACTGATCCATTCTCAATGGTTAATAAGTAACGTCTGAACACCTTTGCTGCTAAAACTTTCACTCAAGTCAACAATTTACCTTTCTTCATTGCTGCTGAATCACTTTTCACTACTTTCCTGAAAACATCACAACGTAAAACAGTAATTCGTACATCCCGACTCCCTGTCACATATAGGTGGATTACATGTTCACAGATTATCGGTCTGTGGGTTCAGCTCTGTGAGGTCCAATTGAAATCAGGGTTAGAGGTTTGGGTGAATCCTGACAACATCAAAATACATCTGAGACAATTCTAAGACTTCAAAGTGAAATATTTGCATGCAAAAAAAAATGACATTAATACCCACCACAAAAAAACTTCATGTTTCCATCATTTTCATTCTTTACAAACATGAAAGTCATTTCAAATGTTTTAACTCCAAAAGAAAAAAATCCAGCTGAATGATCCCTCAAAGGGGAGCAACCCCCCATCACCAGATCAGATGGTACAGTCCACCACCCCAACCCCCTCCTCTTATTGAGCTGAATGAATGAGAGAGAGAGGTAGAGTCATTGTGGCATGCCAACACAGACTCTGCAGCAACACATTCCTCTTCACTCGATTTATTCTGCCAGAAAACACACAGATCACTGGTTTGAGTCCAGTTGCTCTCTGTTTAAGTCCAGTTAGAATTTCTTGATTGGTGTGTGGTTACAGAGATGAAGTTGCTGCTGCTGTTGTTGTTGTTGCTGATGGAACAAACTTTAGCTCAACAGAGAGGTGAGAGTTTTTCTTTACACTGAATTTGCTTTGCTATTAACGTCTACTGACTTCTTCTGAGTTTTACTGAATTCTGCTGTTGTGCATTACACTCCAATAATTTAGGATTACTTGATCCAAACTCCTCAGACTTCACTTTCTTCATTTCAGAGCAATGTCAGAAATTGTTTGGTCCCATTGAGTTCAAAAAGAGTTAAAAACATGGCAAGTCTTTATCTTTGCTACAGAATTATCTGAAAACCTGTTTCATCATTTTCATTCTGAAAGGATCAATAAATCAACTGACCACTTTGATTAAAAGTTTTTTTTTTTATCAATAATGTAAAAGTTTGAAGATTTTATCACAGAAATGCAGTCTAACTCTGACTCTTTTCATTTCTGTTGAATAATTCTGCTGTTTTTTGTGAATCACAGTTTTAATGGCTGAATATTTTGGTTTCAGCTTGTCAGGTTTCACTTCATTTTCAGATGCTTCCAGAAAAACAGTTCAAATGAAACTGTTTTTTGTCTGGTTGACTTTACCTGAAGCTTCCTGTCAGATAAATCTACTGAATTATTGTTTTTAATGATTGCACAGTTTGTGATGCCACAGTCATAGTCTGAATTGTTGACTGTTATAAAGTGGAGCTCACAACCAGACAAACACTAGGAGAAGACTTTACCTCTGTTAGCTGTTAGCTCTGCTAGCTCTGCGTGTTACCTCCATCTGTGTGTTATTGTATTTTAACTTTGACTGAATTAGCTGATTTCACACACTTTCTGGAGTTTTTTCTGTTAATTTGTACTAATGATTGAAATTATAAAGAAATAACTGTTGAAATGCCATGATTTTTTTTAAAAAGTACACCTAATGGAAAGAGCAGTATCTCCCCCTCAGTTGTGTCTGGGTTAGGGTTAGGGTGTTACATTCACAGACATGATGTCTTCTTGTGGTTTCATCAGCGCATGGAGGTTTTGTGGTGAATCTCTGACATGTGAGTCCAGATGGACTCAATGATGCAGGATTTCTGTGTTCACTTCAGCTCAGTCTTCACATTTTAACCGGTATACTTTTACTGTACTTTATCAGTGATTCATGAATCAGCAAGTGATCAGTGTGTGTGTGTGTGTGTGTGTGTGCTGATAAACATATTAATGAGGATCGCCAGACAGCAAGACTGCAAGTCCTGCTGAGAAACAGTCTTTGTGTGTGTGTGTGTGTGTGTGAGAAAGAGAGACAGAAAGAGCAAGAGGAAGAGATAATTACTGTTAACAATCACACTCCGCCTGCTTCCTCTCTGCTCCCCCTCCCCTTCAAAAACCCTAAAGCCCCCTCACCATCGTTACCACACCTCCACTACAATACCCCCTCACAGAGCAGCAGACTTCTCACATCACAATGTGTGTGTGTGTGTGTGTGTGTGTGTGTGTGTGTGTGTTGTTGGGGGATGGGTCAGAGGTCAATCGGAACATCAACAGAATAGTTTAACACATTCCTGAGTGAATAAACTGTGAGCTGCAGCAGCTTCACTCACTGAAGGTTTCAACTGAAACTTTACACATATGAATCATGAAATCAGTCAGCTCGCCTCTCATGACTCATCTCGTCAGTATTTTATCTGCAGCTGAAATCTGACTGTGGATCGGTTTTGAAATGGACTCAACATTTCATTAACCACACATTAAATCCCCTCCAGCTTAAATTAAATTATTCATCATACTGAACTTCTGCCAATGTTTACATCTGCCTGTCTTTTTTTGACTGTTTGACCTGATTGTGTAGAAAGGGTCAAACTAAGGTGTTAAGTTAAGGTTAGGGTAAGTCTCCAGGTAATGAATGTAAGTCTATGATGTCCCCACACGTGATGACCACCCTGTGTGTGTGTGTGTGCGTGTGTGTGTGTGTGTGTGTGTGTGTGTGTGTGAAATTACATCCTTGTATTTAAGATCTTTTAACTGAAAGTCTGAAAGTGATGACTATCCAGGCATGAAACACCCCCTGACCCTGAGCCATACACAAGAAAACATGCACAGACTTCTGAACACCTGCAGACTCTGTTGGTGACGACCGAAGTTGTTTTTCATTCAAAAGTGTGTTATCATTTACACATCCTTTGACGTCTTCATGTAGACACAGTCTGAAGGTCTGAAGGTCTGTGTGTTCCCACAACAAATGATTGTGTGTGTGTGTGTGGGGGGGGGGGGGGGGGACCACCCAGTTGATGTTATCACACCTCAACAGCTGATCACACACAACAGTAATTAACGTGTGTGTGTGTGTGTTTGTCATTGATGTCAAGTTTCTGCAAATGTTGAAACTTTCAGATCTTTTGACAAAACTGATCAAAGAGTTGAAGTCAATTCTTTTGGCTGGAGTATTTAATGTATTTTTGTTTTCTCTGACTTCAAGTTGAAAAAAATGGTGATGAAAATGAGTTCATCCTATTTCAGTTTCAGAGAGTTTGCTACTCAACAAACTGATTTCACTGTGGTCAAAGAATTTGGTGAAAAAAATACTTCATGTTTAAAAAACTGACACAAAACTGACTGACAGACTTTACCCCAACAAATGACTGCAACCATTTGATCTACACTGCAGACTTGTCACCTGAATACGTTTAACAACTGCTAATTTCATCAGTGTAGAATAAGGTGACAATCAATCGGTTCATCAATCAGCGTGTTTTACATAAAGACTGTATCAGTGATCAATTTGACCTTTTACGCCTGAACCAAAAAAGCAGATGTTGTGTGTGTCAACTGATCGTTGATCGTTTTATTTCAGTTTGTATTTACAAAAAATTGTTAAAAAAAAAAAAAACTTCTTCACACACGTACACGTACCTTTAAGTAAGATATGGGAAACCTTTGTCCTATAAAGGTCCATTTCAATTTAGAAAAAATTCTTTTAGGGCCAAACGTAATGATTGAGTACATATATCACACTAACCACTGCAATGCCTGAACTGCTTCTGTTTGGGGAGGTGTCTGATATCAGATGATGATGATGATGATTCAGGTTTGGGTCAGTCAGTCTTCAGTCAGTGTTCAGACCTGCTCTCATTAGCAGCTTGTTGCTTTGCAACTCAGTGATTTCATGTTGTAGGTTGTCAGAAACATCAACTGGTTCCACATTAAACAGCAAATATGTTCAGTTCCTTTTGTTGACTCTTCATGTCCTGAAACTTCTCACCAAACACCTAAAACAGTTTTCACCCTCAGCAGCAGATTCACATGTCAGAGCAGCTTTTGGTCTTGCAGAGCAGGAACATGCTCAGTGTTTCTTAGCTGTTAGCTTAGCACAAACCTGCTTGCAGAACACTGTCTCTGTCAGAATGTGGTCCGTGAAAGCTGCTTGTTGAGAATTCAAACTCCACTGAAGAGCATTAACTTTATCTGAGAGCATTTGTCCATGAAACACTTCTGGGAAAAAATGGAGAGTAACAGTGCGAGAGAAGGTGATAGTGTGTACAGGAAAAGATGATTTGTTTGTGACTCTGAAAGACATTTAAATTTCCATGTTGAGTTTAGTTCAGATATTGAAAGCATCTTACTTGTGTACTTTTATGTAATTTGGATATTAATGTTTATGTACTGGCTCAGTGAATACAAACAACATAAAAACATTTGAGGCTGGAAGCAAACAGACAATGCGCTGGCTTTGGTCACATGATCACACAGTGTCACATGACAGCCTCAGGAAGTGATGTGTTAGCATGAGGTTTTAGACAGTGATTCATCTGAGAGTTTACCTGCAGAAACACCTGACCTGTCTGAGGCACTGCTGACTGTCTGACTTAGAAGACCAACAGCATTCAGTTCATTCATTCATTCATTCATTCATTCATTCATCCACTGACGCATTCATTCATGCATTTACACATACATACAGTCATTCATTCATGCATTTACACATACAATCATTCATTCATTCACTCTTTCAATCATGCATGCATGCATTCATTGATTCGTTCTTTCCCTTGTTCATTCATTAATTCATGCAATAATTCTTTATTTATGCTCAGGTGCCCTGGTACCTGAGGCTTTTATTCAGCAGTTCAGTTAACGTGTTCCAGGGTGCTAACAGTTATCTGTGTGTTTCAGGTTTGTTCCCAGCCATATTGAACTTGGCCAGTAATGCAGTGATCAGCAGTAATGCAACATGTGGAGATCCAGAACCCGAAGTTTACTGTAAACTGGTTGAACACGTTCCAGGACGACCGATCAAGAACCCACACTGCCCGAAATGTGACGCCAACTCTGTCCTGTCCAAAGGTACAAGACCAGAGGCCACATGTTGGGTCTCTGTAGATGAAAGAGCTCAGCCTGTACCAGCTCTATATGGAAAGTGTCCTGAGACAACTTCTGATGTGATTTGGTGCTATACAAATAAAACTGAATTGAACCTTGAACGTTGGACTGCAGGTCCAGCTTACTTTAAATCCAGAGGCCATATGCACAAACATTTCGAGAGTCCTCTCAGAGAGCTCCAAACTTAGCCTAAAAATTGAGGCAAGGAGTCTTAGGTTAGGAGTGATTCTCAATGCATCTCTGAGCAAAGAAGGGACTGAAACTGAATCTTTTTGAGGAGGTGTGGGTGACCCCATCGCCAGGTGTGACCCATCCTTTTAAAAGTTGTGATTAGTGGGTAAAAAGACATTCTCAGAGATTGGTGGACGGTGAAATCAACCGGCCTGATTGTAGACTTCAGTCTCTGTTCAATAAACTGAGTCGTGCTTTAAAAGAAGCCTCCAGAACCTTTGACATCACAGGTCTACCTGCACACTCACCTGTTCACATGCTGACAGCCGTTCTGTTCAGTAGCTTACGTTTGTTAGCGTGCTGCTAACTTTAGCATGTGATCTATTTGATGCTCCTTAATGAGGACAAATGTCTCAGCTTCCATCAGTTTGTGTGATTGTTGTCCAGCTCATAGAAGCAGCTGTTGACTGACAGAACTCTACACCAATCACAGCAGCAAGAAGCCACTGAGTCCATGAATGGCCTTTAGTGACCTGCAGGTAGAGACACCCAGTGGACACGAGGTGAACTGCGCCTCAGTTTTCAGCTGTGATTGTTTGTGTGATGGCTCTGCTGGTGAAGGTGGAGACAGACCTGAGTCTTCATCACTGCTGCGGTCAGATGTCTGAGTATTTCTTTCATTTCTGCTGTTCTTGTGTTGGTGGAGATGAGATGGAGCGCAAACATCATCCCTGCACTGTCTGATCTGTGGAGGTTCATTAACTCTCTTCATTCAGTGTTTGAAGAAGATTTCTCCTCCTCTTTCCTCCATTTCCTCCTCTTCTTCAGAAACTCCTCGGCCTCCTCAAAGTCTTCCTCTCTGCTCCTCACAGTTTGTCATTTGAGGAGATCTCAGAAAATGTCACAAATTTAAGGATTTTCTTAGAATTTCATCCCCTGACACTAAAAGCATAGAGGGGTCAGTTTAATGGATCAGTCTGGTCCTGTTCTGTATCTTTCTTATGACCATTAGCCAGAACAACAGTGTGGCTTATTGAGATATTTTTTAATGTTTCTGGACAACAATGGTGAAACAGGCTTTGACACACACCCCATACTTGTTAACTAATGACTCATCATTTATCATTAGTGTTCAGCAACATTATCCTCAGATGATTAGTGACCTCCTGAGCTTCCTCTGACTTCAGAGGCAAACTTCTTCCTGGACAAAAGCAATTTAAAGTATAAGAAAATTCTGATATTTTCAAAATGTCTTGATTAATCAGGAACACATCAGAAATCAACAGCTTAGGAACAAACTAATCCATCAGATAAATCATCAGTCACTCTGATAACTGATCACTCTGAACACTTCAAACTGAATTTATCATGTTTCACATCATCAATGAAGTATCATTTATCAGAGTACACATGAGTACTACATAACAGTACAACAGTACACTGACAGTACTTCACAGTCGTAAGTATTACAAGTAGTACTAACAGTATTTGTGTGTGCTGTTCAGAGCGTCATCCAATCACAAACGCCATTGATGGGACGAATCAGTGGTGGCAAAGTCCAAGTATCAAGAACGGACGACAGTTTCACTGGATTACCATCACACTGGACCTCAAACAGGTAACACACCTGTGTGTATATACAGTATGTGGTATATATACAGACATACACACGTGCTGCACACACACACACACACACACACACACACACACACACACACAGTATTGGTGTATTCATAGTGGCAGGTTACAGGTACAACAACGACAAGATTCTTGGTGTTTGCTGACTATAAATCTGTCTGATTGTCTGAATTTCTATTTACAGTTCGACACATAAAATAACATTTTTTAAGTCTTTCAGTTGCTGGAATTAGAACAGCCTTACATTTCAAAGTGCTTCCAAAGGCAACCGGACATGTTTGGACACAATAATGTGTTCATATAAATAGTATAGTTAACAGTCGCTGTCTGCTGCAATCACTGCTGTTCATACTGTGACATTCACCAGTACATCAGTATCAGTACAGTAACCAGGTGAGCACAGCACAGGTAAGCGTCCTGACTCTTTTTCTGTCTCCTCAGGTTTTTCAGGTCGCCTACATCATCATCAAGGCAGCTAACTCTCCTCGGCCAGGTGAGACTAACATGTCTCTGAAACTGTTGTTTTTAACACCAAACTTTGACATCTTTTTAAAATACACACACACACACACACACACACACACACACACACACACACATACACACGCACACACATTGAACTGCTGAAGAAAGTGATATCAAAATGTCTGTCTGACTGACCTGTCTGTCTCTCCATTAGGTAACTGGATCCTGGAGCGCTCTCTAGACGGTGTGACCTTTGACCCCTGGCAGTTTTACGCCATCAGTGACTCTGAGTGTTTGTCTCGTTACAACGTAACGCCGAGACTCGGACCCCCGACCTACAAGACTGACACAGAGGTCATCTGCACTTCTTACTACTCCAGACTGAACCCTCTGGAGCATGGAGAGGTGAGACAGGCTGCTTGTCTGTCTGTACATAAGTCTCTGTCTCACCCTCTCTTTCCAACCTCTCTCTCCCGCTGACTTGTCTTTCTCTCATCTATGTATGTATGTGCCCTCTTTACCTGCCTCTCTGTATGTGTCCAACTCACTTACCTGTATTTCTGTCTAACCTGTTCATCTCTCTGTCTCTCGGTCCCTCTCTCTCTCTCTGATCCACCTTTCTTTCTCTACCTGTCTTTCTCTCTCAGATCCACACCTCTCTGATTAACGGCCGACCTGGGGCAGATGATTTGACCTCCGACCTCCTGAACTTCACGTCAGCTCGTTTCATCAGACTGAGGCTACAGCGAATCAGAACGCTCAATGCTGACCTGATGACCCTGAGCGCCCGTGACCCCCGAGACATCGACCCCATCGTCACCCGAAGGGTGAGACAGGCAGCTCTCAATGTTTTAGTCGTGGATGAGCCGTGTGACCATGTTATCAGCACAGTGTATTTCCTGTCAGCGGCGTTGAAAAAGAGATAAATAAATCCACATGGTCAGCTTGTTGGAATTGTTTCCAGTGTCACAAACTGCAGCGATCTTCATACATACTTGAGCATGTTCTAACTTGATTATCATACTGACATCATTTACATTCTATATATACAGTATATATGTACATGCATTAGCATTTTTTCTGGGGAGTGGCAGAACAACGGCATCAATCACTTTTTGTTAAATTTTGGAGGGAGAGGGGCTGTATCCACAACACAGATTCTATTTACAGTATGCATGCATTAATATTTCTTAGACATTCATTTAAACATGTACAAAAAGTGAATATCAGTGAATGGCAGCACTGCTCAGTTTCATTCTGCGAAATAAACAAGGCAACCAACTGCATCCAGCAAAACATGTTATTGTGTAATTTTAACAGAGAGGTTTTCCCTTGAATGGGCAGAGTAGGACTTCCCACATGAAGAGAAACATGGCAGAAAGCAGGCCAGGAAAGACATACAAGTCCGAGGGCAAGTCCCTTTTCATAATAATGCTCCCGTCCTGCTGGACCAGGTCTGAAACCCGGTCCTGGATGACGTATTTACACCTAACATGCGCATCCAAGCTCTCATGTCCAATCTGTTCCCCAGCCATGACCTTCTACCCCTGCTGCTGAAAGAGTTACATCCAGGCCTGGGTGGTTATGGCTACCACTCGCAAAGCCCAGACTGAACACACACACACACACACACACACACACACACACACACACAGACAAACAGAAGCAGACAACTAAAGTGGACAAAAAATTAATACGTCATTATACCTATTACTGTTTTTTCAGTGTTGTTAACCTTAACAACAAATCTAATAACTGAAGATAAACTTTACTTTGAGGTGAGTGGAGGCCAGCTGTCATCTGGACATGATAGCTATTGAAGTGTTGCTGCTCATTTTATGAATAGTAAGTGAAGCTGGCGACATAAAGTGCCGCTCTTGAATAGTTTCAGCAGAGGTCAGCTGATGTGTTCAAATGTCAGAAAATGCAGTCGTGTCATCAACACACCAGCAAGCGAGTTTGGAAAACACTGAAAATAAACGAGGCTCAATGCTTCAAAGCACCATGTGGATCGCTTCTGCCTTTGAGATGACAGCAGGAGTCCCTAAGCCTATCCCTAAACCAGGAGTGTGAAAGTGTTCATAGGAATTAAACAGGCTGCTTCTTCTTGTTAATGATAAGAAGTGTCATCATGTCATTAATACTTTGTCTTCCAGTATTATTACTCCATTAAAGACATATCTGTGGGCGGGATGTGTATCTGTTACGGCCACGCACAAAGCTGCCCGCTGGACCCTGTTACCAAGGTAAAGACACACATCTGCACACCTGTTCACCTGTACGATGCTCTGACGTTTGATAAAAACTGTTCTGTGTGCGTGTGTGCGCCAACAGAAGCTGCAATGTGTGTGTGAACACAACACCTGTGGAGAGAGCTGTAACGAATGTTGCCCAGGTTACCACCAGCAGCCATGGCAACCTGGAACTGTCTCAGAGGGAAACACATGTGAAAGTAAGAAAAGAGAAATGGAATCAGCCCGAAACACACTGGTTGGTCATTTATTGACCTGTGTTCACCACACCTGTCTGTCCCTCACCTGTCTGTCTCTCAGAATGTAACTGTCACAACAAAGCAGAGGACTGTTTCTACAATCAGACCGTCGCTGAACTCTTTTTGAGTTTAAACACTCGTGGCGTCCGTCAGGGAGGCGGAGTCTGCATCAACTGTCAACAAAACACCACCGGAATCAACTGTGAGACCTGCACTGCTGGATACTACAGACCTGCGGAGGTACAAATACTGCAAGTGATAGTACAGACCTACTGAGGAACAAATACTACAAGTAATAGTACAGACCTGCTGACGTACTGTGAAATACTGCAAGTAATTAAGATAGGACTTTGGACCCTAACCCTAACCCTCCAACACAGGGAAATTAAGTCATTACAGTCAGCAAGTATTACAAAGAAGAACCTGTCCTCTGAGCAGTCAGAGACAGGAGAGCAGATAGACAGGTGAGCAGGCTAACTGCTTTATCGGTACTTAAAATGACTACAAGTACAAGTAACATTACTGACAAGTAAAATTACAAGTACACAACAAAACAACTTTGTAATCCTAAAAAGAGTAAATGTTAGCACGTATGAAAAGCATCACGTCCTGAAGTTGGTAGATGATACTGTCACAGTCAGCCAAGAGGACATTTCCCATGATCCTTTGCTGACTATTTTTCAAACTGGTGCCATGAGCCACTGAATGGATTTTCCACCCTAACCCTGTCTAACAGGACTGTGATCACAATGTTTTATCAGTCTTTAATTGAGTCTGTGCTAACTTTCTCATCATTTGCTGGTATCAGTCTCTCAAGGTTAAACACAACAGTGTATTTCATACTTCGGTTCATGTTTGCAGGTACTGCAGATCTTTTCAACAGTTATGGAAGAAAGCACAATACATTCTTCCTGATGTTCGCATCCTTTACATCAGCAGCCTCAGTTTCTGCCATCTGATCCCCTCTTCAGACTTCCAACCAAAAGATTCAAGCACTCCTTTGTTCCCTCTGCCACCTTCTCCCTGAACTGCAGGAGGGAAACGTTGGTATTAGGTTCAAGCTCTGAAGGGACACAACTCTATTGTTTTAGTGCTGTGCTGTGTTTATTATGATTATTATTATTAGTTTCATTCAAACGTGTTCCAATGAATGGGGACAAATGGTGGAACTTTGAGTGGGTAATTATTGAAATGCTGCAGCTCCTCCTTCTTTTAGCAAGATTTAATTAGTTGAATCGACTTTGCTCATCTTTGTGAAGCCTGAATCCCACTCATTCCTGCTCACTGCTGTAATGTCCGGCTTTAGTTGAGCTGCTTCCTTCTGTCAAACGTAAAAGGAATTCACCAAATCGCAGCATGCAGCTATATTTTGCACAATTATTAACTTGCTGGCTTTTATTTTAAATGTTCACCAGTTTAACTGTATTGTTTTGCGTGTTGTATGTTTGTTTGTGCGTGTGTGCGTGTAGGTTTCTCCATATTCAGACTTTCCTTGTGTTGAGTGTAACTGTGATCTCAGAGGGTCAGAGTCTTCAGTCTGCACCCGAGATGACACACAGCCAGGTCATTATTAACATTATCATTACATTTATTGTTAACTTGCATATTACACACACACACACACACACACACATACATACATACATATATATATAAAATTACCCACTGTATATATGTGTGTGTGTGTGTGTATGTATATACATATACATATATATACACACATATGTATGTGTGTGTGTATAAATGATTATTTATATGCTATTGTGGTTGTTACTGTTATTACATTCAATACGGCAGCAATACAGTTTTATCGTAGCTCTACCTCTGTGTGTGCATGCAGGTGTGTCTGCAGGTCAGTGTGTGTGTAAGGAGGGTTTTACAGGTCCACAGTGCAATCGTTGTGCGTTCGGGTACAGAGATTTTCCTCAGTGTGTTCGATGTGAGTGTAACCTCGCCGGCAGCATCAATGAAGACCCCTGCAACCCCTGCATCTGCAAGGTAAAAACAGTAACGTCATATTGTACACTGTAAACAGCTGACCAGGGTCCACAGTGTGTGTCGGGGTGAACAGGCTGCGGTTTGATAAACAGCATTTCATGAAGAAGATGGTGACATTTAATATTCCAGCTTTAGTTATGAAAAGGTTTCATTTACATCACAGACAGTAAAACTTTGAGATTTTATTTATACCACACAGTTCTTGATCAATTGTTAAAGCTGACCCTGTCTCTGATATCTCACCTGTTTTCTGATGTCTCACCTGTCCTCTCTTCCTCAGGTGAATGTGATGGGAGCTCACTGTGATCTGTGTAAACCAGGTTTCTACAACCTGCAGGAGAATGATCCACTTGGCTGCACAGACTGTTTCTGCTTCGGCGTTTCCGACGTCTGCGAGAACTCAGTCTGGTCCACATCTCAGGTAAAACACAAAAACACACCTTTACACAAGTAACATACACCTGTGCACAACAACATACACTTCAACACACACAAATACATATGCATTCAGGTAATACAGCAGTACATTTTGTTTTTCTGTAAATACGGAGTTCTGGTGGTGATGATTTTTTTTCCCCAGGTGCTTCATACAGATGCTTGGCTCCACCCCTCTCAGTCCCACCACACGCCCTCTGTTGTCCATGGCAACGACCTCACCATCCCCAGCAACATCTCCTCTGGCCACGCCCACCAACAAGTGTTGTCGTGGGCGGCACATGACAGGTTCCTTGGCAACAAGGTCTGCTACCAGTTCCATATTTGGTCATTATTCTTTCAGTCAGTGAACAGGAACCTGTCCATCTGTCTGTCTGTCTGTCTGTTTGACTGGATGTCTTCCTGTCTGTTTCTAGCTCGTGTCCTATGGAGGGTTCCTGAAATACACAGTGCTTTACGACATCCCATTGGACAATGAAGACCATTCTCTCCCTGCCCACTCTGACATCATCATCGAGGTGATAAAAACTTCACGTCAACAAATCAAATAGTTACCGGGTTGTAGTAAAGTTACTGTTTAAAATGTTTAAAATATTACATGAATTAAGTTTGGATTAAACTTCTGAATTTCAGAAAACCTCTTGGCACATTTAAGGTCTATGACATGGTACTGAATTGCTTCTCTCTCGTCTACAGGGAAATGCTCGGACTCTTCGTCTCTCTCCTCCTGTCCTTCTCTTCCTCTCTCCACTGGCAGAGCGCTTGGTTACTGTGAGGATGGCCAGGCAGCAATTCCTCGACATGAAGACAGGCGTACACGTTACGCGTGACGACTTACTGTCAGTCCTTGCTAACGTAACAGCACTGAGAGTTAGAATTCACCTGAACACCTCCGCTGAAGGGCCGATACGGTGAGAGCAAAGTAATCTGGTTACATGCAATGAAATCAGTTATCTGTGTTACGCACTCTGAGGAACTCCTAAATCCGACTGACTCATCCTCCATAGAGGAGGCACACCTGAAGATCGGGGAACGTCGTGTCTATTTCTTAGTTGAGGTCACTAAGGCAGTTTAACAGCTCTACAGTGGCACCAGGTGTGGATGAGATTCACCTTAAGACTCTGATAGCTATGGACATTGTTGGGCTGTGTTGGTAGGCTCTTCAGTGTCTTCTAGAGGTCTGGAGACTGTAGTTTGACCTGCAGACCGAGGTGGTGGTTCACATTTAAAAAAAAGAAACCAGAACTCTTAACTATCAGAGTGTCACACTGCTCATCCAAATGGAACATGTTCTCAGTGGGTGTTGGACTCCACCAGGGTTGCTCCTGTCACAGATTTAGTTTGTGAGTTTCGTGCACAGAATGTGAAGGTGCAGTTGATGTGTGAAAAAAGTAAACAAACAGAAAAACTCAACAATAAGTCAAATTGTGCAAAACCTTAAACAATAAACAACAAACAAATGCTGACAGTGAGTGATGAATGTACCTGTCAGAAACTGTTCCTTATTGAATGATAAATGTCCAATCAGTGGATGTTTTGGTGTCACTATCTGACTGCTAACGGCTCATCAGGCTGACGGCTGGTGGGAAGAAACTATTTCTGTGTCTGGTTGTTTTGGCATTTAGTGACCTGTCACGCCTACCAGAGGACAGGAGTTGGAACAGGTGGTCTCCACAATGTGAGGGGTCTGCAGTGATGCTTCCTGCCCATTTCCTTAGTCTGGAGGTGTGTCAGTCCTGAATGGAGGGCAGTTTGGCATCAATGATGTTTTCAGTGAAGCAGCAGGATGTGAGTCAGCTCCTCCCAGTCTGGGCTCATGCCACTCTGCTGGAAAACAGCTGATTGTTCCCTTCAGGTTGGAGTGAGTCACTGCACCAAGTGAAGGGGTTCAAGTATTTGAGTCTTATTCACCAGTGAGATTTAGATGGAGGTAAGATAATAAGTCAGCAGTGATGTGGACTGTATCAGCCTGCGGTGGTTCAGAGGGAGCTGATCCTGACAGTGAAGTTCTGGATTTACCGGTGGACTTCTGTTCCAGTACTCAGCTGTGGTCCTGGTCTCTGGGTAGTGACTGAAAGAATGAGATGGTGGATCCATGCAGCCAAAATGAGTTTCCTTGGCAGGGTGTCTGGACCCGGGGAAAACCAGAACACATTAAAAGAATTCTATATTCCATCAGGCCTGGGAACACCTCCGGATCCTCCAGGAGGCGCTGCAAGATGTTACTGTTGTCAGATGAAAGTCTGGTCACTGCAGATGAAACTAATGTGTCTTTCTCTGCCTGTCTCTCTCTGCACCTGTCTATCTGTCTCTGCATCTGTCTTTCTGTCTCTCCCCCTCTCTCTGCATCTGTCTGCCTCAGTCTCAGTTCAGTCTCTCTGGACTTTGCTGACTCTGGTTCAGTTTCTGGCATTCAAGCAGTCGCTGTGGAGACGTGTGAATGTCCATGGGGTTACAGTGGCACTTCCTGTGAGGTCAGCCATTCACTTCCTTTAACGTCATCAATTCAGTTTGTGTTGTTAGTGCAGTACAGTTAAAAACCTGTGTTTTCTTTGTATCTCTGTGTATTTTTGTGTTTTTCTGTATTTTGTATGTGTTTTTCCTGTATTTGTGTGTGTGTGTGTGTGTTTTTCTGTGTTTGTGTGTGTTTTTCTGTATTTGTGTGTGTGTGTGTGTGTGTGTGTGTGTGTGTGTGTGTGTGTTTCTGTATTTGTGTGTGTGTGTGTGTGTGTTTTTTTCTGTATTTGTGTGTGTGTGTGTGTGTGTGTTTCTGTATTTGTGTGTGTGTGTGTGTGTGTGTGTGTGTTTCAGGCCTGTCTACCAGGCTTCTACAGAGTGGGAGGAGTCTTGTTTGGAGGAAACTGTCTGCAGTGTGAGTGTAACGACCACGCCGCCGAGTGTGACATCAATGGCGTTTGTTTGGTGAGTTTGGATGAACGTGATGAGTAACAAGAAAACACAGATGAACATGGAGGACTCGATGTCTCTGCAGGTGATGTCAATAAAGACCACAACATTTACAGAAAACTATGGTAACTGTCTGTCTGTCTCTCAGGATTGTACCCATAATTCCACTGGTGCCCACTGTGAACAGTGTCTTCCTGGTTTCTATGGTGACGCCACAGAGGGGACAGCAGACGACTGTCAGTTGTGTCCATGTCCACTGACGGAGTCGTCCAACAGGTGATTCAGACAAAAACTTAACTTAAGGCGATAGCGGCAGTTTTAATCACCTGCTGCACACCTGTCCTGTCATGCTTTAATCACCTGCTGCACACCTGTCCTGTCATGCTTTAATCACCTGCTGCACACCTGTCCTGTCATGTTTTAATCACCTGCTGCACACCTGTCCTGTCATGCTTTAATCACCTGCTGCACACCTGTCCTGTCATGCTTTAATCACCTGCTGCACACCTGTCCTGTCATGCTTTAATCACCTGCTGCACACCTGTCCTGTCATGCTTTAATCACCTGCTGCACACCTCTCTGAGCTTCTCACAGTCACATTTCCTCTGATTCAATCCTAAAAAACGTCAGGTTTAAGAGATCACTGAAAACATTTAAATATGAACACGTGTGGTTTCAGTTTCAGTCCCACCTGTATGCTGGAGGTGTCTGGCCAGGTGTTATGTGACCAGTGTCAGGAAGGATATACAGGAACCAGCTGTGAGAGGTAAGGATGATTTATAGACTGATCCACCAATCAGAGGTGCTCAGCCTGCTTTGACACAATTCTGTCCATGTCTCTAGGTGTGCCAGTGGTTTCTATGGTAACCCACAAGTGCTGGGCGGGACCTGCATCCGCTGTCAGTGTCATGGTAATGTGAACATCAGTGAATCAGGACACTGTGACACTGTCACCGGGGAGTGTCTGCGTTGCCTTGGCAACACTGCTGGGAGACACTGTGAGGTCTGTCAGCCTGGTTACTATGGAGACGCCATGCACGCCAAGGACTGTCAGGGTGAGACACACCTGCACACTTGACATGACATCACTGGTGGGGGCAGATCAGGAAACTTGTTTTCCCTCAGTTTTGTCTCACAGGCAATGAGACCAAACCCACAGTTCTACATAGTTCTTCCACCCAGGGGCCACACATGGTGACTAAAAAGACATCGTGTCTGTCTTCAAAGTCAGTAGACTCACCTGGTCTGAAACGGTTCAGGTTCTGGGAAAAAGCAGGTGACAGGTGAGGAAGAGGGGCCCTTGAGCTGAAAGCTTGTTAGTCTGCTTGAACGAGATAAAACCCCCAACTGGACACAGAAGGTTCATCTGGTTCATTATGTGAAAACAAGAGTGTGCTAAACATGCACGCACACACACACACACACACACACACACACACACACACACACACACACACACACACACACACACACAGTGTTGTATTTGTAGCAGCAGGAATGTTGATCTTTTCAAATCCAGATTAGATTCGACCTCTGACCCCTTTGTTCTGGTGTCACATGACTCTCTGTGTGTGTGTGTGTGTGTGTGTGTGTGTGTGTGTGTGTGTGTGATCAAACTTCAGGCTGATACTAATACTTCAATAATATTGATTCTCTGTCAATTGAATATTATAATTAATCTGATGAAAGGTCACATAAAGAAATCATCAATCATCATTTTCTGACCAATCATCAGAATATCAACAGAAATCTTCGCGAACAAATTAGCTTTAAGCCGCGGTGAGGTCCTGAAAGGTTGTCAAATGTGAAGTAAATGTATGTGTTTTCGTTACCTTAGACGAGCTCCTTCAATCCGCAGAGGAAGCAGCTCTGCCATGTTTCTACAGTAGCCCTGAACAGACAAACCAAACGCCGTAGGTTACATTGAGCCTTTAAAACCACAGCGTGTGAGCAGAAAGTTTCAGAAACAAGTGTTTTCTAAAAAATGAAGAAATTCACCGTGAGGGACAGGCTTCACCTTGGTGGGCGTGGTTTCAGACTCACATTTGCGGTGGGCAGGGCCTCAGACACTGACTGACGGGGCTGTCTCCCTCTCTCACAGAGTGCAGCTGCGATGTCACTGGCTCCCTCTCCAGTGTGTGTGATGTCACAACAGGTCAGTGTTCGTGCAGAGAGAACGTGACGGGACGTACCTGTGACAGCTGTCAGGTGAGACGCGCGCACACACACACACACACACACACACTCATTCTACAGTGTGCACCACCATTTTCAGTCATTAAAAAAAAGAAAAGAAATACATTTTTCTTTTTATTATGTAAGTGCAAAAACACTTTTAATTTTTTTTTTAATTGCCAGGAGGGGACTGGAAACCATAGTCAGGAGAGAAAGTGTCTGTGACTGAACAGATAAACACTTTGTTGATGATTCAATATTATTTTTAATATTTAAACATCTCTGAAAATAATCACAGCCACTAATTTAGAGTAAACTGATGTTTGAACTGTAAATCCTTCTTACTTGGCAACATTCACTAATATCATATACTTATCAAGTAGTAGTAGTATAAAGTAAGCATCACTTTATTATTTATATCTGGATTTTAGTCATATAAAAAATACTTTTAAAATTAAATTCTGAAAACGTATCATACCAGTGCAGGAGTATGAATTTTAAATGGGACTACATTTGTCCTGTGGATGACATCTAATTTTATACTATTACTACTAATAAATGAATGAATGAATGTAGGAATGAACAAATAAATACATTTGTTATTTGAATCAAGAGAAAAAGCCTCCCCAGTCTCAGGATGTGTTTAAATCATGCTTGCACTAGTTTTTGTGGTTATTTTTAAAACATTGATTTTAAACTAATTTTTAAAACATTGATTTTAAACTAATTCATTAAACTAATTCATGGCAATAATCATGTCAGTTAAGAGATAAGAGATACGATAAGAGATCCATAATGATTCTGACTCTGATAAAGAGTCTTGTCTGAAGCATCTCTACTCATGTGTGAATATCGCTCCATTAAATACTTGCTTAAAGAGGCTTGTGTCATTCTACACAGTGCAAGTGTCAGTTGATTTTTCTGCCAACTATAAAACCAAACCTAACCCTAAGTATGAACTTTGACAGAGAATAAACTAATGGAACCAACCGATAAAGTATTTAGCATGCCTCCTGCCTTTCCTTACTCTCCTAAAACTACTGTGAATGTCACGTCCACCCGCACATTCTGTTCAAAACAAGTGAGTGACCACCATTTCCAACATTTAAAGCCTCTGTTTTAACAGCACAAACACCAAAAAAAAAGAATAACTTAACTGTAACTCCAAATGCAGACAGTCTCTGTCATGTGGTCAGACCTTTATTCGATTATTACTCAGAATATTTCACATCTGCTTTCATATAAGTAACCGCCTCTGGAAAAATGGTCTCTGAGTGAAGACGGCATGTTTCTCACTGGACATAATTCACAGACGTGTCAATACAGAGAGAACTTCATTTGACCAACAAACACACTGAATACCTTTAACTAAACTGCTTCACAGTCTGAACTGCAGACAGTAGATCAGTCAGGCAGGTCAACTGCAGCCTGACTGGAGAGTGGAGAGTGAAACAGCAAGAACAGCTAAAAAAGATAAAGACTTTTCATGTTTTTAACCCTTTTTGAAATCACTGAGACTAAAAGAGTGTCGGACCTTTGTCTGAAATGAACAGAAGTCCATTCTGGACTCAGTGAATGTGTAACTTTCATACTTTTTTTGGTCGGTTCTCTGTTTCAGTCCTTTATTCTTCATTTTATTTATCTATTTATTTATTTTCAGGCTGGGTTTTTCGGGCTGCAGAGTGGGCAGGGCTGTCGGGCCTGTGGTTGCAGCCAGTCAGGATCTCTCTCTCAGTCATGTGATGAAGAGGGGCGGTGCCAATGTGTGGAGGGTGTGACTGGAGACAAGTGTGACAGCTGTAGCCGTGGTTACTACGGTTTCCATGGCAATGGCTGCACAGGTAGTTAAAAAGAGAACGCGACACGACAATCTGGCCGCTGATTGGTTGGTTCTCGTGACTCTGATGGGCTGTGATCTGTTCTCCTCCCAGCGTGCACCTGTGATCACACCGGAGGGAACTGTA
The DNA here is from genome assembly GCA_037975065.1 of Chaetodon trifasciatus. Classification (NCBI taxonomy): domain Eukaryota; kingdom Metazoa; phylum Chordata; class Actinopteri; order Chaetodontiformes; family Chaetodontidae; genus Chaetodon; species Chaetodon trifasciatus. Next base: position 271,733 of record JBBMOE010000102.1, on the reverse strand, counting down.
ACCCCAAGAGTGGTGAATGCATCTGCCCCGCCCACACAGAAGGAGACACCTGCCAAAGGTGTGAGGCAGGCTACTGGGGTCATGACCCCACCACAGGCTGCAAGGTACACAAAGATCCATGCAAATAAACATAAAAACCCACAAATACACACAGATACACATAAATAAGCATAAATACACACAGATACACGTAAATAAACAGAAATACCCACAAAGACACACAGATACACATAAATACCCACAAAGACACACAGATACACATAAATAAACAGAAATACACACAGATACACATACACAAACAGAAATGCCCACAGATACACATAAATACCCACAAATACACACAGATACACATACATAAACATAAATACCCACAGACAGAAAACTGCGTTTCGTTGTCTCTGTGCTGCACTCTGATGCTGCTCTGATCTAATACAGCTAAAAGCACACAGATAAACATAATTACAGACAAATACACACAAATACAAGTAATTGCACATGAACACACGCAGACACGCACACTGCTACACACAGTATCACACAGATGTACACAGATAGTAACACGCACTCACACACTAACATCCTGGTCTTTCTTCAGCCGTGCAGCTGCAGCACAGCAGGAAGCTCCACCCCTCTGTGTGATGTGACCAATGGGCAGTGTCAGTGCAGAAAGGGGTTCTCTGAGAGGTCATGTGACCAGTGTGCCCCTGGTTACTATGGTTACCCAGCATGCTTGCCATGTGGCTGCGACATGGTGGGAACAGAAGAGAAGCTCTGCAACGCAACGCTGGGAGTGTGTGACTGTCAACACACTGGAGAATGTGTGTGCAAGGTAACACAAGCAGTGTGTGTGTGTGTGTGTGTGTGTGTGTGTGTGTGTGTGTGTGTGTGTAAATCAATAATTCAATATCTTTGCGCTCAGGCCGGTGTTTCGGGTCGACGCTGTGAGGAGTGCGTCTCGGGTTGGTTCGCTCTGTCGGCTCAGAATCTGGACGGCTGCTCACAGTGTTTCTGTTCAGGACTCAGCTCAGACTGTGAGGAGCAGGGAGGACTCCACAGAGTACCTGTGAGTACACTGTCAATTTGTACAACAAAATACACACAAAATACAAAAATATATGTACAACCATTATGTATACACACAGCACTCAGCGGAGCACCTGTCAGTATAGAAATAATTCATGTGTGCGTATGCTGAATACATTTCTACATATACACATATACACGTGTATAGGTACACATACACAACTTTTCCACTGAAACAGAAGAGATAACGGATCCAGGGTTATTACATGTTCAATTCCCCCCTCTCCCTCCACAGGTCACCCTGGCTCACTCTCCGGCTCTCTTGTCATTGGTCAGTCAGTCTAACCTGCAGGGCGTGGTATCCGGAGTTTACCAGCAGGGCGGCGACATGCTGCTCGATACCAGACAGCTCAACACCAGCGGGCTCGCCGGCTCACTCTACTGGAGACTGCCCCCCCAGTTCGAAGGCCGGCAGGTACTGTTGCCCATAATGTTGACTGACAGCACCTGATGATGTTGCTGCTTTTACCCAAACCGTTGACTTGCAGTATTAATGTGGAGGTCTTCATCCCTTCACACTGACTTACAGGGAGTCACCCCTGATCTGCAGAGCTTTTAGCCCATTTTGTGTTATTGAAGAAGGTTCATGAGAGGTTAAATATCTGTGAGAAGATGTTTTTCTGTGCACAATATATTTTGTCATTTATTGTGTACTTTATTGTCTACCATGTAGTTTATATTTTGTATTATATTGTGTACTTTCCTGTGTGTTTAATGTGTAGCTGCTGTCGTACGGAGGCCACCTGTCTTATGTCATCACTTTTTACGCTGAGAACGGCTTGGGGCTGTCCAACCAGGAGCCTCAGGTCCTGATAAGGGGTGGGAGCCTGAGGAAGCTGGTGATATACACTGACATGGTTGCCCCTAGAAATGGCATCAGGACACAGCATGACATCAGGATGACAGAGGTAAAGCTGCTGAGAATCATGGGAAACCAGAGGAGGCTAAACAGAAATGTTTGGATAGAAGACTTGCAACCCTTTATTACAGTGTGTGTGTGTGTGTGTGTGTGTGTGTGTGTGTATGTGTGTGTGTGTGTTACAGCACAAGTGGAAGTATTTTAACTCCGTGTCGGAGAAGTCAGTGAGTCGTGCTGACTTCATGTCCGTCTTCAGTAACATCGAGTACGTCATCATCAAGGCTTCATATGGGACCAGACTGCAGCAGAGCAGGTACATATATACACTTTTGTGTCAGTGTTCACAGTAAAGCAATTAAACAAGCAAGACGAGCTCACTTTTAAAAATTAGTAACCACCAACTGGAACAACCCTAGGATCCTCTCCTCAACCACTGACCATCTACTTATTCCTGTTTCGTGAGGCCTGGCAGTATATTGGCCAACTCCAGTCCACTTCAGGGGTAAAACTGACCCGATTCGATCAAATCTTCCTCAGTCTGAGCATGACACATGACAAGAGATTTAACACCACAGAACCTTCTTGCAGGAGGAAACACTTGAGAAATTTGTCCTGGTTCATTCTGACATGCTTGGCAAAGGTATTTGTCAATTAAACCCAGAAACCTGGTCTCTAGCTCCCATTCCCACGTCCTTTTTTAAAACATTTTCCAGGTGCCTTTCCTACTTCTCTTAGGACTGCAATAATTAAACCACTTCAGAAGAGCAGAGATTCGAATGCCTCCATACTTAATAACTGTAGATCAGAATCCAATCCACCATTTTTAAGTCAAATTTTACAGAAGCTTGTTTTTAACCAGTTAAATGATTTTATAAACTCTTACTTTTGATAAATATCAGTCTGATTTTTGGACCAATCACAATACAGAGACAGCACCAGTTAAGAATGACCTCAGATCCAGAATGGATATGAAAAGGCCTTTGCAGCCTTGGATTCAGTAGACCACTCTGTTCCTCTAGAACTCAGTTACAATGAATTCAGAGCTCAGCTACATGTGTGCTGACGAAGACCACAAAGAGGGCTCAGACCACATCACTTCTACGTCACTTCATTTTAAGATCCTTTTATTGGTTTATAAGGCTCCTACCTAGTCAGATTTGCTTCTATTATATGGGAACCTTCTAGAACCCTCAGGTCTTCTGGTAGTGGCCTTTTAATTATACTCTTAATTGTTTCCCTCTTCATAACCTATTTTTTCATGTCTGGTTTTGCTTCTTCACATCTCCTCTTAGTGGTTTCTCTTATTACTTTTATCTTTATTTCCTTTTAATACCCCACCTTACACTACGGGTTTTAATCACATTATTTATAGTGACTTCATTTTATTATTTGTCTGTTATAATTTATGAGTCATTCCTTGTCATTTATTTTATTTTATTTTATTTGGTTATTATGAATTTTTACGTCTTAATACTACCTCTGGTGCTTCATCATTGCAGATTCATGAAAAGTTATTATAGCATTTTTCCTCATTTCCTCAATACTGAGTCAGTATATATAACAGTCCTTTAATGTTTATGTGTGTGTGTGTGTGTGTGTGTGTGTGTGTGAGCAGGTATTTATCACGTTGTGGGGACAAAAATCTGTGTACACAGTCACAGTGTGGGGACTCACCTGTCTCATGGGGACAAATGCAGGTCCCCTTAATGTGAGTGATGAAGTGTCAGGGTGCAGACTGAGGACAGGTCACGGTCAGGTAAGGTCAGGTTAGGCACAGGGTTAGGAACAGGCAGAGAGGGCTGATGGGTAGAGTTAGGGTAAGGCTGCAGGACATGAATGGAAGTCTATGTAATGTCCCCACAAGTGATGAAAACACAATGTGTGTGTGTTTGCGTGTGTGTGTGTTAGGAATGGATGTGTTGGGGGCTTTATGTATGTTTTTATTATGAAAAGCACTTTTCCCCTTTTCATACAAAGCAATTGTATTGTTTGTGTTACAACAAAGTCTGATTGATTGATAACGTGAAACCAGTTCGTTACAATCCACCAGTATAAATGATCTGGGGATTGTAGCTGCAAAATAATGACATGTTCATCCATGTTGTAGACATCATATTTCCTATAACAAAGGGCCTGCTGAAGAACTCAGCTTATCTTCCAGTGACCTCAGCATCTTTAAAATGTGTGCTGATGCTGACAGACTGTGTGCATCATGTCCATCTCCACAAAAATAGAAGATTTCTATTTCATCCACTTAATCAGCTCCTCTTGAAAAAACACTGCATCTCAAACAAGCCTAATGTTTTTCTTTCAGGATCTCTAACATCACCATGGAGACAGCGGCGGAGGTGGATTCAGAGGAGGTGTCAGAGGTCAAAGGGGCTGTGGCCAGATTGATTGAGTCCTGCGTCTGTCCACCTGGATACACCGGACTGTCCTGCCAGGTGAGGATGCCTGTGTGACTGTGGCAACCATGATACCTAAATACCCACTATAGGACTGTGTCGCAGCTCTCACCTGTCTCTCTTACCTGTCTGTCTCACCTGTGTGTCTCTGACTTCTCTCTCTTTCAGTTCAGTTCAATCCAGGATGCTTTATTGGCATTAATGTGCGATGAATAATATTGCCAAAGTGTTTAGGATAGTATAATACAATGCTGATATCAGAGAAAAATACAGTTCATCCAGTAAAATGAACAAATATGTGTATTTATATGTTTCAGTGGAGGGTTTTAAATGGGGCCATGTCCAAAGCTGGTCCTAATTTGGGGGAGATTTGTGCTGAGTCTGTAGATCATGTGTTTCCTGAATGTCATCATGTGTGATCTTCATTGTTTTTACTCTCTGCTGCTGATGGGAGGGGGTTTTGTCTGTCCTAGTATTCTGACGACTGTCTTGTTGGGTCAGGCTGAACTGGTTACCTGGCTCACAATGTGTAACAGGGTGAAGGGTTCTGGGCTACTGGACCGTGAGTTACTGTTTAAAGGGCTGGTCCCTGTGCACGTCAGGGCTGACTGTGAATGCTGCGCTTGTGGAGACGACCTGTTTCAGAGGACATGGTCTGCAGACAGGCCTGTCTCTAGTCTGAGGGCGACGATGAGGTTTCAGTTGATGGAATGTTTTTTAATGTGTGGGTTTAGTGTGTCATACAGTGCTGTAATCATGACTTGGTAGAGATGTTTAAATAAAAAAGGTTAAAAGCCAGTTTCACTCAGTCTCCTCTGTCTTTGTCTCTGACCTGTCTCTCTCTCTGACCTGTCTGTCTGCAGGAGTGTGCTGCAGGTTTTTTCCGTCAGCCTTTGTCCGAGCTGTCGTCTCAAAGTCTGAAGTCGCTGTTTGCTCGTCCATGTGTTCCATGTCGCTGCAACAACCACAGTGAGAGCTGCAACACAGAGACTGGAGAATGTCAGGTAAGCACACATGAACACGCCAAAATACGTGTGCTTACAAACATACATTTTAAATGGAGACTGGGGGCTATGGGGTAAAAACAAACTGCTGACGAGAGTTGAGGTCAGAAGAATGGTGTTTTTATTTTTTTGTACAGGGCTGTGAGCATCACACCAGCGGACAGAGCTGTGAGCTGTGTGCCCCAGGGTATTATGGGAATGTCAGCGGCGCCATTAGTGACTGCTCACAGTGTGCCTGCCCCCTACGGGACAACAGGTAACACTGCACACGGTATTATTTTTTATTTGAATTCCCGGTTGATTTATTTTAGTGACTTAAACATTGTGTGTGATTAGTTTCAGTCCCACTTGTGTGTCAGAGGGAGCGTTTGGTGATTTCCGCTGCACCGCCTGTCAGACAGGATACGAGGGGAGATACTGTGAGAGGTGAGCTATCGTACACACCAGTCTCAGGAGTCCATCAGCACACTATAACTTGAGTGGTCTCGTTACATTTTAGTTTGTCAGATATTAGTTCTGTACAACAGCTTTTATTTTGAACTCCTGACACCAGTGTGACGTTGGAGGAAGCTCAGTGAATCAGCTGAGGTTACCTGGCTCACAAGGTGTAACAGGTTGAAGCCTCTGGATGTTACAGACGGTGACATGACACTGACTGTATGCTGTCCTACCGCAGGTGCTCTGTTGGTTACTATGGTAACCCAACGTTGCCCGGCAGCATGTGTTCACAGTGCAGGTGCAGTGGCTGGGGCTCACTGCACCTGCACTGTGACGGGCTGAGCGGACAGTGTGAGTGTAAGGCTGGCGTCAAAGGTCGGTCATGTGACCAGTGTGATGACAGGCACATCCTGCATGGAGGAGAGTGTGTGTGTGAGTAACAGTGACACCAACACGCATACACACACATGCGCACACACACACACACATTAATACAGTGGGTGCTATTTGAGGTGATTTGTGTGGTTGTTTTTGACTCCAGCGTGTCATGACGAGTGCACTGGCGTTCTGTTGGATGACTTGGACAAAATACACAACCGCTTTCTGTCCGTCAACCTGAGCAGTGTAGCAATGGCACCGTATCGCCAGCTGGTGTTACTGGAGAACCACACCAAAGACATCCAGGTAAACACATATAAACACTGTATGACAACAATGCACCACATGGCCAGATGACATACGATGCTGCCCTCTGACGGTGCGGAGGCGTCACAACAGTCTGCACATTGATCTCTGTGCTGAATGAAGAATCGCTTCATCTACTGACTTCCATTTCACCCAAAGCTTCCAGCTGCTTATTTCTAACAACACTTTCGTGTGTCTTGAAAAGTGGTATTTGATTGAAAAGATGAAAGACTGGAAGATGTGTGACTGTGGCTTAATGAGCAGGTAATGTAACATGTTAAATGCTGTGTGTTTGTACAGGAGGTGTTCTCGGAAAACAGCTCTGTTGCTTTGCGTCTCTCCAGAGTAGAAGACAAGTTGAATCAACTGACCTCTGACCTCAGCACTCTGCTGCAGCAGGTATCCTTGATTCATTCTGTTCACTTTCAGTTCTGATTTTCCACTGATTCTAAACACGAACCATTGGCTTACATTTCATGATTGATGTTTTTACTTTGCAAACATGACACATTAGTAGAGTTGAACACATCAGTGTACTGGAGGATATTATACACGTATAAAACACATCTGTAAACATAGTTTAAACATATTAAGTACTTAGAACATAGTGTCATCACAAAACATGGACTATAATATGATAATGTGTAGAACACAGTATCACCTGTAAACTGAACATATTAAACATATTTATAAAAACGTTGCTGGAAAACTACAACTGCAGAGGATTGTGGGACTTGGCTTAAACATAGGTTCTATTTTCCTGTCTCCTGATTGGCTAGGTCACACATCTGTCAAATGACCTCGGGAAAGTGGGCGTGTCCACCAAGGACAGTCTGTCACAAGGCACGCTGCTGCTGGAGAACATCAGTAGCCTTCAAGACAGAATCCAGGGTAAACAACAGCGAGTGACAATATTAACAACATGATCGTAACTAATGACAAAACCATTAACATATCATGGGCGAAATCATTTTATGAAACATACTATTCTGGACTTAAAATAAGATGACATAACACAACTGTGAATTCTGATTGGTTCAGTGCTTCAGAGGGGGGCAGAGCACCTAAATCAGACCACAGAGGAAGAGCTCAGTTCAGCCAATGAAACGCATCTGCTGGGAGAGGTGGAGTCCATGTTGGAAGCCATCAGAGCTGTCAACCTAACAATCGCCAGTGCTACAGCCAATCAGGAGTTCCGGTGTGTGTTTGCAATTTTGTTTTTTTCTTTGTTTTTTTCTTTTACCTTTTATAATTTGTGTTGAATACATGTCTCTCTTTCTCCCTGCAGTCTTGCAGAGTCACTCCTTCACTCCCTGCAGATGGTCTTCCTGTCCAGCAGGGCGGCAGTTGACGACAGGCTCAGCCTCTTGTCAACCTCCCTCACCGTTGCCATGGAAACGCTGCAACATGCACACACTCAGATGAATGATGCTACACAACGAATTACACAAACACACACTCTGCTGGATTCTACACACACTCTGCTGCACCAGTACCAGGTGAACACACACGCACCAGCAGCCAGCTTACCAAAAACACACACCTGTAGCCAAGTCAAGACACACACACACACACACACACACACACACCTGCAACCAGGTCAATACCACGTCAATAAAATTAGTTTAGGTAACATTGCTTCTCAAGTGCGAATTAATATAATAATTTAATCCAAAGAAAACACACCCATTTTAGATGTGATGTCACCACTGTGCGTACCTGGTTGACTGACTCTGCGACACAATCAGCTTTATTTGTCAAGTATGTGTGCACGTACAAGGAATTTGACTCTGATTTAAACACTGCACTCAATGTACATGCATTAGAAAAAAGAAATAATAGTAATAATAATGATAATAATAACAGTGAACTGAATAAGGAGGCTATAAATCAATCAATCAATCAATCAATCAAACTTTATCTATATAGCACCTTTCATACACAATGAAATGCAACACAAAGTGCTTTACAAGGGTTAAAAACAATTCAAATAAAAACAGAATATTAAAAACCCAACCCTCCCACCCTTTGTATGTATTCACACATACCCCGAACTACAGCATATACACACACACACACACACACACACACACACACACACACACACATTCTCACCACAAGTAGTAGGAAGAGTAATGAGTAATGAGACAATCCAATATAAAACAATATATATACTGAAATTTACAGTGTGCAGGTATTTATATCGACAGTGGCAATGAGTGATGAATATACCTGCTAGAAACTGTGTATTACTGGATGATAGATGTCCACTCAGTGGATATTTTGGTGTTACTGTATGACTGCTAACTGTTCATCAGGCTGAGAGCAGGATGCAGTTTGGTCCCATGTTGACTGTGTCCTCCACCGACCTGTTTGCCCGGTAGGCAAGTTGCAGAGGGGGCGGCAGGGATCAAAGAATTTCATGACCGTGGGTATGAGAGTGATGGATCTGTAGTCATTTAATCCAGAGATAGCAGGAGGGTAGGCACTGGAGTTAGTATGGTGGGTTAAAGCATGAGAGAGCTTTATACAGCTCCAGTGATTTGTTGAAGGTCTGTGTGATGGGTGTCAGCTGGTCATTGCTGATTTTCAGACAGGAGGGGGACATGCTGTTGAGGCTAGCTTCCTTCCTGAACTTCTGTCCCCTGAAGAGGAGACACATATCCTGTTCATAGATCCTGAGTGCTGGTCAGGGGTCAGTGGTGTAGGGGGTATGAATGGCTGTTTTTATGACTGAGCTGGGGTGGGTGGTGGGTGTTGATGTGGGCCTATCAAACCTGCACTGAATATATTCAGCCTGTCGGCCAGTTGATGGTTCTCAGCTGTGTGGGGGGATGGTCTCCTGTGGTTGGTGATCTCCACACTGACAACGCTTTCCTCCAAATATTATTTAGTTATTAGGATATTTAGTTTTTGCAAAAACGTTTTTTGTTCCAAAAGAAGCTCTAACATGCTGCTGTTGCTGTCTTTCAGTTTGTCCATCAGAACTTGAGTGCTCAGTGTTTGCTTGTGGACGGATTGATGGAGGACAGTCAGCTGCTGCTGGATGACACCGTCAGCCTGACGGAGAAGTTGGCAAACGCAACTGCAGTAAGAGAAACACTCTACATTCATACTTCTGTTCATCATTACAATACAATAATAACCCGCCTGTGTGTGCAGCAGGTGGAGGTGTTCAGCAGCCAGCTGGATCAGTGGTGCCCTCTGCTGAGGAAACAGGTGGACGGTCTGGTTGTTGGGCTGAAGATGACTGATGCTCTGGAGAACGTTTACCATGTAGAAAGCCATGCCCAACGTTTGCAGAGCCATGCCCACTCCCTGCACAGGTAACTGTATGTGTGTGTGTGTGTGTGTGTGTGTGTGTGTGTGTGTGTGTGTGTGTGTGTGTGTGTGTGTGTGTGTGTGTTGGGTCCGCCCAGTGAAATAAAATTCCGATCATTTTCTTCTCTCCCAGCTCTCTGTTGTCAGTGTGTAACGTGTCTCAGAATGGCAGCCGATTGGTTCAGCTCGACAGTGACATCACAGAACGAGTTGACTCCGCTCAGCAGGTTGCCTCGATTGCCCACATCTCCGCCGCCATTGCGGTCAATATGGTGAGTGTATGTTGAGGTGGAAACACAGCTGTGTGTGTGTGTTTCAGGTGAGACAGGGATATGCAGATTTTTACATTTTAACTCTGCAAACTCATCATGGCAGCAAAAAATGTATCTTTCATCATGATGATCGTGAGGTAAAGAAATATCGTGTTTACCTTTCTGACTCATTTAGATGTGCTTGCACGTATCTCATTGGCCAATGCAATGTTTTGCTGGATGACATCACATGTGGGTGACTGAGGTCCAGAAACAACCCTCTGTGTTGTTCCCCAAAACTGAGCCGATGCAGCGGTTCATTGAAGTGAATGAGAGACCTGTGTATGTGTTTCAGACTGTCAAATCAGAGCGGCTGCTGTCAGAGGAGGGTGGAGCCAAACTGAACATCAGCTCTGCCGTTTTGGAGGAAAGTCAACGAATCAACAAGACAGCTGAAGGTCTGTGTGTCTGTTTTATTCCCATTTTGAATTAGCTCATAAAAAACCTGGACACTAAAGACTGAGCGCTTCCTGTCTGAGGTGTAAAGCTTGTTGTTTGTAGAAAACCAGAAACTGACTGGGTGAATGAATGATGGCGCACATGAATCATGTGACTAAACATCACTCGTCTCTTCAGTGAAGAGTGATGATGAGGAGAGTGCAACTTTCCTCACATGAACACATGAAGTGAACAGAAATGTCTGATCTCCATATTTTCATTGTTTGACCATTGACTGCAGCTCTTTGAATGACATCACCTGGTTCTGTCTCTTCTTCTGCGGTGGTTTAATAGCAGTGACTGGAGGATCAGCTCCACCTGTTTGTCTCCTTCAGCTGATCAGATTCACACAACAGGACGGAGACAAATGTTTAGTCATGTTTTCTGTAAAATTATATCCTTTAATTACAATCAGTCATTTCAGACGCTTTTATCCAAAGTGACATACAGATGAATTCACACACCGATGGTGCAGCATCGGGGGCAGGTTTGGGGTTCAGTATCTTGCCCAAGGACACTTAGGCATGTGGACTGCCAAGGCCAGGGATCAAATCACCGACCTCCTGACCGGCGGATGACCACTCTACTTCCTGAGCCACAGCCACCTGTCTCTCTGTCTCTCTTTCAGTCTGTCTGTCTGTCTAACTGTCTCTCTGTCTTCCAGACCTGCAGCTAAATACATTCATGTTAACCAGTAGACTGGGATTGGTCAGAGACAGTGTCCGCAACTTCAGCCTCCTCCTCAATCAGCCAATCAACGACCTGCACAGCCTCTCCAATGGTAAGACGGGCATTCAAGGCTGTACCTCTTCCAACGTTAATGCTGTGACATATGAATGTATCAATGATTTATTATATGAATGTATGAATGATGAATGAATGTATTGACGTGTTGACGTGCTGATGTTTGCTTTCCATCAGGTTCGTCCTCGATGCTGCAGCAGGCTCAGCTTCAGGCTGCAGCAGCGCGCTCCAGCCTGCAGGAGGTGCTGAAGCAACTGCACAGACTCCAACAGCAGCTGCAGGATTCTTCTTCTGTGATGAAAAACACCAACAACACAGTCAGGGAGACCAACCAGCTTGTGACTCACACACATACTGCAGGTCAGTCAACAACTTCGGTTCATAAAGTAAAAGATGAAGATTTATGGGTTGGTAACACTTCCTGTTTCATTTGTGCTCAGCCAATGAGGTGCAGCGCAAGATGAAGGAGGCGGAGCATCGTACAGAGCATCTTATGAATAGAATAAAGCCACTGAACATGCTGGGAGAAACACTGAGCAGGAATCTGTCTGACATCAGAGAGCTGATCAGTCAGGCCAGAAGACAGGCTGCCTCGGTACATACACACACACACACACACACACACAATGTGAAACACACGCTGCATCATAAACACACAGACATGAAATATGTGTTGATGTCATTCAGTGAGATCACTTCCTATGGAGGACATTATCGCTGATGATCAAACCTCCAGAAATCCACTGAGAAACCAGAGAAGAAGACTCTGCAGTACTGCCAATCATCATGATTTAAGTTTCCTTCAGTTTCACAGTGATCCAATCTGTACATCCATGTTCACACTGCTAACAGGAGCCGCTAACGGGAGCAGCTAACGGGCTGCTAACAGGAGCAGCTAACGGGAGCAGCTAACGGGGGCTGCTAGCAGCTAATCGAGCAGACTGTTAATGGAGACAGTTGGACTCTTTGTAAACAGATTCAGAATAAAATCAGTGTCCAGAGAACAGCAGTCCTGACCTGTAGCTGACATTATAGCAGCACATCTGATGAGCTTCGACAGGCTCTTCTTCTCCTCCTCTTCTTCCTCGTGGGTTAGGGTTAGCACATACCACTGAGGCTGATGGGAATGTCATTAGTTCTGCAGGTATTTGTTCATAGACCAAAATATTGGAGACATTAAAACGTTGACCTGCTGATGACGCTCAATGAAAAGTCAGAGGATCAATAGTTATTACAGCTCATCCTGAGGGGAACACGAATGAACCACATCTCATCACAGTCCATCTCACTGTTGATGAGATGGTTCAGACTGGATCAAAGTGGAGGACAGGGAACACTAAACTGTGAATGTGACTGAAAAAAAACCTCATGAGAATACAGTAATTCAGATTTTCATTATTGAAACCTGTATGGATGAAATAATGAATATCCAGCAGAACTCTTAAAATACGTGAATTAAAAAAATATATAATAACAATAATTGAATCCATTCTGTTTGTCCACTGATAAACATCACAAAACAGCAGATAATCACATTTCAGCTACTGTACACCAGGAAGACAAAAGAAGATGAAGATGAAGATGAAGATGATGATGAAGATGAAGATGATGATGATGATGATGTTGTTGGCAGATTAAGGTGGCGGTGCAGGTGGACGGGGACTGTGTTCGATCCTACAAACCACAGATTCAGTCCAGTAACTTCAACACTCTGAGCCTGATCCTGAAGACATCCAGGCCAGATAACCTGCTTTTCTACCTGGGCAGCAACACCACGGTACACACACACACACACACACACACACACACACACACACACACACACACACACACACTTCCTGTCTGGTGAAAAGGTGTAGAAAGAGAAACAGGTGTGAGTATTGTTTTAACTGTTAATTTGGACACTGTGACTGAGGTCTGATCTCTGTCCTGTAACTGTTCTTTCTAAATGAGACCTGCTCTATGTTCAGGTGGACTTCCTGGCAATAGAGATGCATGATGGGAAGGTCTCCATGGTGTGGGATGCAGGTTCAGGCAGCACCAGACTGGAATTTCCTGGATTGGACATCGCCAACAACAGATGGACCAGAATTAATGCTACACGGTAAACACACCTCTTGTTAACAACATGATCATTATGACATTACATCATGTAAATGTTCACAAGATCCAGTTTTTTAGCTATCTGGAACTTTCATCATGGGACTGTAGATGCATACATACAAGTTTTTTTGAGCACGTTAACAACTTCTCACCATGTTCAGAAACCTTTTTTTTTAATGTCAACATGGACAAGAAGTCCAGAAACTGCAGAAGAAGTTCATGGGATATGATTGAAAGCCCCAGAACTGCTTCTTAACTCGTGGTGAGAATGTTTTGTTGACTGTTCAGCAGTAGTTTCTTCTAAATACTACTTCATTACTGCTTCATAGCGGCACGGTGGAGCAGCAGGTAGTGTGCGTGCCTCACAGCAAGAAGGTTGCCGGTTCGATCCCGGGGTCAGGCGGGGGCCTTTCTGTGTGAAGCTTGTATGTTCTTCCCGTTCTTCTCTCCGGGCACTCCGGCTTCCTCCCACAGACCAAAAACATGCTCACTAGGTTAATTGGTGACTCTAAATTTTCCCTAGGTGTGAATGTGAGCGTGAATGGTTGTGTATGTGTGTTGCCCTGCAGTCGGCTGGCGACCGGCTCAGGGTGTACCCCGCCTCTCGCCCGTTGACAGCTGGGATAGGCTCCAGCCCCCCCCCCCAACCCCGAAAGGGATAATCAGGGGTATAGAAGATGAATGAATACTGCTTCATATATGTACAGGTGTACATATAAGTCACAATGTCATATGTCGTATGTGTAAAGTCGTACTTGGCAATAAAGCTTTTCTGATTCTGATGGTGGTTCCTCCACTACTTCCAGGTGTAAACAATAGGTTTAGTGCAGGTTAAAGCTGTTGAGAGCTCTTCATTTGTTTATTAACATGATGACATTATCGCTGGTGTCGGGGAAAAAAAAGTTTTTCCTGTAGCAGGTTTATATGTTATTTAAAGTAGGACCACAATGAGGTCTCATTTTCAGGACATCAGTAACATCATTCAAACAGTCACAGACAGCAATGTTTTATCTTATTGAATAAATATGATCCCAAACATGAAACAAAGCAACAAGAAAATGAAATTAAGAACTTACAGTCCAGAATGTTGCTCTCTGCTTTTCACCTTATTCAGCTGTTCCCAAACATTTCAGATTGTGGCCTCTAATCACAGGCTGATGTCTGTGATGTCTGCATTTCAATCAAAGAGTGAATTTACCTTCTAAGATTTGTATGAATAATCCCAGGAGGTTTGAAAAGGTAAAGGTATATATTAAATAATGAGAAAAAAGTCCTTTCCTACTCAAGTAATTACCTCGAGACCCTTTTTACATTCATCACTGACCTCCTCTGGGGCTTCTGACCCTGAGGTTGGCAGCCACTTCCCTAAATTACCAATGAATAACAAAAAAAACCCAAATCCAACAAAAACTAAACTGCAACAACAGGACAGCCTGAACAATTACTCAAAGTTACCCTAAGAACTGTGAGTGGCTGGGTCACAGCAGAGGCAAGGGCGAGAGGGAATCAAGTGTTCCCACCCCCTCGATATTGGTTTGACCAATCGGGATGGACAGCACACACCTGCATGAGAAACGCATTAAAATCAGAGGGAGCTCGTAACACTGAAAATTAAGTAACTTGAAGTTATACTCCATGATGATGTCATGATGTCGGCAGATTCGGCAACCACGGCTCACTGTCAGTCCACCAGCTGGAGTCGGAGTCAGCTGTGCTGCCTGCGGTAACAACGACATCGCCGGGACTGTCCAGAGTTTTAGACATTGACAGAAACACAGTGATCCATATCGGAGGATTGGGAACTGATACTCAGGTAACGCACACACACATGTCAGGTGTACAGTTATGTGGAGCTGTACAGGTGAACAGGTGATAACTGTGCGTGTGTGTGCGTGTGTGTGTGTGTGATGGCAGAGGCCCACGAGGCTGCGGTCCTCCACCTTCCACGGCTGTCTGGGCGAAGGATCGCTCAATGAGAAAAACATTGGACTGTGGAACTACAACAGCAGAGCGGGAGAGTGTGGAGGCTGTTTCAGCAGGTACAAACATACGTGTATGACTCACAAAACACCTGGTTTTTATCTGTACAGGTGAGGATACTACCTGAGCCCACCCACCAAGTATTCCAGTGTGTTTTTATGGTTTAGCTCTGCTCAGAGTTAAATCTGCGGATTTCTATTGGAAGTTCTGAATAGCATTTTGAAAGGTCTAACTTATCTACCCACCTGCTTCTCCCTGTCTGTGTCTACCTGTATGTCTCCACCTGTTGGTGTCTCAGTCCCCAGGCAGAGGGGACATCTTTCCATTTTGATGGGTCTGGATTCTCACTGGTTCAGAAGTCTCTGCGAGCAACCTCCACCTCGATAGTCCTGCTGTT
The DNA here is from genome assembly GCA_037975065.1 of Chaetodon trifasciatus. NCBI lineage: Eukaryota > Metazoa > Chordata > Actinopteri > Chaetodontiformes > Chaetodontidae > Chaetodon > Chaetodon trifasciatus. Next base: position 255,966 of record JBBMOE010000102.1, on the reverse strand, counting down.
TAAAACACTGTCACCAGGCGGATTACTGCTATATTTGGCCTCCAACAACACTGTATGGCACACACACACACACACACACACACACACACACACACACAAAGATGCAGACATGACCTCACTTCCTGTCTCTTGCAGAGGGACTTCCTGTCTATGGAGCTGGTGGAGGGGCATGTCCGTTTGACCTTTGACCTTGGCTCAGGTGCTCTGATCCTGACTTCCAACAGGAAGTATAACACAGGAGTCTGGTACAAGATCACACTGCAGAGGAACAAACGCAAAGGTACGACTACTACTACTACTACTACTACAGTACGACCACTGATACGGCTAATGTTAAAGAATTGAAATACTACATTTAAAATCTGGTACAAGATCGCACTGTAAACACGTGTAAAAATACTATTATTCCGACTGTGAATGTACAGCAATACTACAGTTAATTTTTGTGCACAAAGTAAATTAAACTAGAGCTAATGGGCTCTATTTTTGTCCCCGCCGCTGGCGGAGTGCAGGGTGCGCACCCTGCGCAGTGGTATTTTCGTGCAGCGCAGGCGGGCGCGTACTTGGTGTTTCGGTAAACCGAGGTGTACAGAGGTACGCCAGGATGTGCGTTGCAGTGCAGTAGGGGGAGGTGTCAGCATAATCAGCTGGCGAATTTGGATTTTCAGCCCATTTCGGTCCATGCCGGTGGCGTAAAAGTGCGCTGACCTGGTCAACTCGGTGCGCCAGTGGCGCACTGCTGGGCAAGTGGATTTTCATAAACCGGCGGAGTCGTGCGCCCACGTCACCAATACCTCACAGGCAGGTTTCCACAGTGTTTTGCATTTCACTGCGATCAATAATTAGCAACAGCCACAATTCATTGCAACTATCTGAGTCAGTACATACAGTCAGACCTAAATTTATATATGTTGATCAGTATCTCATCTGACCACATCGCAAGCGTGTTCACGGGTGAAACAGGGATGCACACTAATCAATTAACGTCGCTGTGCCAACCAGAAACAGCCGTGGCATCCTACAGAGCATATATACTGCATCTATCTCAGACACACGGAAAAAACGTAAGTGATGATCGCTGTCCGCTATTACCCACGTCATTTCATTCTAAATACAAATGTTGTCATTGTAATGCTTAACGTTATCTACAAAGATGGAGTACATCATTGCTTTGAGGAGGATGAGGAGGGGGAGGAGGAGGAGGAGGAGGCCGAGGATTTACCATCTAAGGACCTCCTCCTGGGAGAAGTTTGGGCGTCGGACAGTTTCCTGCGCAGGTTCAGTCATCCTCGAAACTTGCCATGCGCCTTGCCAGCGGCGTTTTTAAAGGTGAGGCGAGGAGCTGGTGTGATTGGTGAAGATTTGACTTGGCTGTGTCAAACCCACTCCACACCTTCTCCCCTCCCTCCTTCTGAGTTGCGCTGCTGGGTGGGACTGAGATGAGAAGGGGGAGTAGTTGCGCCGGCAGCGCAGTGCACGAAAATACCAAAGTCTGTGCCACCACACCCCATTGGCTCAGCGGTCCTGACTTTGCGATGCACCTCCACCACGCCGGCGGCGGAATCGAAAATAGAGCCCAATTTGTTATCACTTTACTGCTTCAGTGCCACTACTACCACCCTAGTACTACTACTGCTCAATAAATTGCTAAATGCAGCTGCTATATGCAGTAATACTGCTGCTCAGACAGTGCTACTGTGAATGCACCACGCATTGTTACACTACTAAGCAGCTATTACCAGTACTGACCTACTACAGCAATAGTACTACTGTAGTACCAGAGAAGTTTCAAAAAGAAAGGTCCAGAGAAGGAAAATGACAAACAGAATCAGTCATTCTGTCAACATTAAACCACATCTACTGTATGCCAACTGTAGTTCTACTGTTCTCTACTGTAGTTCTACTATAATGTACCGTAGCTTTACTGCAGCTCTGCTGTCATTTGTCAGGGGTGTGGCCAAGACCACTGATGTCAATTTTTACAAGTTTTTCAACTGCCACTACTGTTACTACAGTATTTGGATGTACAGATACTAACGTCCTGTTCTTGGTATTCATGGTGGTGTTGTGTGCAGGTTACCTGTCCATCATGGCAGCCGACCAATCATCAGAGAAGGAGGTGTTGGAGGCGGAGTCTCCTGGAACAGCCTCCGACCTGAATCGCTCCGACCTCGACCCCATCTACATCGGAGGACTTCCTGCCTCCAGACCAATTAGGTGAGTCTGTTATGTCACCAGGTGAGGATGCTGTGATGTAACAGGTGATATCTACACTCATTTGTCCAGATGTTCCTGTCTGACCTGTTTTTACCTGTCTGTTTGGTTGCTAGGCAACAAGTGGTCTCCAGGTCATACGTGGGCTGTATAAAGAACGTGGAGATCGCTCGGTCCAACTTTGACCTGCTGAGAGATGCTTTTGGAGTCAGGAAGGGCTGTGTACTCAAGGTAATACACACACTTTCTATATATATATACGTGCACACACACACACACACACACACACTCACACAGTCACATATATGTATACACATTATATACTCATAGCTACTGTATACAATATACATATACACAGTACTTAGACACACTTTACCACCACCAAGTTCGTCTGGTCACAAGGTTTCAAGTCAGTTTTGATTGTTTGGGGGATATCGCTGAAAGCCTGAAAAATCTGTTTTTAATGTCAGTTAGCAGGTGATAAATCAAATGCTCTTTGTGTAAATTTGCCATTATTTCCACTATTTCTGTTTCACAATAAAGGTCTACTGCTGCCTTCATGTTAGACCAAATTTAGTATGAATCACAAGCATGAAATGACGTATTAATGTCTTAAGAATCTTGAACAGCTCACTGCAAAGAAACAACTTTTGACACTGAGCTGATATACATAGTAGGGTGATGTGTAGCACCTAAATATATACGTTGTTTCAAATGTACATCGCTTTGGATAAAAGCGTCAGCCAAATGACTGATTGTAATTGTAATATACAGATATTAGTGTTTAATATGAGTCTCTAACAGGCTGCCTGACCTTTCCTTCCTCTGTAATTCAAAAATCAATAACCCTCTTTGATCGCGCTCATCGCTGTGTGTCAGGCGGTGCGGAGTGTGTCGGTGCTGGCCGGAGGATTTGTTCAAGTCGCTCCTCGGTCACTTGGTCAGGAGGCGGAGCTTCTCTTCTCCTTTTCCACCAACAACCAATCAGGAGTCCTGCTGGCTGCCTTCAGTGAAGACCGAACTCAGAAACAGGTGAGACAAACAGAAATGTGACACACCTGTGCCTGAGGTGTTACTGTGACCATTTTCTAACCATTATTATTATGTATGTGTGTGTGTGTGTGTGTGTGTGTGTGTGTGTGTGTGTGTGTGTGTGCGTACGCAGAATTTCCTGTCTGTCCACCTGGTCTCAGGTGCGTTGGAAGCAGAGCTTGGTGAAGTGGGTGGAGCTACTCGGAGGGTGATGATGATGAAACCTGATGGAGGATCTTTCAGTGACGGAACAAAGCACTCTGTGATTATTACCATCAACAGGAAGTAGGTGTTAACTATAGGACAGACACCTGTCTCACCTGACTGGATGAGTATTAGATAATATATTACCTGTCTCTCTCTCTCAGATCTCTATCCATGCAGGTGGATGAGGAACAGATGAAGTCTGTTGTTCTGTTGCCGGGTGGATTTTCTCATTTGTCTCCAGCCTCTTTCTTCATTGGAGGGCTGCCATCAAGAGAGGAGTTTCAACTGCCAATTAGATTACAGGATATGTCCAGGTGGTTCAGAGGCTGCATTCAACACCTTGTGGTGGGCGGAGCGTAAGTCCTACTTTTTCTCTCTCTCTCTCTCTCTCTCTCTCTCTCTCTCTCACTCACACACACTCACACACACACACACACACACACACACAGTTGTCTCTCTGAATGGTTAACTGTTTTAATTGGTGGCTCCTTCCAGGCTCGTTGACTTATCAGGAGCTGTGAAGTATGAGGGGGTGGAGCTCAACAGCTGCCTATTGGAAGAGAGAGTCAGGGGTGTGGTGCTCCTTGATGACCAGGATGTAGAACCAACTCATGACCCCACTGAGTTGACTGTAGTACCACCCACACACCTGAGCGCTCTGACTCCAGGAGCGCTAACGGTAATCAGTATTACTGATACTGGTTTTTGATCATTTATATTAACTGCAAATACTTAACAATTAAATATGGATAATGTTAATAAATACTTATTATTGCTAATTCATAACAGTAATCAATAGATTGATAAGGCAATCAATACTTGTAATAGCTGTAATCAATGCATTCAATCTTGGCTACTAATCATTGATAAAGTTAGACACTTTATTATTTATAATGTTAACCAATACCGCATTACTAATTAGTGAGCATGGTAATCAATATGGCTATCAATGATTCTTGATTATTAGTTATTGGAAACAGTAAGAAATATTTTAAACGTAATTGATCATTGGTCACTGAATATTACTCAGCATATTTTGATTGGTTATTGATTCCTGGTCAGTATTATTGAAGACTGATCAGTTTTGTCAATAATTAGTCAGTCTTAGTTATTAGTATTATAAGTATTAGTTATCACTTCTCCATATATTTGATTATTGGTCACTGATTATTGATTAATGATCTGTGTGTGATCCAGTGTGTGTCGGAGATGGAGCCAACCTTCCTGCCATCAGGGACTCAGTTTGGTTTATCCAAAAACAGTCACATGACCTTCATCATCAACCCCAATACTGTCAGAAGAAGGTGAGTTGCAATGACGATGGCACTCTGGTCAGAGTGGGGGCAGCGCTCTGGTCAGGGGGGTGGCTTTGGCCAGTTCTTCTTCGTCTAACAATAGAGGAAGTACAGCAAGTAAATCTAAGACTCTGCTGTGTCGTCTCTCCACATCCTTAGTGTTTCAGTAAGGTTGTCGGTTCGAAGCCGTGCTCTGGATGGGTTGATCCTCCTCCTATCTGACTCCAAACAGATGGATTTCATCGTCCTCAGACTGATGGGGGGGAGACTGATGATGTCAGCTGACCTTGGGAAAGGCCCGGCTTCAATCACGTCATCTGTCACTATTAATGATGGAAAGTGGCACGCTGTGAGTTCCCACACCTGAATTTCCCTGCTAATATGATTTAACACATTACTCCACAGATTTTGGTTAACGTATCAAGTGAACAGAGGTTCAGCACTTCTCAGCAATGTCAGCCTTTTAATGGTGTTGAGTACAGGGGACAAGAGCTCAAAAAGAAACAACAGCTGGTTTCAGCAGACAGACATCAGGCAGCAGCACACTCTACACTGTCAACACTGTGAAATAAAATATATTTATGCAGGGACTTCATACTGAGCTTGAAGCATACTCTTCAGCCAGCAGGAAGCCACTGCAGGTGGACATTTGCATCTATCTGTTTCTTTGCATTGACTTTGTATGGAATTGCCTCACGTGAAAAAATTGCCTTGCTTTTGGTCGGAACACACCATGACACACTCTGGATAACCCCCCACCATCTGAGCACAATATAAGCTTAAAGAATACAAGTTTGAAATCTAGATTTTGTTCAAAACACCACCACCAGTATCCAAGTCCCATACATTTCAAACACTTTGAAGGTGTCATGCATCACTAATATAGACACATTCTTGGTTGGAGAGCAAGTGATGAAACAGTCAAGAGCTTTTGGTCATATCACATGATCTTCCTCAGCAGACAAAATTGCCCTGTTGTCACTGTGTTGATCTATCAGAATTCCATTTTTTTCTCTTTTTTGGCACTTGAAAATTGACATTGAAAGGTCCCTACAAACAGCAGTTAATAAAATACTCACAAAGGTGTTTATCCTCAAGTTTGAGCATTGAGGTTTTCTTCTTCTGAATCTCTGACAGGGTCAAATTAAGCAAATTGTCTTAACTGCACAAATGTTCGTATGAGGCCACTAGATAACTACACAACTACATAATTCTATTTTAACTGATCCTTTCTCAGGTGAGTGCTGAGGTCAGCCGGCGGTTGCTGTCGGTGTCAGTTGACGGTTCGAGTCCGGACTCTGCGTCAGTTAAAGGAAACCAGCTGGATGTGGACAACAAGCTTTACCTGGGAGGGCTGCCCCACACACACACGACCAGAAGGATTAATGTACGCCAATTTCAATTCTTCATTCACCAGTTCCACAACAAGTATACAGGGTCTAAATATTTACAAAGATGACATTTTTACACTTCGACAAAGTTCAAAATTTTCTGTCTACATGTTAAATATTAAACATTTTCGCCTCATTTCAAGCATGTCACCTGAGGTTCAGTCCAGATGCTGTCAGTCTGACTGGCGTGTAAAAGAGTAAAAATCACATCATTTAATGAAGTGTTTCTGACAGGCCGTTGAAACAGTAACTACCTGAGCTGCACTTGTACTACCTGTATTTGTACATGAATCATGGACTGCTCTTCTCTCAGGTCAGCAGCAGTTTTTCTGGTTGTGTCCGCTCTGTAAGTCTGAATGGAGCCATGTTGGATCTTTCCAAGCCAGCCTCACAGTATGATGTTACTTCCTGTTTCACCAATGACCAGATGGGAAGTTACTTTAATGGGAGTGGATACGCTACCCTCAGTGAGTCAAGTATAAAGAAAGAAAAAATATCCTGCTTTAATCTGATCACGTCTGACAGTATTAAACTCTGTGTGTGTGTGTGTGTGTGTGTGTGTGTGTGTGTGTGTGTGTGTGTGTGCTTGTACGTGTGTTTAGTGCATGATGGTTATAAGGTTGGCTCTGATGTGTTGGTGTCTTTGGAGTTTCGAACAAGCCAATCAGAAGGAGTATTTCTGGGAATCAGCAGTGCTAAGGTTGATGCCATCGGACTGGAGATGATCAACGGACAGGTGAGCAGAGAGTTACCTCTGTGTGTATGTGTGTGTGTGTGTGTGTGTGTGTTTGTTACCTGTTATAATGATTTACCTGTAATTTTCATCACAAATTATACACACACACACACACATACATATATATATATATATTCTGTAAACAATGATAATATAAGGGTTTACCTGTGTTTTCCGCAGGTGGTGTTTAATGTGAATAATGGGGCGGGTCGAGTGTCAGTGCGCTCAGTTGGTCACATGTTGTGTGATGGACGGTGGCATCGCCTGCTGGCCAGAAAAACCAAACACAACCTGAGCTTGACTGTAAATGGGCGGAGTTACACCATATCCAACCCTTACCCACAATCCACGTCTGCTGAGACCAACAATCCTGTTTACCTAGGAGGCTATCCAGGTGAGCAACTACTCTGAACTGTGTCATTCAAACATAAATAAAAACATTATGTGTCAGTGACTGATAAAACCTTGTTTGTCTGTCTCTCTACCTGTCTGTCTACCTGTCTGTCTGCCTGTCCCTCTCCCTCTCTCTCTGTTACAGCTGATGTTAAGCAGAACTGCCTGTCAATAAGCTCAAGGTTCAGAGGTTGCATGAGGAACCTGCAGCTCGTTAAGTCTCACCTGATTGACTCACTTGACCTGAGCTCTGCACACTTTCTTTTGGGTGTCATTCCTAATTCGTGTCCTGTTGCCTAGCTATGCCCAGACAGGGTCACAGACATCAACATCATTGAAAGTGTTTCTCTGCAGAACACAGTATGAAGATGAATCAGTGGTCTGAAATGTTCTGTAAGCAGCTGAAGGTATTTCCAGTGTCACTGTGACTTTGTGTAACTTTGATCTGTTTCTGCATGAACATTAAAGACAATGTGAAAACTCATTTATTCAGTCTTTTCAAGTTCATTCACTCAGTTTCCAAAAATCTGACTCATTTAACATGAACAACCAGCGAAGATGTTGTCTCAAATAAACATCAGCAGCACTGAAGGCTTACAAGATTCATCCCTAAATGTCTGTCTCTCTCTCTCTCTCTCTCTCTCTCTCTCTCTACCTGTCTCTCTACCTATTTATCACACATGCCATTTATTTATAACTAAATACAAACCAGAGTTGCATCCAAACTGCATTTGACCAGAAACAGTATAAGGCTAATTCGTCAAAGTGGGCAGTACAACTTCATCATCCTCCATCACCAATTCTGGAGCCCCACAAAGTTGTGTCCTGAGCCCCTTCCTGTTTACCCTCTACACCAATGACTGTCAGTCCGTCACCCATCATCATATACCTCAAATACTCTGACGACACTGCAGCACTCACACTACTCAATAATAATAACTCAGTTGCACGCTACCATGACTCCATCTCCCATCTCGCACAGTGGTGAGCAGACAATCACTTGCAGTTAAATGTCTCCAAAACAAAGGGACTGGTCTTCAACTGCTCCAGCACACGCAGGTCAGTCTCTAACCCCACCCACACTCCTATCAGCATCAAAGGCGAAGCTGTTGAAATGGTGGAGAGCCACATACATCTTGGCATCACCCTGGACAACAAACTGAACTTTGAACATACATCCATAAATGCTGCCAATAAAGACTCTCCGCTATCCACAAACTTTGAGCACTTTCCATCGCCCCCCACCTTCTGCTGCTACTTTACAAAAGTACTGTTCAAGCCATCCTCCTCTCCTGCTCACCCTGCTTCGTTAATATGCTATCAACCCTTTCAAGAACAGACTTACACAAATCACACACAAGGCTGCCAAGATAATTGGCCTCCCAACCCCCAACCTCCTGGACCTCAAACACAGACACTGCATGACGTGCTCACACTATAGCACATATCAGCCCCCCAATCCACACTCTGTGCTCCTCCCAGCTGGTTGCCTTTAAAGGTCGCTTGCATGGAAGAAAGTGAAATTCAGGAGTTTTGTCTCCTCTGCCATAACCGAACTGAACAGAACATCCAGACTGTGACGTGCCTGAGTTTGTGTGTTCGTGTATGTAAAGTTTAGGAATGCGGTGGTAGTGGGTGTATGGTGGGATTCATGTATGTATTTGTCAAATTTGATGTTTTCTGTCCAGCCTGATATATTTGTGTACTCTGAGGCTGTACAGAAGGTAAAAAAAATTTCCTTGCAGAAGGACACTCAGGAGGTTGGTGGATTGAGCCCTGGCCTCGGCAGTCCACATGTCGAAGTGTCCTTGGGCAAGATACTGAACCCCAAAACTGCCCCCCTGATGTTGTGCCACCGGTGTGTGAGTTCATATTACATCGCTTTGGATAAGTGTCTGTCAAATGACAAATTGTAAATTGTAAAAATCTATCATCTAAATCAATAATCAATCAATTAAAAAAAATAGTAATTTGTTCATTTGTCTTGTAAAGCACAACAATATCTTCCACACGGACAACTTCACCATTTTCTACAAAAGAGCAGCTCTCTTCAAACATGATGACTTGCACCCAAATCTTGCAGGATCTCATATTTTATCTATTAACATTGAACTCTATGAACTCTGCTATGTTCCTGCAAAGCATTCACTGTACAAATGCTAAACAAAGGAGCTCTTTTCAAAGAAGTGTGGATGTTTCTAAAATGCTATAAGGCTATTACTCTATTACTTTTCTGAATGTACATATGAATAACGTTTTATTCTTGACCACGTTAGGACTTTGCTAACAATTATAACCAAATGCTGCAAGTTGGTGCAATAAAACAAAAATCGCAGATAACCATTGCAGATAAACATGATATGTTAAGTGTCACTGTATTCCTCTGACTGTCAAAGCCCTGAATACTCTATTTTCACCAAGATTTTGATATTTTATTGTGTGGTTGTTACAAACCCCAGCTCGGAGTAGACCATGAGTATGAGTAGACCAAAAACATTAAATAATTTTGATATATTTATTAACTGAAATCTAGGGGTTAAAAATAAGAAAAGAATGGAGTTGGCAGCAAAACCTGCTGCCAGGCCAACTGCAGTGGGAGGAGTGGGAGAGCCAGAGATTGGGGGTGGTGTGTTGGTTTTTGTGGACTGCTCACACCTGCAGGTAATCAGGAGCTCTCAGGTGAGTCTACCTGAAAAAAAAAAAAAAAGAGATAGCACCCCCAACTACAAGACTTATAACAGTGATTTTATGCATTGTCTTTATTTTTATTTTCATCCTTATTTCAATCTTATTTTGCATTCATTTTTATCTGTTTTTATGTCCATTTTCTTTCTTGTAAAGCACTTTGAGTTACAATTCCTGTATGAAAGGTGCTTTACAAATAAAGTTTTATTATTATTATTATTATTATTATAAGTAGTAGTAGGAATGATAATACTAATAATAATAATAATGATAATTTAAATACTGTCTGTGTATTTTATATATATAACCATTTATTTATACATACATTTAGATATGGCAAACACCAAACACTCAGGCAAACAACATCCAAGAAATGACAAGCAAGACTCATGGTTAGGGACAAAAGGCTGAGGTAGTTTCTGGGGAACAGAAGAACAGGGGCCTCATGTACAAAGGGTGCATACGCACAAAAACGTGGCGTACGCTCTTTTTCATGGCAAAGTTCAGATGTATCAAGAGTGAAACGACCGTGGAAATGTGCAGTGCCTCACGCCAACTTCATGGCTGGCGTACGCACGTTTCTACAGCTGTTGATCCTATGGCGACACTTAGAGGTGATGCTGGGATGTGCACATCAGAGACACAAGACCAATTAACACTGATCAACATTTAACACACTTACGTGTCTGCAATTACATGAGTGGATATAAAAGCATGCACAAAGTGGTGCAAAAAATACTGTTAAAAACAATGGCTGCTTTAGCAGTATTAGAAGACATTGCAAATGGTGCAATACAAAGAGAGAGTGTGTTCAGAGATGGAGAGGATTTACGGGCACATGATGACAACTAGCTCATCAGCCACTTTAGGTTCATGAGGGCAATCCTCCTGGAACTGCGCGCAGAGCTGCAGCCGGCCTTGGAGCACAACACAGCGAGGAGCGATGCGCTGCCTATGCCCGTACAGGTGCTGAACACACTGAGGTTCCTAGCAACCAGGGCATTCCAGAGGGAGCTGGCCGACCGATCGGGACTGGGCCAGTTGACCCTGAGCCGAGCTATGCCAGCCATGTGGGACGGAATTATCCGCATGTTAGCCAGGTATATCAAATTCCCATACAATGCAGCTGAACAGGTCAACATTAAAGTGCAATTTGCAGCGAGAGCCGGTTTTCCTAATCAGAGCTATCGACTGCACACACATTTTGTAATAGCGCCATCACATGATGAATTTGTATATGTCAACAGGAAACATTTTCATTCGATCAGTGTACAGATCATATGTGATGCGCAAATGCAATTAACCAACATTGTGGTGAGGTGGCCTGGTTCAACGCACAATTCATACATTCTGAGTAACAGCATGGTTGGAAACAGAGGCACTGTGCGTGATGGGTGGCTTCTTGGTGAGTAAATTTATTCATGTAATTGTCCTAATATTAATCCCTGTGATGCGCATTGAGCATGTACGCCCCCAAATTCTATCCCGTCTTCACAGCATCATTACTAGTCAGTGGTTAAAGTTAGTGACTTGCTGTTTCTTACTGGTTAAACTACAGCTTAAGATCTTTCTAACAAGCCTCTGATTGTCTCTGTGTGCAAAGTACACATGTTAATAACCATGTGCGAAATGTCTTAATCAGCCTCACCTTTTCCCCGGTGCACTTCTGCACTAATTTGTAACAAAAGTATGTGATCCATGTAAGTAGTGTATAAAATCAACAATTGGAAACTGTAAATCCAGTTTACTTTGTCTGCTTTCAATTGACCCCAGGCGACCATGGCTACCCATTTAAGAGCTGCCTGGACAGGACTGGGGGTATGCTGCTGTACAGTCCCGAGAAGGTGTGCCACATTGTGATGGCGTGCGGCGTCCTCCACAATGTGGCACTCCGGTACGCCATACCACTGCCAGAGCAGCATACCCCCCCCACCAGACGAACCAGAAGCTGGACCCATGAATGTGCATCCTACCCAGGAGGCCAAGTCTGTGGCACGTGGCTACGACTGCGTGTCCTCTCCTGTGTTTTAAAATAATAAATTGAGTAATCAAACATGAGTCAAAGTCTTTGATATCTTATTTGATATGCTGCCATGTTAAATTTTAAATTCAAAAGATTTCAAACCAAATAATACCATACATACAGCATTTACGCATGAACCTCTATCTTATAGAGCTGTGAGCAGGCTACTGTATGAACACATTTGTTGTGAGTTACACAAATACATAGGTATTAACCTTGGGGGTAATCACACACATGTGCTCCAGCCACCCCTGAGAGAGCAGTCACCCACAATTGCGGTGACTCTCTGTTGAAACGGGGTGGGCCCCTCTTCTCCTGTCCCCCCACCTGTTTTGGCCACACTTTGGCGCTGGGCAGCCATCCTCCGCTTCACATCCACCTTGATGTCTGACCACTTCTTCTTTACTTCTGCTTGTGTGTGCTTCTCTGACCCCACAGTATTGTAGCAGAACTGGCATCTAACTGACCTTCTCTTACCTTCTCTGCATTCCTTCAGGAGAAATGGAGTTGTAAAACACCCCAAATTTCAAGAGCTATTGACCATTTGAACTGTTACAGGGATGGTGTTAATTCGGAGAGAGACAAGATGTCTGGCTCAGAGACATCTCCTCCACACTCTTTCGGGGGAGCAAGGAACACCAACACCTTCACATCAAAGATTACCTTGCTCAGGATGTTTATCATGGAGATGATAATTCTTGATAGCTCCATGGGAGATACGGACAATAAAACTGTCTGGGTGAACAAATGCCAGGCCTCAGAGGAATCCACAAACAAGATAATGCTGATGGGTTGTAAATTAGACATTCCTGAAAACAAACTGTTTTGTATGTCTGTGTGTCTTGTTCTCCAGTACACCAGGATAACCAAATCTCTATGCTTGATCTAACTTTGGATTTTCTTACAGTATCAAGCCTGTAATCTGTGTGATATCAATGCTTTTTCGGTGTTTGTAGCTTGTAGAATGACAAAGCTGTGACTTCAACTTTCTTACCAAGTTTGCCCAAAGTTCTACCATGGAACCATACTGCCATCTAGGGGCTATAGCGGTTAGGTTGAATACGCTTAATGAGGAATTTATTAATAAGTAGTCATAATAGTGGTAATCATTTCAGGCAAATGTAGGTTGCCTTTTTCCTTGCTTCTTGCTATGTTAATGGTAATTATATCTTGAGTCATCATATATATTAGGATGAGTATTAGAAATTGTCATTTTAATCATTATTAAATGTCATCTACTCACAAAGTTATCTAACGCATGTTGTGAACAATGTTGGAATGCCTTTGAAAATTGTTCGTTCAAATTATATGTCATTGACCATAGTGAGAAGCAGATGAGCCCTCGTATGAATCATTAATTAATTCTCGCTCCATAAAGTGAAATCATATCGAGCGCCCGCGAACCATCCCACATGAGTGATGGCCTATTGATTAGACACGCCCTGGAGCGAGTTTTAACTGTCTGTAAAGCGCACCAGTTATTTAGTCTTCTTCTTCGCCTCTAACAGTTGTTTTCCGCTGAGTTTCATCCAGCCTTTTCGTCTTTAGTCTTGTTCAGTTGTTGCGTTCCGTTTGTTTTCTCAGTCTTTTGTGTAGTTCATAGTCACTTTAAGCCACACGATTTGTCTTTTTGTCGTAAAATTCTAATCAAGTAATAATAATTTTGGAGACACTTTTCAACTGGCCATCGAAGAGACTATCAATTTTATTATTATCAGTCTAAATCATGCTTCACGGACACAACTAAATCGAAAACCTGCAGCCAGCTGTGTACCCCTTGAATCAGGGGAAGCAACCATCTGAAGCCTTTCCTCGCCTGCCAACGACACCGGAGAGGTCCAGTCCCTGAAACATCACTGTCCAACATCAGCTCTCAACCTTGGTGTGCCTGGTTCTTCCACCGGACCGCCAAGCAGATCGAGCCACGGACAACCACTGGAAGCATCTTCGGGCCAGTTCGGAGCAGGCCTCGATAGGAACGCTGCTGACCAAGTAGGCATGATAAGTGGGTTTGAATAAGAGTTGGTCTGTGAGGTTTTGACACTGTAAATCTGTCTAAATTCTCTCAACCATTCGTTCAGTAAACTAACTTTACCTTCGCGTCCCCAGTTTTCCCTTTAACTCCTTCTCACTATCGCCAAACTAATTTTGCCATTGTTTGCCATAAGTTTCTCTCTGCAATTGCTTGTGTTATTTCAGATCACCTATATTCTCTGTTGTACTATTCATGATACGTTACTCATTATTCATAATTGTGTTTAATAAATAAGTTCTTTTTATTGAAGTCGTAGTCAGACGGTGTCCTTTTGAGCTGAATATAAACGATCCCTATATCTAGAGTTTACCCATCAGATTATCAGACTGGTTTACTGTTGGTTCATTCGTTATCATGACATCAGCATTACAGGAGTTAGTCCATACAGACCTTCTTAGCTGAGGAAGGTGGTGCCCCGATATTTTATTAACAAATGCAATACCAAGTTAACTTAATTCCCCTACAGTATTGACAGCCTCACACACACTCCCCCAATCACTCCTCTTCTGTTTGTTGCTTATGCTGGAGGGCAGCCTACCAAAGAGCACATTTTTTGCGCACCTCCACTTCAGCAAGTAGCGCCTCCAATTCGCTTTCGGTGAAATTCTTATTCTTTCCCGTCTTACTCATTCTTTTTTGATTTTCTGATCGTGCAGAGAGGGGAATCACAGGTGCAGGGCTCATTTACATATGATTTGCATATTTAAATAGGGGCGTGGACAGGGAGGGGTCGGGTACTCTAACATGTGCGCTCAATTCCACGTTGACTGGGATGTACAAAGGAAATGGGCTTGGATTCATGCGTGCGCACAGATTGATACATCTGGATATTATTGTGCGTAAGACGTTTTCTGGATTTGAGCGTACGCCATGTCTCAGTAGGAAATCCACGCAAGTCTTTGTACATGAGGCCCCAGGTGTGGTCAGAAACAGGCCGGGTTGGCAACGGGAGATCAGTCCATGAAATATAGCTGGAGAGTTTGCATGAGAACAATGACAGTCTGGCAAACAGTGAGTGTGGCAGAGCAGCTTATATACTGCACTGATTGCAATGACTCTCAGGTGTGTGATCAGGTGACCAGGCAGGTGGGTGTGGCTGACAGTGGAAAAGTACTGAGGGCACCGGTGAGCAGATGAGGAAACAATGGCAGCAGGTAAAACTGTCACAGATACCCCAATAAGTTCATATTTATCAAAGGCCAAAGCAGCCTTGTCCTAAAATGATTAATGCCAGGCCTGATACAGTTAATGTCCTGGTTATGTGTCTTGCATTACGGTAAATACTCTTGCCTAATCAACACAAGTACAGTTTTATTATGCAGGCTACAAAATAATATCGCTGGATGAATAATTAGTGTTAGCTGTCACAATTCTTATTTAATGCCATATTTCCTTATACAAAGACACACTTATATTTCTTGTGTTTTATCCGTTGACTGTGTCCTGCGAGGTTACATGATAATTCATGTCAAATGCTGACAGGACACTTTAGGTGGTAAAGATGGAGGCAGGGACTGCTTATTTTCACGCAAACTGCATAAAGGTGTAGAGTTCCGTCTAAGCCAATGTAAGGCCTGGAGGGAAGAGAATTTTTCATGGAAAAACATGTAATTCTGATGAATAGAGATGAGTTTTTGGGAGTCACGTGGGTATGGCGAACAAGATGGTGGCTGCCTAGGGATGCTCCACTCCTCCTAGTGTTGGCGTTGTGTTATTGGAACGAAACAATCGAAAATAGGCGAAATGTCGTCGTTGAAATACTTTAAAAGCACGGGCCACATGGCGACCCGGAAAAGCCCTCAGCGTGAGGAGGAAGACTCAACAGGTGACCCATCTCCCTGCCTCGACACTTTGTTCACGGAAATTACGAAAAGGAGCATCACACTGATGAGCGTCACGACGGATTTCTCGACTACTAAGGAGACTATGACGGAGTTGGGTTTTTAAGGAAACAAACTTTAAGCTTAGAAGATCTGCATGAAAAAATTACTTTTCTTTTTCATGTGTGTTGGGAGCCAACAGAAAGTCTCATGTGCAAGCCTGTATGTACACAGTGCAGTGTGCAAACTTTGCCATGGCTTTCGGAGGAGCTCTTTTTTGTGGGGGTTGTGAGAAATTGATATTGTGCTACAACGCTTCGATGGTGATTGTAAGAATAGCATGCACGCTGGTATCTTTATTAGAGTGAATCAACCTCATGCATGAATCATACATCAATAATAGCCTAATTAAACGCATGATGACAATACAGAAAAAAATGCAGGGCAAAAATAGTGTAAAAAAACATTTATTTATACATACATACATTTATTTAAGACAATTAATTAGAGGACTCTTATTTTTATGTTGATTAACTTTAATATTATTTGTTTATTGTTCTAAATTTTATGTTGACCCATATTCTTTTCATGTGTTTAAGATTGTTAAAGGTCAGCGGAGTGATACATCACACCTGAGGAATGATTTTTGAGTTGTTGTAGCGGTGAATTGTTGTTCTGAAGAAGTTGTTTGTGGCCAAGATTGAAAAGATACACGTTATTATTTGCGAAAGAGTCATTCACGTAATAGCTTGTAAAGTCACAAAAGCAGCATGACAAGAGCATATTGGCAATATTTTAGAGACCCCCCAAAATTTAGCAAATCGTGTTTTCAGGGGAGCTCATGTCTCACTCACAGCTCCTGCTGGCTCCCCGGTAGTTCACACTCTGACGCAGTGGCGCTTTCATTTGAATAAAGGGGATGCCATCTCGAAATATGATATCTAGTTTTAATAATATACTTGCCTAATATGCCTTCAGCCTCAAAGGCTGGAGCTAGCTCTGTGGTTGGGTAATGTAAGGGTGACCGTCAAATGTAATTGTGATACCTTTTTTGAAATACTGTCATGTGAGTGAAGACACTAAAATCAAACCAGTAAAACAAACACAACACGAAGGAAATAACCTGTATAACTGATCACCGGATTAACTATATTACAGCCAGCAGTGTGCAAAGTAAATACAAAACAGCTACACTCTGTTGTAAAGCAAATCCTTCAATTTGAAATTACAGACTGACCCCAGATATCTGATTCACTACTCACATCTCTGCTTTGTCTCATCAACCAAAAACCTCTTTGACATCAAGCATTTTCCTGCTGACAGAGAAAAATACAGAAAGTCAGGTCATTTATGAATCATTTTATTTAGTGGTTAAAGACACACTCAGCAAGTTTTAATTTATCATGAAGAAAATAAAACAGGATTTATGTTATGTGACACCAGGGGGAGTGGCCAGTCTGTAATCTAACACCAGGGGGAGTGGTCAGTCTGTCATATGACAACAAGGGGAGTGGTCAGTCTATAATCTAACACCAGGGGAGTGGCCAGTCTGTAATCTAACGCCAGGGGAGTGGCCAGTCTGTCATATGACAACAAGGGGAGTGGTCAGTCTGTCATATGACAACAAGGGGAGTGGTCAGTCTATAATCTAACACCAGGGGAGTGGCCAGTCTGTCATATGACAACAAGGGGAGTGGCCAGTCTGTCATATGACAACAAGGGGAGTGGTCAGTCTGTCATCTAACACCAGGGGAGTGGCCAGTCTGTCATGTCAAAAAGGGGAGTGGTCAGTCTGTAAAATGACAGCAGGGGGATTACATTGTGGGATTACAGACAAGCAGATCAATATATATATATATATAAAACAGAAAAACAACAAACAAAAAACAATAAATACATAGACAAATGAGTAAAATAATTCATATTGAGGGCTTCTATGGTGAGATGAGAGAATGGCACATTACTATTGCATTATGGGTAAATACAGAGCTGAATTTTCCTGCTATACAGTGAGTGGTTACAGTGCTAGCAATCATGCTATTTTATATTTCAGACAGAAAACGGTTTGTACCAGGCTGTCAGAATGTAAGATCCAGTTCCTCACCAGGTGAGACAGGAGATGTAAGAGGTCATTATCACAGATCTCTCAGATGGGATTCAAACTGTTTGCTGAATGTTTCATAAAGCTGCTGTCTCCCATCGTACAGAATCAGGATCAAATACACCTGAGTCAACCACCAATCAGATGTCTCTTTTACCCTCAGGGTGTCAGGTGTGTGTGTGGGAGCGGGGCTAAAAACAGCAACCGGTCAAGTTTTGGTGCTAATTTGTGGTGAAAGTTCTTCCGAGGTTGACCAGCTCTGGTTCTCTGGTTGCTATGGGAATACAATGGTGGCATCAAAGCAGCACCCTCTGTTTGTCTGTCTGTCTGTCTGTCTGTCTGTCTGTCTGTCTCATCTGTTTTTGTTGTATAAATGCTTTATTCTCATTCCAATTCCTGAAAATGCCATCATGAAGTTTTCAACTAAATCTAATCACACAAATGAATGCTTTGAAGTTTGCTCAGTCACTGGGCCTGCTTCCGGTCAGACAAACAGGTGCTGCTGTGTATGCACAGGTGTACATGCATGTGTGTGTGTGTGTGTGTGTGTGTGTGGGTGGTTGTGTGTGAGGGTATAAATCCTCAGTTCCAATAATATCAACTGGATGTTGGTGCAAACAGTGTCTTTGTTGGCTCAGTAGTCTGGACTACAACTCCCACAATGCAGCAGTGGCTTGTAGAGTCAGTCCTGAAAGAGAGACCGAAGGAGCTCTAAGAATAGATAAAACAGAACAGAATATATTTGACTATTGGTTGTCTAAAGGTCTAAATCTTTATCCTATAATCTTCAAGATCATTGTTCTTACATACAAAATTTAAAATGGTCTATAAATCATGAGGGACAGAATCGGCTTCTGATGGTGACATTCACAATCCACATTTAAATAAAAAAATGAAATAAATGAGCAAGGGACAGAAAATCAAAATGTATTGAAAACGTAAGTTTACACTTAGATTTGATCTGAGTCAAATTTGATTCAGATTGTATTGGTTTGAGTACAAAGTTACATTTTTCATTCATTAGTTTCATAATAATTTAGAGCATGCATCCAGCGATTCCTTTAAGTACTGTGTTGTTCTACCATCATACAGGATGTAAGTAATAAGCCTACTGAGACTCAGCTGTGACAACAGACCAATAAGTGAGCTCAGTTTTAGGGGCAAAACTGAAGCAGCTCTAACCCTAACCCTAAGCTAGCCAGGACAGCTCCATGCTGATGCTAATTAGCATATTAGTATAGTACAATAAGCTTCAAAGCATGGTCCAGAATGTTAGCATGTTAATGTCACCACTGTCCTCTCAACAGTTCCTGATTCTGTCCAGTGATGAATTTGACCTCTGGGTTCAGTTTTCTTTCTTAAAATTGTGCTTTAGTTTCTGAATGTTGTCCGCTGAGTCGGCATAAAATCAGTGGTGGGTCGAGGTGGACAGCAGGGGGTGGGGCCGCACTCCCCAATTTGAGCTGTATAAGGATGTCACACTTAAGAGGACAGTGAAAAATCAGTGAAACACAGCATGTTAGCATAGCTTTAATGGTCAACAGTTTGATGTTTGGTGATGTGCTGTGGTGACTCATCAATGATCCACTTGATTGATTCATTGCTGATCAAGAAGGCTGTATGTTTCCTGCTCATGCATAATGAAGATTTTTAACTTTTAGTTTTTTGTCATTTAATTTGGCACATTCATTACCAGCCAGTCACCTTAAGTAATTCCTGTCCTCTGTAGTTCCTGCAAAGACTTTTATCCAGTCAGAAGATTTTGCTCTTTCTCAATCAGAACCCCTGAGCCCCTGGGAATTCAGTGTTTGTCTTTTGGTTGAATTTCATCATTCTAAACACAAACATTTGTGCAAAACATGCAAACACAATGCTATGAATGCTGCCATGCACCAGCCAGCCAATCAGCATCCTGCTTGAGACTCCATCTGTAGGGGCAGGGTATGACCTTTCCTGTTACCTGTGATGTCTCTAATTATTGACATGATCAGAAGAGACCTCTGTTTCTTTATGGACGACAACTCGCGTGACGGACAGCTCAGGATGCTGCCGCCGTGCCTCGCTGAGTGCCGCTGCCAAAGCCTTCAAGAGAGACACGAGGGTCAGAACCTGGTCCAGGTCAGGATTAAGCCAGGACATACTAGCCCCTGGTGTTATCTAACCAGATCTGTCCTGAGTTAATCCCGGGTTAATCCAGGTCTGTTCCCTCTTAATCATGTTTGTTTTCATTATTTTCTGTGTTAAGTCTCCTTTACATAGGTAAGTAATAATGACATGTTATTGTGATGAGTTAGACACTTACCTGGTCATGGTCAATATCTGTGTCTCCAGAAATCACGATTCTCTTCTCTATTCTGGTTTCTGAAATTCCTCCTTTTACCGTCTGAAAAGAAAGTCAGACAATAGAATAAATCAACATAATAAAACACCTTTACTGGATCCTTCGTCTGTCTGACTGTTGCCTTCTGTCACACTTCTAATACTCTAATAGTACTAATCGTACTAATCCCTCGATTGTCCCAGGCGAAGATTTACTGAACTGTCTGATTTACTGTGTAGTGGTTTGTCTTATTGTGGTGAAGTGTGTGTTACCATGATGACAGATGTTACCTTGGTGATGTGTGTGGTGGTGGTGGTGTTGGAGGTCTCTGCAGTGAAGGTATGGGAGCTCAGCAGCAAACCTGCAGGAGGATCAGAGTCCACTCGGCTCTGGAACACACAAACACACATGCTGCAGCTGTCAATTAAGATACCAGCTGTTCTCATCAGCTGGTCACATCTGTCCAATAGCAGAGCAACACACATTCACCGTTAGTCTATCATCTCACTGCTGTCTTCTTAAATGTGATTCTCTCTCTGCCTCAGTTCTTTCATGCAGCTGTTATGTGAACCTCTCTACCCCTCATCACTGCTGAGTCTTTGCAGATCTTCAGCTTCTTCATTTCACCATCCTCATCAGCCTCATCAGTCAACACAGTCATCAGCCGCCACCACCAGTGTCTGGAATCCATGGGGTGATTTATCTTGCTGCTACTCAGGGCAATGCCCCTCCAGAACAAAATCTTTCCATTGAATCTAAGTGCCAAAGATCCTTCTGATAAGACTCATTATCACATATCATCTGTCATAACAATTATCTTCATTCACTTGTCTCTGCTGATTGAAATGAGCGTGGAGCGATATTGATCAGGAGAGTGGAGGGAACAAACAGCAGCAGAAATTCTCACTGCTCTGTTACTTTGTTGTTGAGGTACTTTTATTTGATTTTACAGATTCTGGTGACAGCTTGTGTAATTTTCTAAAACGTACAGACCGAATTTGACAAATTAATAATCAGTTAAAAGGAATTCTGAATTATTTTTTCATTATCAATTCTCATGAGTGGTTGTAAAACCCATCTATTACATATATTACAAATAAAAACACACACAAAAACTGTCCTCACCCCCGGAGCTTCATAGGTGAGAGTCTTCCGCATCACTGGGACCTCCTGATAGTAACAGACAGAACATTTATGAAGTCAAAAAACTTTAAAATGAACTTCCTGATTAGGTTGTAACTCTTAAAATTTTCCTCAAATTACAATGGATCTGTAAATCCAGTCTCTCTGCCCTTAAAGATTTAAGACTTGGCAGTCTGCAGGTTTTTTGCACTGCCTTCATGTTACAATTACGCTTTTCTCCAAAGCCACCTACATATGAATTCACACACCGAAGGCACAGCATCGGGGGCAGTTTTTTTGGGTTCAGTATCTTGGCCAAGGATAATTCAGCGTGTGGACTGCTGAGGCCACCGACCTTCTGATTGGTGGACAACCGCTCTACCTCCTCAGCCACAGCTGCCTATATATCATATCACCAACAGATGGGGCAGGAGTCATTGGGGTAGGGGTCACTGGGGCAGGAGTCCATGGGAAAGCAATTCTTGGGGCAGGTATCACAGGGACAGGAGTCACTTGGGTAGTGGTCACAGGAGTCAATGGGGCAGATTTAAGTAAGGCATGTTTCTATCTTATGTGTTACCTCCTTCAGAGGCTGAGACTCATCATTATCGTCATCACTGTGGTCAGATGGTTGCGTCTGATTGGCCGAGCAGGGGGAGCACCTGGAGGTTGGGTGGGGTAAAGAGGGAGGAGGGGAGTTTTCTCTGGACCACCACCCTCGCTCATCCTCTGAGTCATCGGAGACCTTGTCTTCATGGTAACGCTGAGTCCCAGTGGGTCGACAACCCAGAACAGAACAGGTTCTGGTGCTGGGACTGTTGTTAGCCGCCACGCTAGTTAGCTCCTGCTCACTGTAGCTAACTGCAAAGTTAGTATTAATGACATCCTGATCACCATCAGTAACACCTGTGCTCTGAGCATGTCGAACTGCAGCTTCCATGGCCTCCTCCACTGCTACCTGTGCTAACACGCTGATGGCATCTTCACTAGCATTGCTAGCATCATCATCACTAGCCTGGCTACTAGGCTCGTCATCGCTGACATCAACGTCATTGATGTCATGTTTTTCTGCTGGACTGTTAATCTGCTCATGAGTGTTGTGACTATCATCATCGCTAGCCCATTCTTCTGTGACATCATCAGCATGTGTCATGCAGGCCCCAGGTGGAGGGGGTGGGGGGTTACTAGGGGGCAGGCCCACAAGATTTCCAGCTGCTACCTGAGGCTGGTCTGCCATTGGCTTGTGCTGGCCACATGGCTCCGTCATCAAGAAGACTGTCTCCACCTTCTCTGATGTCTGAAAAAGGAAGTTGAAAGAAAAAGGACACATTAATCAGGTATACAGGTGGAAGCTGACAGACCTACAGTTCATTTACCACTCAGGGTTTCACAAACATGGAGTTGTAATATTAACCAGGGTTTACTAAATAGTAAACACCAGAGGGTGTACCAGGATTAATGGGTTAGCATAAATGTTGAGCCTTAAATCAGAGTTTTCAATGTCACAAAGGTATTTCTCTTTAAACCTGGCTACATCTCTTTGGTAACTGATGCTGCACAGCTAACCTGCTCCAGAGGAGGTTCTGTTCAGGTTTAAAGCAGCTCTGAAAAGCTTTATCCTTTCACTGATTCTCATCCTGATGATATTCTGTACGAAGATCCAGACTCTCAGCTGATTCGTTCTACCTGCAGACCTGCTAACCGTCCCTTAGCGGCGTCCTGAACGAAGCTGTGTGGTCACAGCAGCAAAAACTGGACCTTCAGTTGTGGTTTTTAGCCACAGGAATCTTCATGCATTCAGTCACTGATGCGGAAAATCAGTTTTACTATTGCCATTCTGACTCAGCAGATCTTCTCCTGGCTAAAAGAATGATGAAGGCAAAGAAACTAGAGACCACTCTGGATTCTGGTCTGTGTCTGGTCTGTTTCACTGCTGGTGCTGCAGCTGATAGAACAGCGATCAGAAAAGTTACGAGTCTGTTGGTGTTGATCACAGATAATATTCAAATAAACTTCACTTTGACTTGTGCAGAAACTGAAGCGATGTCCTCGTGTCCTTCATTAGGGGACGGGGTCAGACCTGAATCCAGCTCCTGAGCCTGATGTCTAAACGTGCTGCGTCAGTTTAAGGTTTCAGCCTCCGGAACGTTCCGTTAGGAACAAAGTGGAGGCTCTGAGAGCCAATGAGAGCTCGGAGAAACAACCAGCTGATGTCGGCTTATTGTTTCTGCTCTTCATCGCTCTCCATCGTAACAACCTGCTCCTCCCGCTGAAGGAGGCGGCACCTGATTGGTCCATTTAGTGCTGAAAAGTCAAATGACACACAAACGCCCCTTTTTATACGAACACACACACAGTCTGATGAAGAAAATCTGGCTTGACAAAGAAAGTTGATAACCACTGTCCTGATACCATCATCTCTGACTGCAGTTTCAGGTTATGTTGAGCCAGCTAATGCAAAGAAAGCCTGGCTATGTCAAACTTAATTTGTAGCAGACCCCTCAGTCATCATTTATACAAGAACAGTCGAAATACTGATGATTTTTAGCATTTTACTCTTAATCCTCTTCAAAAACAGATTACACTGAACACTGGAATTTACACAGTCTTCATATCAGCTTGAATAATAACAAATTTCAAAATCAGGCCAAATATTAATCTACTGTTTGGATAATTTAACACTGATTATCTGAATTTACATTTTCATATCAATGTGACATGAAAATCTCAAGGATGATAGTGTCTGTAATGGATCTATTGTGTATGAACTATTACTGCAGAATTTCACCATTTAAACACTGCTGTGACCTTCAGCATACACGGGTAGACAGACAGTTAGACTGGCACCTTCAGTAGGTTGTGTTCTCTGAAGGTTTTTTGTTCTCTGGCCGACTTCAGCAGAGCAGTCAACTCAGGAGACATTTCATCGAATATAGGTTTAGGCTGCACACAAACACGCACACAAACAAACAAACACACAAAGATTAGAAAGACAGAAACAAGAGGCAGAAACTTAGAACCTTTGAATTGCTGCATCATGTCATGACTTTTGATTCTCAGTAGAAACTCACAGCCAGACCGCAGCCATGCAGGGAATGTGGCAACAGGGGATGAGACCAAGGGGACATGATCTGATAGGGTGTGGAGCCTAGATTTGTTAGTAATTAGCCTGTAATTGCTAACCAGTGTTTGTTGTTAGCCTGCAAGCTATAGTAATTGAGTGTAATTTAAAACTGATTTTGCAGTTTTCAGTTGACAATTGATTGTATACAGTGCCATTCTCTTACAGTTTCTACTGTGATTTATTGTGTTCTACTCTGACTTAGTGTGGTCTGCTATGATCTACTGTATCCTACTGTGACGTTAGGGTTAGTGACCCTAACCCTACCCTAACCCTATCTACTGTGATGTATTGTATTCTCTTGTGATCTAGTGTTATATACTGTGACATACTGAGCTTTACTGTGATGAGAGAAGTGTCTGCCGGTCTCAGGCAAGTTGTGTTGCAAATGTCCAATACAGATTATTGACTATGATTGAAGTTGCTGGTCTGTAAACAGGAAGGATGAGACAGAAGGGAGGAAGCAGAAATATACAAGGAGTGATGAAACACAGAGGCAGGAGAACTACAAAATAAGACCCTGTTAAAATACATCCTTTGAAAGTTTTGGACACAATTTCTACTGGGTTAGTGTGAAGAGTAGATTAGATTAGAGTAGAGAATCTAATCATCTCATCAAGTCATCTTGTCCTCTTCACCACACCGACTGCCACTAAATATGTTTTTACACCTGTAGTGTCATTCAGTCTGGTTGAATCAGACTCTGGTTCATCGGTTGAATAAGATTGTGGTTTGTTGGTACATTGTTTTTATTCAGATCTGAACTCAGACCAAAACAAATTCACACAGACTCTTGAAAGGAAGTGGTCTAAGTCTGCTCACAGATGAATTCTGGTGAGAACATGATCTAACCCCCATCTGACCTGACTATAAGCTGCAGTTGGCAGGTTTGAGCTAAGCATACTCCTGTACCCAGGTAAGCTTTGTATTCTGGGCTTTAGCACAGTTGCTAGCAGCTAACACTGACTTTGGGGCAGATAGGAGCATCTTCAGAACCTTCTTCCTGTGTTTATTTTCTTACTGCAGACACAGGTGACCAATGAGAGGAGAGAACGATCTCACCTGAATTTTATTCGATGCAGTTTGGTTCACGTTAACTTATTTTTCTGTGAAAAGGAACCAAAACTCGTCCACTGATTCAGACAAAGAAAAACTAACTCGATGTTTGAAAATACTCAGTAACGCTGTAATTGTGATAGTTCAAATAAATAATGGTAAAACCACCGACCACCTGCAGGGACAGGCATTGGGGTCAGGTGCATTGCAAGCCGGGCAGCAGGAAAGGGTGGAGACCATAGCTTGCTGACCCCTGACATCACAGACTGGTTCAAGGAACACGGAACACCACATCTCTGGCAGGGAAGAAACTGGTGCTAGTGCAGGAGGTGGAACAGTGCCAACTAGATGTAGTTGGACTCACTTCTCCAAACTCCTTGACAGGGGCTGGACTATCTACTTTTCCAGAGCTGGCCCCAGTGACAGGTGGCAGGCAGGTGTGGGGATACTCACGAGTGCCTGGCTGGGCGTTGCTGCTTTGAAGTTCACCCCAGTGAACAAGAGGGTCGCCTCTATTCAAGTGCATGCCACTGAGAGGAAGGCTCTGGCTGTTGCTTGTGCTTATGCACAAAGTCAAAGTTCAGAGTATCCATCCACCTTGGAGTTGCTTTCTAGTGTCCTGGAGGGGATACTGCCAAGGGGCTTTGTCATTCTGTTGGGGGACTTTAACACTCGTGTGGGCAACAATGGAGAAACCTGGAGTAGGGTGGTTGGGAGGTAAGGCCTGCCGGATCTGTATGGAGGCAAATTAGGGTGTGAAATTCCACAGCCTGCAGTTGTATATCTCCTTTTGTGTGTGTTTAAAAAAAAAATGCATGTGCGTATATAATATATATATACTCTTTTGTATATAATGTAAAGATATATAGTTCGTTTTTTTCTCTTTTTCATCTTTTTATTCTTGCTGTTATTGCTGTCTGTAACAACATCATTTCCCCAGCATGGGATTAATAAAGTTTAATCTAATCTTATTTTAGTTGGTGCTGCCTAAGCAGCACTACTGCTGGTGTGGCACCACTGACAGAGGCTTGTCCTCCAACTTATAATTTTTTAGTCAGACGGAACAGGAAAGGAGAAGACATTGCATTTGAATATCTTGCTCTTGAGCTCATAACAGAATTATCACTGCTGATCATTACACTGTATCGACAAGAAGATATTCTATGGTGTTTTTGCAGGAATTCTCAGAACTGATGGCACTTGGTATCACTAGATATGAAAGATTAATCCTGAATTGAAACCTGAATATTCGTATCAGCACAAAGAATGACTCCAAAGCCATGGAGTTCATGGATTTACTGGACAGCTTTGAACTTATCCAACATGTAAATGAATCCACTCATCAGCATGGACACATCCCTGGACTTATAATAACAACAGGGTTGAACAGTGACAATGTTTCAGTATTAGAATTGCCTATTTCTCACCATCACTGTGTGTTTTCTGATGCCAACCTAATCTTATTAAAGACTAAAAGGAAAATTTGGGGTCAAAAACGAAGGAAAGCCACGTACATAGGGCGCAGCAGCAGGGGCAGTTTTTGGGTTCAGTGTCTTGCCCAAGGATACTTCGGCATGTGGACTGCCAAGGCCAGGGATTGAACCACCAACTTCCTAATTGGTAGAAAACTAATCTACCTCCGGAGCCACAGCCACCCCAAATTGTAAGGTTTGCTGTAACTTTTTAAGTAAGTCTACTGGGTGCCAAAATACCTTCAGCCAAAGATTGATGATCAACTTTGTGGTCACATCATCAGCTTTGCAGCTGTATGTCTTAGACATTCAGTTGAAGAGAGGAGCTGTCAATCACCATATGGTGGTCAGTGAGATTAGATGGCGGGTAGACTGCCAGACCTGGCAAAACCATATGTGTCATGAGGGTGAACTGAATGTCTGACTGTGGCCCTGTCTATGAGGTCTTCAACTTCAAGCTCAGGAAGAATTTGTTATGCAACGGGGGAGCAACGGGGCATGGAATCCAAATTGGCTCTTTTCAAAGCCTCCTACCAGCTGGTAGGAACTGTGGTCAGAAAGTTGCTGGTGCCTGTAGTGGCCGCTACTTATGAACCTGCTCATGGACACCAATGGTGAAAGAGGCCATCAAGCTGAAGAAGGAGGCCTCCTGAAGCAAAAACACGGGTGAAGGAGGAGTTCAGGGAGGCTATAGAGAAGGAGATCTAGTTAACTCAAGGAAGTTCTGGCAAACTGTTTGACAAATCAGGCAGGGAAAGCAAGACTTTGCTCAGGCTACGGTCAATAGTTGATGAGACTGCTGACCCTGACTCGGGATACTGTTCCCCAGGGAAAGGGATGGTCCTACCTGGATTATTGTATCTGGAAAGTGTTGCTGGGGATAGTGATGTCTGGATAACTTTCCTTAGCCTGCTGCCACTGCAAAAATGGATGGATAGTAACTCTAAAAGTCACTTAAATATTGACTAAAACTAATTATAAGCTTCGGCCAGCCCTATTATGTTGTATCGATCCATATTAGCAGATGTCAGTTTAACTAACTAGTCTTACCATCATAACTTCAGTCTCAGTCTACATGACTTTGAATCTACACCTCTTGTTCTAAAAACAAAAATCTGAAGGATTACAGATTAAAGATTACAGTTGCATCTTCTAGACACTGAGAAGGCAAAATTGAAACAGGAAGGTTTCTGAAAACCCTTCAAATAATGATGAAAGCATCAGAAAGCCAAAGTAACCAATCAAAACAAGTTGACTAACAGGACGTGAAGTGCAGTAAAACAGAAATAAGCCCCTGCCCAGCAGCCAGTCAAAAAAAACTGTGAAAAACACTGGAAAAATGAACCCAATAAACAACAGAAAACAAAAAAGGCAGAAAGAAAATCTGTTGTTTCTCCCTTTGCACCATTTTGATCAGAGTAATAGAAACAAAATGGCATCTGGTAGGAGGTGAAAGGAGAAGCTGAGGGGAGTTTAAACTGAACACTGCAGCTCCACACTGCCTCCTGCTGGAGGAGAAACTGATTCATGGTAACAACATTCAAACAGCAAAACAGGATGTCTGAAGGTTGAAGTGCATTTCTGCAGATTCTGGTTCTCACTGTTCATTAACTGATGAAGCTTCTGACAGAAAAACACAACTATTTTGGGACTTTTCTACTTCTTGGAATTAAAGTACTGAATGTAATCAGATGACCAACTTGTCACACCTGATGTCCACCTGATTTATCAGCTTCCGGCTGTTTCTTGAAGCTGAGGTGTTCAGTTTGAACCAGCTCAGATGAGCCACTGTTCAGCCAGATTTCCTGTTTCAGCACTGCAGGGGTTAATGTGTCACGGTCAGGTTGCTGTGTTTGCTCTTCATGCTTGTTTCCATGCCAACCAGTGACCAACGAATCAGCGTACCACTCTGGAGAGGGAGGGTGACGTCCTGCCTGACAGACCCGGTGAGGGAGCAGGGCTTAGGATTGACTCATCCAGAGGGGATTTAAGAGGGACGAGTGGGGTCAAAGGTGAGATCACAGGGGCTCCACCCTCATGGAGGTCCAGACTACTGACTCCACCTCCTCTGGTGTCATTCCCACTAATGGTATCATTGATGATGTCACAGACACCGGGCGCTACCTCAGGTGGTGAGGTTGGTGTCTTCACCTCACAAATTGTGATTAATGGTCCCCCTGTGATGACATCATCAGCGGTGGACAGTGGGATGATTCTGAACTGCGTGTCCATCTCGATATTCCCCGTTGTCACGGTAACATCAGAGCTGTCATCCCTGGTTGTCATGGTGATGACCCTGCCGGAGGAGGTGTCATAGCTTCGACCTACAGTATAGCTCTTCTCTCTGATTGGCTGAGGGAGAACTAGGTTTGTTATGGTCCCACTCTCCTGGAGTACACAGGTGCACAACATCAAACGCGCACACACACACACACACACACACACACACAGACTGACTGATTAAATATCAGCTGAGGAGGAGAGGTGAGGTCATTAGCACCTGCCTGGTTTAGTGGACTGTTCATTTTTGTGTTTGACTGACAACTCAGTGAACCTACCATTGTTGAGCAGCTGTCCA
Organism: Chaetodon trifasciatus; assembly: GCA_037975065.1. Taxonomy (NCBI): domain Eukaryota; kingdom Metazoa; phylum Chordata; class Actinopteri; order Chaetodontiformes; family Chaetodontidae; genus Chaetodon; species Chaetodon trifasciatus. Next base: position 226,365 of record JBBMOE010000102.1, on the reverse strand, counting down.
GTGGGAGAGTCTGAGAGGCAGACAGATATAGAGAGAGACAGAAGACATACAGGCAGAGCAACATTCATGCATGCAGACAGACAGACAGACAGACAGACAGACAGAAAGACAGACAGACAGAAAGACAGACAGAGACAGAGTCCATAAATTTACAGACTCGCAACTTCTGGTTCTGTTCCAGAATCAAGAATTAAGTCTGTGGTTAGTCTGTAATAACGATGACAGATTGACTGATGACATCAGTGAACCTGCAGCTCTGTGTGAGGGGGTGCAATACATTTATTCACCAGCGGATGCCTCTGTGTTCATATGTACAGATAACCAGAGTCTCTCCTCACCTCATCTAGTTCCAACGGTTCAATCATTGGGGAGTCATCGACTCGTCGTAGAGGTGAGGAGGCAAGACGTTTCTCCCACTCTGTCATCCCTCCACCTGCTCCTCCTCCTCCTGCTTCTCCCTCTAAGAAGGAGCGTCTGAGAGCACTGATGGTGCTCTGAGGTTTCTGCTCCTCCTCTGGACTCCCCAACGTCTCCTGAAGATCAACAGCAGAGAGAAAAACTGAGTCTCTATTAGGAGAGAACGCCATTACATCAAGAAGACTGATTAGTCTTACCTGAGTTTTCAAGTCTTCATCCTGATCAGACTGACAGACAGACAGACAGACAGACAGACAGACAGACAGGTTCATGTTAGGACAGTTTTCCCATTTATCTACAAATTTAACCATTACTACACTTCCAGACAGCCAGTGGTTGTCTACGTTGTTTTCAGTGTAAAAACAAGCGTTTAGGATACCAGTTAGCTTTACTGATCATAGCTAATCATTTCATGTGTTTCAAATGTGACCTGCTCTATTAAGCTCTGTGACGTAATTATAGGCCTGTGGTGTTCGTGCTGGTGGGACCAGAGGTTATGATGCTAGTTGGCAGCTGCCTCTTGCTGTCTGAAAGCAGCTTCACTGTAGAGATCAGCAGTACCTCAGTAACCGTTAGGTCTCCATCCAAAGCTGTATCAGTCAGCTCAGTCTAAATGCACAAACATACACACAGGTTAATTTTATGTTCAGTCTGACAGAAAGTTCACATTATTAACAGGTAGTTTCACCTCAAACTCATCACTTCGTTTGGTATATTTTTATTTATTGACACTAAAACCTCACAGAGTTCACAACAAGCAGTTATCAAATGATAACATTTGTATTTGTTCAAACTTTTCAAGTCAACAAACCAAGCGAGGCAGGTGAGACAGGTGAGACAAGTCAGGCAGATGAGTCAGGTGAGACACATGAGACAAGTCAGGCAGATGAGACAGGTGAGGTAGGAGAGACAGGTGAGATAAGCGAGGCAGGTGAGACAGGTGTTATTTACTTTGGTGTCATGTTTCTGAGGCGTCAGAGGACTCTGCTGGGAAATCTCTCTGTTCTCCTCCTTCTCTTCCTCTTCTTCACCCTTCTGCAACTCCTCTTTATGCACTTCCATCCTCTCCTGCACCTCATCCCCCAACACCAGCACCTCCTCAACTAAGAGACGGGAAAAATGGAGAGGAAACAAGAAAACGAGACAAGGAGAGCAGGAGACAGAAGGAGGAATCAGTTAGTTTCAGTTTCAGTCCCCTGGTCCAGTGTTTTTCATCTGACTGGTTGTTTTCTGCACCTTGCTCCGCCCTCCTCTCCTCCATCCTCCTCTCAGGTGTCACGGTGGTGATGAGGTCACTAACAGCGATGGCTTTAGATGCTCCATACAGGCCCGCACCCATGTCTACGCACACAGACACACACACAGACACACACACAGACACACATACATTTAACCACAGCAGCCATTAGCCAGCCGCAGCTGCAGTAACTATAGCGACCACTGTGATGCTGTCAGCCAAGCTGTCCTCATGTTCATCAGCAGCAAAGCATCACAGCTGCTCGTTGCCACGGCAACGGCATGTTCAGCCAGTCAGAGCTCAGGGAACATGCAAAGCAGCCTGGACAAATCAGCCAGTCAGCATTCAGAGCCATCATGAAGCCCTGATCCGTTTTATGTTACTATATAATTATTATTGTTAAATTGTTGTATACGAACTGCTGACCCTTTTATCTAGCATCACACTGCTTAACAAAGCCAGCAATGCTGATTAAGCTAAAGATACAAATAATGCTAACATGACCCTTGAGGGTCAGACCACCTTCCTGTCAAGTTCAGAGAAAAAAAGCACAACATAAAAGTCGATTAGAAAGAGGCGGAGCGACATTGGGAAATAGAGAGGTGATGCCTTCCTCCATGGATGAGGGGCAAGGCAAATGCTGAAACATGACACTGAAGTGTTGGAAAAGGATGCTGTGCTTCAACAAAGGGAGTTTCGGTGGAGTGCTAAACCCAAAATTCAGTGAGCATCTAACAAAAAATTTAGAAAGGTAGCACATCCCAAGCGATCAAGTGGAGGACAAAATACTCATATTTCACAACAGAAAAACGCTAATATGTTTCAGAAGAGAGCCTTAATCAGAGTGTTTGAAGTACACTGATTCAGTTCAGTAATACATGAAAGAGCATAGTTAGTATACAGCTGGAAGGTAGACTCCAACCAATCAATTTTCTTATCCCATGGCTCTAGATAAAATGATCAATCACAAAGATTTAGTTAAATCACATTTAAATCCCATTACATGCAATATGACGCATCACAAAACACTGTTTCTGCTTATTGATTGATTGATTGATTGATTGATTGATTGATTGATTGATTCACTATTTGGAGTATACACTATATGGCAATAAAGGGACACCTGGATGAAACCCATTCATTTTCCATTGCAGGATGATTTTAAAGGTCCAGTTTGTAAGGGCTGTAAGACATACTATTGGGAGAAAATGGTATAAATGGAATATTATATTCGTGAGTATGTTTTCATTAGTGTAGTTACCTTAGAATGACCTTGTACAGAGAGTGTGGGTCTTCTTCCACTGAGCCCGCCATGCTACCTTTTTAGATTTTTTCAGATGCTGATGTATTTTTGCACATATATGTAATTATAAGTGATGTCTACTGCTGGATCAGACAGAAAACACCTGGTTCGTTTTTACTTATGATCATATCTTACAAACCTGTCACCTACAGTTGTATTCTGTCTGATCAGGGTGCCCAGGTAGCTCGCCTGGTAGAGCTCCAGGTTTGATTCCAACCACAGGCCCTTTACTGCATGTCATGCCCCCTTTCTCACCACTTCCTCTTTCTCTTTATTTTCACTATCTAATAGAAAAGATAACTAAAAAAAATCTGTCTGTTTATGTTATTGATGACAGGACAGAGGTCTGACAACCTAATCACAAGGGCAGAAACAGAAGACCTGTTAGGACAAAAAGGAATACAACCAATTCCAGATGTGTCTGATGAAGCAGAGTCAATCAAGACACAGCATTCTCTGACAAGCTGAACAAAGTGAAGCATTCAGTGCTGTGGCTAATCCCAGTGCAATACTACTACAGTACTACAGCAGCCAGCAGCTGTGTTACTGCAATAATGAGCTCTACCTGTGTGTGCATCACCATTGGCTTTGGGGGACACTGTGATGGCTGGAGAGCCAATCAGAGAGGACGTGGCCCTGGAAGCTGAGAACCAATCAAAAATTTTCATCACTAACAAGCACAACAAAGAACTCACTTAAGTAAGCACAGATAGATGGTTGGACACTGCCACTAAAACTACTGGAACCAGTGCTACTACTGCTGAGACCAGTACTTCTACTACTGGGATCAAAACAACTAGTGACAGCACGACTGCTAGTGGTACCACTACTACTAATACTGGGTTGAGTACTGTGAATACTGGGACCATAATTAAAAAGAAGGGGAATACTACTACTAGGATCAGTACCTCCACTACTACTGAGATCAATACTATTACTACTAAGACCAGTCCTACTACTACTCCAGGGGCCAATACTATGACTACTGTGACCAGAACTACAATTACTGGAACAAGTAACACAACTGCAAGAAAGAATACTACTACTAACAGTACCAGGGCTACTATCACTGAGACCAGTATTTCTGATACTTAGACCAGTGCGATGACTACTGAGACCAGAAACTAGGACTATTGAATGTAGTACTATGACGACCAGGACCAGAACCACTATTACTGGGACAAGGACTACTACTATCAGGTCCCTTAGCACTAGGACCAGAATGACTGATACTGAAACCAGTCCTAGGCTAACTGGCACCAGAACTACAACTACGGGGACCAGTACTACTACTGAGACCAGAACTACTACTATCATTGAGATCAGTATAACAACTACTGGCACAATAAAATAGGACAAGTACTACCACAGGCACCAGCTCTTCTACAAGGATCAGTACTACGTCAGGGACCAGTCCTAGCATGATCAGCATGAGTACCTCCATCCAGGCTGCGGCTCAGCATGTTCCTCTTGCTGATGCATCGTGGGAAATGTGGTGCAGGTCTGGAGATCTGAGCGCTGGCTCTGCGAGTCTGGATCTGTGTCCGACCGCTGTAGCGAAACTTTGACCCCAGAGACAGTAACTTCTTAGGGGTTTCTTCTGGAGACATCAGCCTGAAAGATAGACAGGGAGGGCAGGGCAGACAGACAGTTGTCAAATTTTGTCTTCACTTGATGTCACGTCACACTGTCCTGCCACATCGTATCATATTTGGCATCATGTGACACATTGTGTCACGTCACATCATGACCTTAAACACAACAGAGAGCCATTGTGACTGACCTGAAGAAGGAGTGATGCTCCACACAGACTTTCCACAGTCTTTTAGCTGCTCTGTGGTTCAGCAGCTTGAAGCCAATGGTAGACTCAAACTGGTCAAACTGGAGATATAAAATGAGACTCAAACTGGTCAAACTGGAGACATACAAAGAGACTCACACCAGTCAAACTGGAGATGGACAGACAGATCAGGGATATATCATTGACAGCTGTGTTGCATGGCATTTTTGCTGTTCATGAAATGTTTCTTCGGTCTCTAATCAGATGGTTTATATTTAACTTTATTTTATTTTTAGAAGATGTTTTTCATGATATTTGCTACCACACTGGTCCAACTAATGAACCAATGATGTGATTCTGTGAAAATGTATATTGCATGTAATGGGGTTTAAATTAGACTTTAGTATACAATTGTGATTCGGCTTTATATCTAGACCCGTGGGATAAGAAAAGTGAATGGTTCCTAAATAACTGTGTCCAGCTTCCAGCTGTGCACTAACTACGCCCTTTTGTGTATTACTGAATTGAACCTGCATACACTCTGATGAAGGCCCTGCACTAAAACAAGTAAGTATTTTTCTAAGTGAAAGTTATGTTGGTATTTAGAGTATATACAGAGTATTTTGTCCTCCTCAACTTGATAACTTGGGATGATTTTTTATGATTCTGATGTACTTTTGTGATAAGTGATATCTAGTCCTGGACAGGACAGAAAACACCTGCTTTTTTTTTTTTACCTATGATCGTAACTTACAAACCTGTCACAGTTAAATTCTGTCTGATCAGGGCGCCTCAGAAATATTTTTCATGATATTTGTGAACATACCGATCAAGAAATAACATTTTTGTCTTTTCAGAGGTTGGACCAATATGGCTGAACCCCCTTGATGGAGCTGTCACGTTCATCTGTTGAACACTGGTTCAGAGAAAGATTTCTAAATTACTGCTGATGTAGATATGCATGGTCCATAAATAATGAATGTCTAATGATTTTGGTCACTCCATGACTCCTAGTGACTTCATCAGGTAAAACCAGCTTGTTACATTTATAGGACCAGGCTATATAATCTGAGTGACAACAAACACACACTGGCAGCACCTTTAAGTTGGGGAACTCCTCCAACTAAATGGTGCTGCATCTTTTGTGACATCTGACAGTAACTTAACATCCAGTGATTAACCTGATCAGGCATGAAACATTCACAGGTCTCTGAAGTCCATAATTCCAGCTGTGTTGGCATCTCACCTCTCCAGGTCGGATTTTGATGTAGAAGTTGTTCCGTTTGTATGAGATCTTCAGGATCTTCGGCCACGAGAATCTGTTGATCCTCAGTCTGTCTCTGTAGACCAGCAGACCACTACTGCACACACCGAGCATGATGGCCACACCCTCCGAGTCCTGCATACACACACACACACACACACACGCACACACATGCACACACACATACACACACATGCACACACACACACAAAAAACACACATACACACACACAAACACGCACACACACATGCACATACACACACACACACAAACACACACATACACACACACACATGCACACACACCACACAGGCACATACACATGCGCGCACACACACACACACACACACACACATACACACTCATGAATGACTACAATGGAACAGGCTGTTGTTCATTCTGTCAAATTGTCTTTCAAGGCCTTGTTCTCCCAATATTTACCATGATTAAACACAAGCATATTTTAGTCAGTGGTTTGGTTCACTTCATGGATCTATTCTTGTTTTTCCTCTTTTTCCTAAAACAAAGTACATTTTCAGTATGTTTCTGATCGATCATCAAATTATAACTTTCCCATCACCAGCTTGTAAAGATAAGGCTGTAGTTTTCCTGCACGCTCGTCCAGCTCCCTGCTGATGGTTGGGATCTGAATCGGATCTGATTACAGCTGAGGTCACAAGTCATTTCTCTGAAATCTGATGTCTGCAGTTCAGTCTCTCGGTGTCATCCAAAGCACTTGCTGTTTCAGTTAACTAATCTAACAGTCAGACTGAAATACTGGTGAATTTTACTCTTGAGGTGTAGCCAAAAGTGATGGTGATGGAGAATAACATTTTTTCCTGAATGAGAGGCCACCACCTTTCACTGAAGTCTGCTGGAAGCAAAGCGGGCTGGTCAATTCACAAGCAGAATCGAATGCGTCTCGCTCCATTACACATAGAAATGAATGGGAAGTGAATTTTGGTCTGACTGTGGCAGAAGACTGTGGACCAAACCACTATGTCTGACAACTCGCATTTGGGACTATCTTCATAGAACAACTGACTGTTGTGTGTTTGGGTCCAAAAAGATCTGAAAGAGGAAACAATCTAAACACTCCTATTGAATGACTTTCTAAAATTGAGATAATTGTGAGAAAAAACACCAATGATATTCAAATAGAAATATTATTTCACAATGTGAAACAATATCTATTAAAGTGTGATATCTTTCTGTACTTGTCTGTTTGCGACCAAATTTCATATCTAAAAAAAAATATTGAAAGGGCACACAGTCCAGGACAATAGAAAAAGACTTCTCAAGACTGGACTCCAGTCCTGGACTGTATAACAAAGGAGTTCGGGTTACTGTATGTTAATTTAAACACAGAAGGTTCCCTTTCACTCGTCCTAGTCCGACACAGCATGTTTGGTTGTTGGGTATTGTGTTGTGCATGTTTGTCAGCTACAGCATGAACACTAGCAGAATAATAAATATTCAATGGTCTTAGATGGATGGAGTCATGGCATGGGAGGACTGGATACTCCAAGAACACCTGAGAGGTGAAAATTTTGTTTTCTGTAGTAAACAAATAGAAGAAGAAGTGTAGAATAAATAAAGGAAACACTAAATGATGACATCTGCAACAATGACATGAAGATGCTGGTATGAATACTCACTCAGTTGACACAAACGCATAAGAACACACCCACAGACAGAGGAAACAGTCTTACCTCTGACTTAGCTGAAGGCAAGCAATCAAATCGGCTTCCTACCATCTACTCCATCCAGACAGACAGATAAACAGACAGGCAGACAGGCAGACAGACAGACAGACAAAGCAAAATATAGAAAAGAACAGCTGGTCTACATGGGAAAATTTACCATGCCACTCAAAGATAGCAATGTTAACAGTACTTTTACATAGGTAGATAAATAGACAGACAGATTTTAGTGTCCCTTAGAACTTAGAGTGTGTGGTCACAGGAGGTGGTCTCCTTCAGTCATTAGCGTATGGGGTGCAGAGGTCGAGGCTGACGACACAGCCTGGTGGGGGGGGGGGGGGTGTAAGAGGATTCTGATTAAGATTCTCAGTGGCTGTAGCAGTGGATGGAGGAAACATGCAACAACATCCTCATTTCTCCTCTTGGCCTTGTAGGCAAACTGATGGTGGTCCAGCTGTAGACTGACAGCTAAAGGTGTTCAGTACCAGCTTCTCCAGGTGCTTCATAATTATTGAGAATGGTGCAACTGGCCAATGGTGATAGTTTTGTGAGGGACGGGATTTCTTCAGCACCAGTATGACAGTGAATGTCTTCCAGGCAGTGGAAACTGTTGAGTTCCTGTACGATTCACAGAGGAGTGATTTGAGAACAGGAGAGAGCTCCATGGCACAGTCTCTGAACAGTCCTTGACAGCACCCTTGCCAGGATGCTGTAAGGTCCTAGGGTCTTGCCTGCTTTGCAGCAGCTTAACTGTCACCTTACATCCTCCTTTGTGAATGGTGCAGGTGTAGTGATTCTGGGATTCTTCCCACTCAATAACATAGTTAAGGATGTCAAAATGGGCATGGGAATTATTCAGGTCTATATCTCAAGTGACAGAGTCTGTTATTGTGGAGATGGTGGATCTTGCGTCACACCCATTGAGGGTCTTTACTTCTTGAAATGCTTGTCTGATGTTCATTTCGCTAAATTCCTATTCAAGTTTGTCTTTGGATCTGAGTTTGGCTTTAATCATCTCAGTTTTAACTGTGCAGCTTGTGGACTTGAAGAAGGCCAAGTTTTTGCAAGGACATTTATTCTGTTTTAAACTGTATTTAAAATGTGTGGATGTCCAGTGTTTGGTGTTAGGAGCTTCTTTGAATATCTCAACAGGAACTGTGTTTGTGATGCAGAACTTGAGGTAATCTGTCATGACAGATACTCTCTCATTTAGATGAACCATGAACAATAACTCACTCTGTGCAGGCTAATGCTCCCTGTAGCTGTTTAGTTACATCCTCACACCACTGGCTGGTGCTGTGGATCTGTGGCTTGTTTCAGGTTGGTGAGAGAAGCTAAATGACTGCATTCTAAGAATCTCCACCACCAGTTATCAGTCAACAACTCTGGTTCTGTCTGGAGGAGCCTCAGACAGATCACAAAACACAAACCTAAAGCCCCCCACTCTATTAACGCCTTGTGCCTGGCCAATAAACTGAATGAGTTCTGCTGTCCATTTGAAAAACAGTGAGTCAGTACTGTCACCATTTTCTGTGACTCCATGCACCAGCTCCAGCCCACCAACTGGGCCTCTCCACAACTGCCCAGCTCCGAGGCCCCTTCCCCTCTATCACTGTGACAACTCTCTCCATTCTGGAGAGGGAAGTCAACGGGCTTTTTATGAGGCAGAACACCGTTACCTCCTAGCCAAACCTGACCTGACCCTGCCTGACAGGAGGTAGGACAAGAAGCTGGGAAAACATGTCTTAGACTCCCAGACCATCAGCGCCAGATCTTCCCAGTGCTGCATCCTTTCCTCTTTACTCTTCTCCATGTACACCAACAGCTGTGCCTCCAGTCATCAATCTGTCAAGCTCCTGAGGTTCATGGATGACACCACCACCCTCACAGATTGACCATCTAATGACCTGGTGCAGGCCCAACAGCTTGGAGTTCAACTCTTTAAAGACAGTGTAGATAGTTGTAGATTACAGAGACAGCCCAGCCCCACCCACCCCCATCACCTGGTGTGACTCCACAGTTGATATTGTGGAGAGAGACTGGGGTTCATGTCTCATGGGAAACCAAAAGTGAACAATATTTTCCTACACCTAACCAAGTAGTTTTGATGCCTAAATCTGATCAAACCGTGACAGATTCACAACATTAGCCACATGTTAGAAAGTCTTTGTGGCAGGAAGGTTTTGTGTGTCACTAGAATTAAAACATATTGGATGAACAGAACAGTTGCTCTGGGCATTTAATATTGCTATGGATGGGTTTACAGTGGAGTTAGTTAAAAGCCTGGTGCATCTCACCTGAAAGGTACCTTGTGCTTCTGTATGAAATACTACAGGGCATGGCAAAATGCCAGTATTTGACACTCTGGGAATGAGAATGGGTTGCTTATTATTACCCAATTATTCCCACAGTATATATGCCTGGTCAGTGACAATGGCAGTGATTTCCCAGCTTTTTAATTCATTGGATCTCCCTGCCTGCCTGATTTTGTGTTTCTGATCCCTCTTTTTTTTACCTGTCTCATATCTTCTGATATTGTCTGTCTCCACAGCCTACCTACCTGTTGCTGACCTGTATCCTGCTTCTTGGGTAAGTAAAGTCTGCTTTTATCTAAATGCTTCAATTTAACCAGGAAGCAGAATTAAACACTGGATGTCTTCTGAGTTAGTTTTAGAGGTTAAACCACTGGTGGCATTTTAAATACTACCAGAATGTTACTGTGTTGTGTGAACTGTGTTCAGTGTGATCAGCTCTCTATGGATCTTGTCAGAACTGTTGCTGATTCAGATCTGACTGCCATGAAGTAGTGCTGAACTAGAGTCAGATCAGTGAAGCTTCAGGCTTCACTCTGTGAGTTACTGAGAGACTGAATCAATGGAAAACAGCCAGGATGGAAAAATCATTACTGTCACCCTGAACACACACACAAACACACACAGATGATTGATCATGAACAGGAAGTGGGTCATGTGTTGTGGTGATTGATCAGATTGTTGAGGATCAGAAAGCAGAACAAATGACAGAGCAAACGCAGCAAATGTATCTGTATTAATCATTTACCCAAATATGTAAATATATAATAGCAATAAAACAACTTTTAAGGGGTTACTAGTTTGGGTTAGGGTCGCTGATTAAAAGAATGCACCCATTTCTAAACAATTTTCTTTCTACAATTATTCAGAAATATGTTGATAATAAGACAATAAGAATATTTAGTTGAAACTGTTCCACACACATCATGTTGTAATTTAACTCATGTACTGTTTAGTTAATGGAGTGCTATCAATGCCAACCACCACCACTTTCTTAAACGTAGAATTTCACAAAGTAAAGAGGTTCAGACCTCTTCCAATAGAAAGAGGGCTGAAGATCACTGACAACAACAGACTGGAAGTGAAAACGTATAATATATCAAAACCTTCTGTAAAACCGTAGCATCAACCATGACTAACCAACAAACCCAAATATGACAGAAGCAACAATTAACTAAAACTAGAAAACCTGTTTAAAAACAAAAACCCTTCCATCGCTCAAAGATGATGATGATGATGATGATGATGATGATGAAAAACATACAACCAAAACAATACAACATCTGAACAATCAAAAACAAAGCAACATGGCACCTGGAAAAGAAATGTAATATTGAATATATTAAATGAAATTCAGTTTCCAGTTTAAGCAATACAGTCAAGCATCTGACTGTTCACACATGCATCTCCTTGCATACGCTTTGGCATCTATTACAGTGGCAGGTGGTTCTCAGCTGATTTTGCAACTCCCAATCCTTCCTCCAACATCTGCAAAATGTACACAGTCACCATAACAGCCATTCATTGGGGGCAGAAATAATCCAAGATGACCATCACCATCTATTCCAACAACAGCACCAGTTTAGACATCATTAACTGAGAACAGTTATGCAGTTCATGTGTAGGCTCACCTTAGTTTTGGCTCCACTCCAGTTCATTATCCAAGGCTCTCACATCCCAGGTTACAAAAACTAATTTTCTGACTCATGTTTCTCATTCCAGAAATTCAGATGATATATACCAGGCTCTGACTGTCTTCTGACTCCAGTTCACTCGTTTATAGCCACCATCTCCAAGTGATCCAGAAGATAGAAGATTTAGCCACCATTTCACATGATGCCATCCTCACCAGCTTTGCTTGGCAACTACTTTCATCATATCTGACCAGATGGAATAGCTTCAACGCTTTCCACACCGACACCTCCAGCTTCATTACATCCAACCATAATGTCTTCATTCACAACTGTCCACAGGGGCACTGTGTCCAGCCTCGTCCCACTCATACATCAGCAGGTTAATCAAAAGTCTCCATAAGGCCAAACCATGTCTTGTGCCGAAATGTTTGCCCCTCACTTCAGACCTCCTTGCTGCATCACTCCTCTCCACTCAGGACTCATATGTCTCCTTTTATAGACAAAGTCTTAGAATCCATGCTCCATCTGGCATTCCATGGCATTCTAAGCTTCTCAGAGTTCTGCTACCCTCAACTACAAACCATCTCAACATGCAACATGTCTGACATATCCATCCATTCTGACTTTCTTATCTATGAACATAAATGCAGCAGGACCAGCCAGTCTGGTGTACCTGAAGGACATCAGAAATGCTCATGCGCATCTTTCCTCTTGAACTTCTTTGATGTGCACTAACCAGAAATCCCAAGCATCTGAAGAGACAGCTCTTCCATCCAGAGTCTAGACTTCTTGAGTCTCGAGTTCCCTCCTGTCTCCCTGCTGCTAACAGACACTGATCCGTCATCTCACTCCTCTATCCCATCATTTACGGCCCAGATTTCACCCCTAACCCCCTCATGCCTCAGTTCTCTTCCCCTTACCCCTTCACCCCTCTACACTCATCCCTCACCCATTATCTCCTCATCTATCATACTTTCCTCCCTTCATCCTTCACCCCTCACCCCCCATCCATCCATCTCACTTTTCTCTCTCCGGACCCATATACATCCATCCTCCATCATCTTGGTTCTCCTCCATCCACAATATACATTAAAGTATTCTAAATCCATATCTCATTGGAGTGGTCTATACTTTACCATACATCTACCCTTACCACTGAGGCTTCGGTTAATGGTGTTTTGAATTGAAGTATGGCATGTTTTGCAACATTTGGGAGGGACTAAAGATTTCTAAATGACTCATTTCATTTTTTTAACTGAACCTACATACATGAGCAGCTCTTGTTTTCTGTTTATATGTAGTTTAGGGTTAGCATCATATTTTGTATCTTTACTGTGTCTTTACCTTTGCATGATGAAGGTCAACTCCATACATGGAAAGCTTCTTTACGTTTTCCAGGAAGTGCATCTCTGCTTCAGCTGGAGTCATTCCTCTGAACATACAATCAATCGCATGTTTTAATAATGGCTTGTTTATTTATTGTTGTATTATTGTTTATTGTTTGTTTTACTGCTTAAAACACAGTAAATGTCATTTTATTTCATGTTTAATATACAGAACCTGTATGTTTTATGTAGCTCCATAATCTTCTCCTCCATTTCTTTTGTTTGATTTGGGGCAAAACTGAGTTCACTGGCGTAATCTGAACCACACTCTTCTGGAGGAAAAAAAAAATACATATAAATATATATATATATACACACACACACACACGTGAGAGAGAGAGGTGATCAAAGACAGGTCATATGAAGCAGACAGGGAGATAAGACTTAGTATGGAAATTCAAACATTCAAGGGTCAATTAACATTTTATCATAGCTTTCAACTGAATCTCACATTACAGTTCAATACTGAGGTGATGTGATGACATCTGAATAAGATCAATTTACTGAAGAAGGCTGTGACATATGGTTAAATGCTGCAGACAAAAACCAGTGAGTAAACCTCGATTCTGGAATACAATTTCAGAGATAATCTTCCACAGTTTAGTAAAATAAGGCACAGCAGAGTAGTTCAATGTGATTTTTCTGTGTGTAGTGTACTGTATTAAGTGTTTATCATTCATCTGATTGTTATGTGGTTACTGCTGGCTGTGCAACAAATTGCCCCTCAGGTATAATAAAGATGCCTTGAACCTTGAGTAAAGCAAATCGGGCTATGGTAGGGTAAGGAAGACTATGTTAGAGGTGGGTACAACGGAGCACAATAGGACATAGTAGGGTATTAGTGCAGTAGAGTTCAGTACCAGGATCATAGTCTCCAAGCTCTGATTGGATGGTGTAGGAGCCAAGGACAGTGTGTGTTGCAAATGAGCATGGAAGACGACCAGAAACAATATCCTGTCTGAGCTGGAGACAAAGGAAGTACCTGTAGACAGACAGGAAGACGCCGTGTTTCTCAGGTGTACAAACAGCTGAAGACATGAATGACAGTTTTGAGTTTTGATTGGCAGGTGAGTGAAACTACCTGGTGATGTCCTCAGAGAGCTGGGCTGGATCAGGAGGGTAAAACTTCACATTGAATGAGAAATTCCAGGGAACACCTGGCAGACACATGGGAGGGAATAATTCGCAAATTACAGTTAACCTGAACTAACCAGTTAGCCAGTTAACTAGTTAATGCATTTTCTGCTGGACCAGAATCTGCTGTGGAAAACCGACCAGTCAGGATCAATCTTATAATGCCTTGCCCTCCTTAGAGAGGGGGCAGAGCTACTGACCTCTGACCTGCTTCTTCATCTCTTTTGCTGGATCCAACCAGTTCTACAAGACAAAAGGGTAAAGGTCAGATCAGACAGACAGACAGACAGACAGACAGACAGACAGGTAAACAGGTGGACACGTAAGCAGACAGACGCGTACTTTGTTGTTGTCTGCATCTCTGAAGGACAAGGCAAAGTAGTCTCTCTCCAGCAGGTTGATGTGTTCACAAACCTTCTCAAACAACTGAAGCCCACGAGCACGTTTCTACACATGAAAGAGAAGAAAGGGTTAATGTTTTACTTCTATGATATCAGTAAAAAAAAACATTCTGGTGGAGAAATTCTGTTTTTAATTAGCATGATGTTAACTGTTACTGCTGTGCACACACAGTCAGGATGGAGCATGATTGTCTTCCTGAGGCTCCTTTTTGTGTTGGTTTTGAGGGTCTTTGTGGCCCTTGGCCCTGTGCCTGTAATGCAGCGATGCAGTAGGGGTCTGATAATGTCTGTGTTTGTGGGGCTGTGACGTGTCTCCTGTAGTGGTCCAGGTCTCCGATTGACACTATCCAGATGTCAGAAGCATTTTTACACATTTTTATGTCCTGGTTCTCAAAAACTACTGTCCTCAGGTCAAAATGAAATAGACTGAGACAAAACCAGCAACCCTTTTCCTCAAATTTATAGTTTGTAAACCTGTCGCCACCTGATTAAGGTCATTCTTCCATCCATAAAAGTGACGTGATCAAAACTTCTCCATCATTACAAAGATTCAAAACAAGGGCAACAAAAGGTACAGAAACAGTCCAATCCAGTTCTAGGAAAACTGCATAGACTATATGTTTATTGATTAGCCAATCACAAATACCATTCATTGTTATCTTTTTGCACCTCCTCCACCTGTCTAACCTCCATCTGACTCCATCCAGCTCACCTGTCTGATCTCCATCTGTCTTCACCTGTTTCCATCCCTCACCTCCACCTGTGTCCTGTCTTACCTGGTTCCAATTGTCTGACATTTGACCTCCACCTGTCCACACCTCTTTCTACCAATCTGACCTCCACCTGTCTCACCTCTATCTGCCTGACCTCATCTCTCTCCACCTGCTTGATCTCACGTCTCGCCTATTTCCACCTGTCTTACCTCCACAGTGCAGGTGAACAGTGAGCTGTCCAGCAGGGTCACTTTGGTCTGCATCGTCCTGAAGCTCAGTGGGTTTCTGGCCGGAGAGCGAGCGATCCAACTGCTTGACGACAGGTGACTGGTCAAGTCCTCGGCCAATGAGCTCTGAGCTTGGCTCTGGGATGGCCCGACCTCCCCTCCCTGAGGACACAGGAAGTGATGTCACATTTCATATTCCTGATCAATTATAAATTTATCGTTTGTTCTTTTTTTTTTTTTTTTTTTTTTTTTACCTGTTTAGGTGTGGAGTGTGCAGCAGCTTCAGGGAAAGACTCCGCCTCTTTGGGCTGGTCCTCCTTTGGCTCACCTGGCTCTGTCGTCATGGTGATTCACCTGAGACACAGTGAACACTTGATATCATGGAAATAAGCGATGTGATGTCAGAACTGATGAGACTCATGATTGGCTCCTGACACGAGAGAGCAAAATGAGCTGAAGGCTGTCAGGGAAACACTGCATTGATGTGTATCTGAAAATAGGAAACTCGTCATCCCAGCCTCCATCACATCAACTAAATCTAACCCTTTCATTGAAGCTGAAGGACAAACACGCACCTGAGTGCACTGAGCTACAGTAACGCTGCATTCACAGCAGTATACAAAGTACACAATACAAAGTAGTATTCTCTCACCTCTCATTAAGCTGTAGCTGTGTGTGTGTGTCAAACATGTTATTTACATACTCTGCTCTGATTGGACAGTTGTTTTCTGATGGTGCTGCCATACAACACACAAGGAAGTAGTTCAAATTCACAAATTAAATTTGAATGGATGTGTTAGCAGGCTTATTTAAACCCAGTCATAATTTCAGTATTAATGTTTCACGTGAGAGCCACAGAACCTTCCCTCAGATCATTTAATGAGTGTCACTCAGTACGCCTCTCTGCACAAACTGATAATAAAGCTGCCCAATGCTATTACAGCAAATTCACATTTTTATCAACTCATTTTTAAGAATCATTTTCTTCTGAAATGCATCATTTCACAACATTTTAAATAACTCAAACATCATCAAAGCAACAGCCAATGTACTCTATAGGAAACCGAATCAACAGATTAGCTGGCTAACAGCAGTGCTAACAGCCCCCATCAGTCACATGACCATCTGTCAGGTGAAGGGTTGCCATGGTAACACAAGGGATGGGGTCAGAGACAGAGAGATTAGTGTTGAGAGACAATGTAATGTAATCAGGTTTGGTTTCAGACAGACAAGGACAATGATGATGATGATGATGATGATGATGATGATGATGATGATGATAAAGAACAGACCAGAGAGCATTTCCTCTGGGTAAAGTTAACCAACTTATTTTGTTAATGGGACCTGGTCACATTCAGAGTCTAAATGTGAATTCATATTTTATAAATATGAACTGATCATTTGTTGTAATGGCCAACGCTCTGCTCTTTGCTGTGGTGTGCTCAGGTAGTGGCATCAGACTCAGCAAGCTGGTGAGGAAGGCCAGCTCAGTGGTCTGACTGGAACTGGACCGTCTGGAGTCGGCGGTGAAGAAGAGGATGAAGGACAAGATCAAATCCAGCCTGGATAACCCTCTTCACCTTTTCCATAATGAGTTGTGACAGATGGGCGACTCATTCAGCCACCGGATCATCTCGCCCAGGTATAAAACAAACGACTTCAGGTGCTCATTTGTACCAGCCGTCCTCTTCTCATTTTCAGCTTGTTCACAGATGCTGTGACGCCTCATTGCAGAATGTGTTGGTATTTAACTGAATCCATTCTTCCCTCTACCAGTGAAATGTTCCCTGTCCACTGGCTGCATCAGAAGTCCAAAGCATGATGGATCCATCAACATGCTGGACAGTTGGAGAGGTGTTCTTCTCATGAAAGTCTGCACCCTTTTTCCTCCAAACATAACTTGGCTCATTGTGTCCAAAAATTTCTAATTTAACTCAATCAGTCCACAGGACTTGTTTCCTGAATGCATCAGGCTTGTTTAGATGTTTCTTTGAAAACTTCTGGTGCTGAATTTTGTGGTGGGGATGCAGGAAAGTTTTCTTCTGATGCTGCTCTATTAAGAAGTGATGATGAGTTAACGAGCTACCGCCACCAGACCCTAGTCGTTCATCCTGGATGCTCAGATCAAAATCAGAATACTTTATTGATCCCCGGGGGCAATGGTCAGGGATTTGCATTGTATCCACCAGCTGCCGGGAGGCTCTCCATGAGAGGGGTAGTACTGCTGGGGTCCTCCCTCACCCTTAGTGTTTCTGCTGTTTTCCACTCCCTAGGCATCCTGTTCGTCTTCTGTGTTTGTGTCTATGGGTGTGTCTGTTTCAATCCGAATGTGGTGACCTGCTTTCTCTCTCCTGCCTCACCTGAACACCTGCTGCCAGTCCACAATCAGCTGGAGCCTGCAGCAGATAAACCCTGGTCCTTCACTCTACTCTTCACCAAATCATTCTGTCATAGTGGTTCGATGTCTGACTGATTCTCCTGGTTCTCTGCAATTTCCTGTTGCTGTCTTTGAACATGCGTAATCCTATTTTACCTGTGCTTCAGGTCCATCATCTCCCGTATCCTGATTTGCTTGCGTTGCCCTGATGCTCGTCAGCCTCACAACTTCTTCCTGAACGTTGAAGCCACTGCCTGCTCTGTTTACCTCTGACTAACAGAACACAATCCAGCCAGCCCTGCTGCATCGCTCCAGATCCCACCACCAACTAATCTTGAAAAATCACTTTTGGTTCAACTTTGACATGATCTACGAGTCTGAGCTGAGTTCTGCTCATACGTGTGTGTGTGTGTGTGTGTGTGTGTGTGTGTGAGTGAATGTTTATATCAAAATGTTTACGATATATAAATATCTTTACGTCATCTGTATATTTTAATACATAATGAATAATCTTGTATTTGATTTGATTTACTTGATTCAAATAGTACTTTATGTTTTCTCAGTCAGCTTTCTGTCAGACACCAATTAAGTCTGATCACTGACCACGTGATCTTTAAACGCTCCCGTTAGAAAGAGTGAAGCTTCAGCTGATCACCAGAATGAGTCATGAAGTGTCATACAAGAAATATTAACTATCACAGAAAATATCAGTTTGTATAGAAACGCGAAATATTGTAGAAATATTAAATCTTACACAGACTTCAGAGATCTTACAGGCGCACATCAGAGACGTGATGCGGTAGTTTTTGCGGTCGGGAGTGTTGGAGTCTTTGTCGTCCTGCAGCAGGAAACACCCCGCTGCAACACACACGCGCGCCCACACACACACACACACACACACACACACACACACACACTGAGCTGCAGTGTGATGAAGCAGAATGATGCTCTCTCTCTCTCTCTCTCTCTCTGATTATCGATAATAAACTTAGAATCTCTTCCATCAGTGATCAATAACCCCTTCCTTTTCTCCTGCAGATGAAATCAGCGGCAGATCTTTACCTGTCCTCGTGCAGGACGCTCGCCCTCTTCCTCCCGGTAACGGACGCTTTTTTTTCCTACGTCATGTGCCTCCACGACAGGGCGCACGGCGGAGCAGCTCTGACGTCATGACGCACGGTGCAGAGACAGCTGTTTATATTAAACCGGGTGGTGAAAGTAAAAACCTGGAATTGTATTCATAAAGCTTCCTCGTGCAAAAACGCGCCCTTAGTGACGTAATTCCAAAAAATTTTCAAAGAACATTTCCCTCACAGTTCAGACTACATCCTGGTAGAGATCAGGGTTCTTCACAGAGCGTCTCAGGCCTTCAGAGATCTCCTCAGGTGACAAACTCTTAGGAGCAGAGAGGAGGACTTTGAGGAGGCCGAAGAGTCTCTGAAGAAGAGGAGGAAATGGAGGAAAGAGGAGGAGAAATCTTCTTCAAACACTGAATGAAGAGAGTTAATGAACCTCCACAGATCAGACAGTGCAGGGATGATGTTTGCGCTCCATCTCATCTCCACCAACACAAGAACAGCAGAAATGAGAGAAATACTCAGACATCTGACCGCAGCAGTGATGAAGACTCAGGTCTGTCTCCACCTTCACCAGCAGAGCCATCACACAAACAATCACAGCTGAAAACTGAGGCGCAGTTCACCTCGTGTCCACTGGGTGTCTCTACCTGCAGGTCACTGAAGGCCATTCATGGACTCAGTGGCTTCTTGCTGCTGTGATTGGTGCAGAGTTCTGTCAGTCAACAGCTGCTTCTATGAGCTGGACAACAATCACACAAACTGATGGAAGCTGAGACATTTGTCCTCATTAAGGAGCATCAAATAGATCACATGCTAAAGTTAGCAGCACGCTAACAAACGTAAGCTACTGAACAGAACGGCTGTCAGCATGTGAACAGGTGAGTGTGCAGGTAGACCTGTGATGTCAAAGGTTCTGGAGGCTTCTTTTAAAGCACGACTCAGTTTATTGAACAGAGACTGAAGTCTACAATCAGGCCGGTTGACTTCACCGTCCACCATCACTGAAAATGTCTTTTTACCCACTAATCACAACTTTTAAAAGGATGGGTCACACCGAGTGACAGGGTCGACCACACGTCCTCACTGAGGTCAAAGTTACAGTGTGTGTGTGTGTGTGTGTGTGTGTGTGTGTGTGTGTGTGTTACTCACCAGTGGAGACAGGAAGTGGTTGATCCAGACAGAAAAAGAAGAGCAAGACATCATGTTAATGTCAGTCTCACAAATCAGATATGTTTGCATATCTGTGCATGTGTATGTATGTACACATATACTGTATGTGTATGTGTACATACATACACATATACTGTATGTGTGTATACTGAGTACACACACATACAGTATATGTGTACATACATACACATATACTGTATGTGTGTATACTGAGTACACACATACAGTATATGTGTATGTGTACATACATACACATATACTGTATGTGTACATACACACACATACAGTATATGTGTATGTGTGTGTGTGTGACTCTGAAGGACCTCCGTAGTGTTTACAGTATGTGTGCTGTGACATCAAGCACGGCGGCCTACAGACTGTCAAGGTTTACACACAAATGATAAGATAAGATAAGATAAGACAAGATAAGACAAGATAAGATAAGACCTTATTGATGAAGTCTTGTTGGGAGTGTTTCATTGGTTGGTACAGAAGGACGACGTGTGACACGGCGCTTCTGTAGAATATGAACGACTGCATTGACTCACACACTGAATGTTCACTGATTCTTCTTCTGATCACAGTATTCAACTCAAACATGACAGATCTACTGACCACCATGAGGACGCTGATGATGATGATGATGATGATGATGATGATGATGGAGGACAGATGAGACGACATGAAACAGCGACATCACTAAAACGCAACAACTAAACGCACAGCGAGCTGAGTACATAAGAGCATGTGTTTTACCTGTGCAGGTGCTCAGACGTCTCAGTAATGAAGATGAAGATGACGAAGGTTAAACTGCTTTCAGATGATTCCGGTAGGTTTTATTCCTCTCTCTCTCTTTCTCTCCCTCTCTATGTCTCTCATCCAGTCTGTTGTTTGGATGGATTAGTGATCTTTACTCTGTAACATCAGGCCCCACCCATGAAGATTAATCCCCACCCCCCACCACACAGCTGTCAATCACAAAATGGGGGTGGAGTTTACAGCTGTCTTGGACCACTCATGATGTGCTCCCTGCAGAGGATTGTGGGATTTGTAGTGTTTAGGTCAGCAATGGTGGATAAACAGACAGTAGAGGAGTTTAGGGGTGGAATACGAGCTGAGATCATCAGGTCTGCAGGCGTGTCGAGCCTAAAGTCAGAGTTTTCATCGTCACACAGGTGTTTCTCTTCACCTGGTTTCATCTCCAGTCACTGATGCTGCACAGCTAACCCGCTCTGGACCAGGTTCAGAGTTTCAGGGTTAAATCGGTTCATAAGCAATTATCCATTAATCACTGATCAGCTCTTTTGGAAACAGCATCACTGTGTGATCAATAGTCAGTGTATGAGTGAACACGTTATATAACATAACGTAAAGGTCAGGTTAGGCGCTGACTGCATCTGAACGGCTGAACATGTTTGCAGTGTTTAGTCACATTCAGCAAACTGGATAGAAAAGAAGCCTCGTATAGAAGCGCAGAGCACACAGTGAAGTCCACCGTTATCAGTCAGTATGACGTCATCGTACGAAGGGACATCGCCGTAGCGTCACTACTTTGAATTGGACGGCTCAGCAGGTCTGCAGACAGAGCAAATCAGCTGAGAGTCTGGATCCTCCCACAGACGGATGAGAATCAGTGAAAGGGTAAGTACACCTGAACCTGAACCTGAAGCTGAAGCTGAAGCTGAAGCTGAAGCTGAAGCTGAACTGAACCTCCTCTGGAGCAGGTTAGCTGTGCAGCATCGGTGACCGTGGCAGTGAAACCAGGTTAAAACAGCTTTGTGACGATGAAAACCGTCTTTAGACTAAACATAGCAGCTAATCCATTACTCTCCTCTTAGTACACCTGGTGTTCGTGTCTGCTGAGGTTTCTCTCCTCAATCATCTGTAACTGTTTCAAATCAAAGCGACTCTCACGGGTCAATCGAACCAGAGGATCTCAGGATCCCGACGGTCACACTGGATCTTGTACTGGATCAAGAACCAGTGAGATTCATGGAAAAGTGGTTTGTGGAGGCAAAGTTGGACGTCCAGCAGCCAGAGTATCTCCATGAGATCCACCAAACATCAAAGAAAACGTTTTCAAGGTCTTATTTCTGTGGATTTATTATTCAATTTATTTTCTTTATTGATTCCCTTCGCATTCATTATTATTGTTGTTGTTGTTGTTGTTGTTGTTGTTGTTGTTGGTTCAATAAATAAAAATTTAAGATTATTAACTGTATTTTAGTTATTCCCTTCAGAAACCATTTAAACCTTAACTGAATCATCATTAATAATTAGATTAGGAAAAGAAACACAGAACTGAAGTCTGTCCACACACTTTTGATAATTGGTCTTATTGTGTTTCTAATTTCATTATTTGCTGTATTTATTGAAGAGCGGGGTCCAGTTTAAAACTGAGTTTCTCCTCAGTCTGCCTTCTGATTGGCCGGCGCAGCTGGCTATGACCTGGTGGGCGGGGCCTGTGTGCTCCTACAGATCTGATCTTGAGTCAGTTTGCTTGTCGGTGTGTTTTTCAGCCGAGAGACTGAGGAGGAGAAGAAGAAAAGAAGAAAAGAAAAAGTTTAAATATCCACCAGTTTGATTTCTCTGCTGAAGAAGAAGAAGAGGAGAGGAAGAAGAAGAAGAAGAAGAAGAAGAAGAAGAAGAAGGAGAAGAAGAAGAAGGAGAAAAAGAAGGAGAAGAAAAAGCTCCCACTTTGTTTTCTGCGGGATTTTTATTTGTGTGTTTTTCTCTACAGAAAATGTAACTGCTGCCGAAGACAGAGAGACAGACTGGACGGAGAGACAGACTGGACGAAGAGACAGACAGGACGGAGAGACAGACAGGACGAAGAGACAGACAGGACGGAGAGACAGACAGGACGGAGAGACAGCCAGGACGGAGAGACAGACTGGACGGAGAGACAGACAGTCTTCTATCTGTGGTTGATCTTAAACTGGCAGTGAGACTCTGGGCATCTGTCTGTCTGCCTGTCTCCCTCTCTTTTGTACCTGCCTGTCTGTCTCTCAGCCGGCCTGTCTGTGTGTCCCAGAGGACAGATGATGGCACCGGGGTGTGTCGCCGCCCTCAGACGGACCCGCGGCTCCTCCGGCGGACATACGGACCTCTGACATCCTGCTGCTGCTCGGGACAGAACCAGAACCAGAACCAGTACTGGACCTAGGACTGGGTCACTAAACCCGGATTAAAAGAGTGGATCCAGACCGAAGTGGACTGAAGTGGATTAGCCTGGTTCAGAATGTCCTCAGAGCTGGCTGTAGGTGTGGTCTTCAGAGTTCTGCTGCCCCTCAGTTTGACTGCAGGTAAGATCCGGTTCAGAGTTTTCTTCAAGGTGTTTCACTGGAGGAAGTACTCTGATAAAAGTACTAATGCCACACTGTAGAAATACTCTGAGTACCGTCCTGCATTGAATGTGTTACTTCACGAAAGTATGTCAAAATGTACTTAAAGTATTAAAAGTAAAAGTACTCGATGTCGCCCGTGAGTGTATGCAATCATACACAATATGAATACTGTGAAACAGCGTATCATTGCATACTGCTGCTACTACTATTAATAATAATATAATAATACTATTGATGATGTGTCAGCAGTACTTCTGCTCATTTGAACTAATTCATTTAGTGACTTTAATCTCTTAATATTTAGTACATTAGAAAAGATACTGAACTGTAACTCATGACTGTTTCCATCAGTGATTCATTTGGTTTTAACTAAATCGGTTGATGTTTGTAAACATCATAAAATATTGAGAAAATCTTTACAATCACTGAGAGTTTTGTTTTTATGTCCAAAAACTCCAAAAATTCAGTTTATTGTCAATGAAAACACAGAAATACATCAAATCAAAACCGTCAAAGTGTCTAGTCTATATTTGACAGAAGCTGCATCAAGCTGCACAAAGCAGGAAGTCAGATGCGGGAACCCGGTCAATTTTCAAAATAAAACACCCTGTGCAGAAATTTGATCATGTATCAACTATGAACAATCCACGTACCCATGCTGCAGCCAGCAGGCGAAGCATCTGGAGCCTCCAGGTGTGACGTTTGCTGAAGATCCTCCCGGGTTTCTCGGACACTTCAGACACATCTGGAATGATGATGTCGTTGGGTTTTTCCCTCTCGTCACCACCTGTGGTGCTGGTGTTCTTCCTGGATGTTGTGACTGTTGTCAAAAAGGTCCAGTTAGAATCCACAGGCTTTAAGTGGATCCTTCAGGTGTTTCCTGTAGACTCCAGTGTGGAGGCTCCTGTCCTTTTCGGTCCAAAAAGGCCAAGCTGTTGCTCCTGACATCCTCTCGTGAACTTGATGTTACTGTCCGCTGAGTTGATGTGCTGTTCCACCCACCCCCCCCCGCCCCGCTTGTGTTCGTGAGGCTGTGATTGTTGCTCTGATTGAACGGATGCGGACTTGAAGATCACGAGTGTCCAGTTCAGTAACCCAGAGTAATACAAGATGTCACTGTGGTGCTTTGAGTCCATCAGCCCCGTGTCTGTCACAGCTTCGTCACATTTGTGGAGGTGAAATCTGACACTCAGCTGCAAATCAAAGCTGCAGTGAACCCCGAGAGTCCACAGCGAACCTGCATGTGCAGTGTTTGTGAAACGTGTGAAACCAGGAGAGCTTTCTACACATCAGATATGTGGACGTTGACGCAGAACCAGAGTGCTGAGAGTGAAGTACTGCCTTCACTGTAGTATTAACTAAAAGAGCTGAAGTGAAAGTGCTCTAAAGATGCTTCTTCATCTTCATTAAACTCATTTCTCATTCTGAGTCTGGTCCTGTAAAAACACGCAGTTTCCTGTTTACTATAAAGCCAATATGTTGGAGGTTACAAGGTTTAATACTGACGACAGCGTTTTTTTTGTGTGTGTGTGTGTGTGTGTGTGTGTGTGTGTGTGTGTGTGTGTGGTTTCAGTGTGGATCTATTTCTGCCTGCTGTGTTTACAGTCCGTTTAAATGTGCAGCCTGTAAACACTAACACAGTAAACTCACGTCAACACTGATTGACTGTACCACAAACCAGATCAGATTTAAAGGAGTTAATCTAAAATCAATATCAGGATTAATAGTCTCATTTATGTCAGTAACGATAACAGTTTTGTTTTCATTTCTGGCCCATGAAGGACTACAAGCCTACAGTTTATCCTCATAATGAGCTTTTATTTTGTTAAGTCCCAGACTTCCTGTCAGTGTCTAATTTCACACATGTGCATCATCCATTTTATAGCTGTTAAACAAAGAACTGCTCAGTTCAGATAGAAATCTAAATGAATCTGTTTTTCTAGCATTCAGACAACATATTAAACAAATCTGACTGACAAACTGTTTTTCCTACAAGTTTATTTAATAATGTAGAAAATTACTGTTCAAACAAATCTAATATATCTGCTGCTTTAGCACATGACGTGTCAATAGCTCGCTGCAGCCGTGCCTGCTGCACATCATCACAGCATAGAGCTAAAACCACAGATGGACAATTAGTCTACAGCAATGCGTCAACTATATAAATAGTTCTATCTAAATACAAAATATATTTAGAAAAATACGTGTTATATGCTTCAGACTCCTCTCTCTGAGCCTCCTTTAGCTTCGACGCAGCTTCGCTCTCTGCGCTCCTTCTCTCGGCTGCTCCGTGACGTCGACACCTGGACTGATTCAGGTAACAGGTGAGACGTGTGCGAAGGTCTCTGGTGGAACGTCTGTCCTTCTTAATGAGTCTGAGAGCATCAGGTGTCGTGCAGAGGGAGTGTTGGTTTACAGTAAACAGCTCCATTCAACTACTGCAGGAATCCATTTTATGACAAGAAACGCTCAACTAAGAGAGACGACGTCCGTCATTAAGACGTGAAGGTCAGTCCGTCCACAGAGGTTCACGAACTTTGAATGTATCTTCAAGATCAGTCCCAAAATCCATCAAAGCTCTGATGAAAGTGGCTCTCATGAGGACTGATCCAGGACAGAAGAGCAGGACGTCCCTCTGCTGCAGAGGTTCATCACAGTCAGCAGCTTCACAAATCAGCCGTTAACAGCAGCTCGGACTAAAGCTGCTCAGAGTCGAAGCAGCAGAAACATCTCAACATCCACTGATGGAGGAGGTCTTCATCAGGCCTCCACGGTCCAACCGCTGCAGAGAAACCGAGGCCGAGGGAGACCAGCAAGAAGAAGAGACCTGCTCCAACCAAGAACCACGAGGACCGGACATCAGACCAGAAGAGACCTGGACCCTGGTCTGATGAGTCCAGATCTGAGCTGTTTGGTTCCAGCCATCATGTCTTTGTGAGACTCAGAGAAGGTGAACTGATGGTATCTGCAGGAGGTGGAGGTGGGACGGTGTGGGGGGAACCAGCATGGCTACCACAGCGTCCTGCAGCCACAGGTCAGCCCAGCTGTTTGTCCTTCATCAGGACAACGACCCAGAACACATGTCCAAACTCTGTGAGGACTGTTTGACCAGGAAGTGATGGAGAGCTGCATCACATGACCCGCTCTCCACAATCACCTGATCTGAACCCAGTAAGATGGTTTGAGATGAGCTGGAGCTCAGAGTGAAGGAAAAGCAGCCAATCAGTGCTCAGCATGTAAGAGGACTCCTTCAAGGCAGATGGAGAAGGACGCTAACTGAGACGAGTCTGAAACATAAAACATATTTCACTTCCTTTGCTCTGTGTTCTTTCACAGTTCTGATGTCTTAAGTATTCATGTACAGTTAAGAAAATAATGCAAAGAAAGAAAAAACATGGACTCAGAAGGTGCTCCAACCCTTTGATGGGTACTCTCTATACTGATGAATTGATTGATTGATTGACTGATTGGTTGACTGGAGGTACTGATTAATGTGTTCACAGCTTGCGTGTTGCGGTATAATGGATTCTCTCTGGTCTACGTCCTGCTGCTGCTGCTGCTGCCACTGCTGCCTGAACCCTCCACCTCCTCCACCTCAGGTACTAATTTTGATCAATACTGATCAATTTTCATGACTTCCATTGAAAACACATTGTGAACAGATGTCTGAATCAATGAGTACAGCAAGGTAAATGTGTTTGAGTCTGACTGAGCTGTTAACACAGACTCTCTGAACTCTGCTGGTGTCCATGAAAGCCAGCAGGCCAAATAGCATTGAAACAGAGCCGTCCAATCACGGTTCAGAGCTGCAGTTTCTGACAAACAAACCTAGAAAACTGCTAAATTATGAACAGAAGACACTCACCTGGAAAACTACAGTCTGTAATAGATGAATTCTTCTGATTGAACTCTGTCCGTGTGATATTTCAAAATAAGAGCACGGTCAGTGATGTGATTGGCCGCCCTCATCAGTCTGCTTTTGCCTGATCAGTCATCTATTTTCTCTGATGACAGATTTTAGGTCTTAAGTGTTTTAGGCGGTTTGTTTCATCATGTCGGTGGAGCGCTGAGGGAAACATCTCGCAGGTCATACAGTGTGTGGATAACTGTGGACTGAGCGGCTGGTGGTCCTCAACAACTGGTCTACTTCAGTCTGCGTCCCAGATCCATCAAGGCTGAGAGCTTCTCAACTCTAGTGAGCAGCTCATTTTAAAGTGTGGTGACTTCAGTAACCAGGTGACCTTCCTCCTGTCAGCTGTTTTCTCAAACATCATGTAAACCAGGAACATGGTTTCAGGTGGATTCACCAAGAGAACTCTGATTCACAGGTAATGTCCTCTTTTCCTGTGAGCATGTCCAGAATCAAGACTGCAGACAGACAGAGGAAGAAACCCAGAGTCTTAAACCAGCACCTTTAATCTGGTAATCTGGTCTCTCTGAGGACTCTGGTCTCTCTGAGGACTCTGGTCTCTCTCTGAGGACTCTGGTCTCTCTGAGGACTCTGGTCTCTCTCTGAGGACTCTGGTCTCTCTCTGAGGACTCTGGTCTCTCTGAGGACTCTGCTCTCTGTCTGAGGACTCTGGTCTCTGTCTGAGGACTCTGGTCTCTCTGAGGACTCTGCTCTCTCTCTGAGGACTCTGGTCTCTCTGAGGACTCTGGTCTCTCTGAGGACTCTGGTCTCTCTGAGGACTCTGCTCTCTGTCTGAGGACTCTTTCTCTAACAGTGTTATAATAATCTGATATTATGAGAGTTCCTGTTCTGAGATCAGTTTGAGCCTGAACACACAGATGCAGTGTTTGTTTCCAGCTGACGTCAGTACAGCCACATTCATGTGAACGATGGGATTTAAAAACATCCCATAATACTTTCAGACTTTGAATAAACTCAACAAACCAAGCTACTGCATGTTTGAGTGATGACATCATCATGATAACATGTTATTTAGTGATGATGTCATACCTGCTGTGACTGACAGAGGACCACACAGTGATGTCATTAATACCAGGAAATAGACCTGACCCAACCTGTCTGTCTGTCTGTCTGTCTATCTGTCTGTCTATCTGTCTGTTTGAGTTTGTGTGTGTGTGTGTGTGTGTGTGTGTGTGTGTGTGTGTGCCTCAGGCAGCGTGCAGACCTCAGGTGATCACAGGATGTGAGTTATTTCCTGAAGGATCTTCCTGAGGAAACACAGAGAATGGCGTGTGTGTGTGTGTGTGTGTGTGTGTGTGTGTGTGTGTGTGTGTGTGAAGGAGGTCTGTTTGGACAGGAAAAGCGATGACTTCTCATGTGACATCACTTCCGGCGTTGTAGTTTTTACAAACATGGAGGAAACCTCATCATCACTGAGGTTCCACCAGTTTTTCTGAGTATAAGTACGCATGCTCGTGTATTAGAAGAAGAACATACTTTTTATTATCACATCACATATACATGCACCACACACACATGCACACGCCATGCTTTTTGTGAAATTAATTCTCCGCATCTGACCCATCCTCGGTCTGTCGATCCTCCGCGGCAGACCAGGAGCGGTGGGCTGCCAGCCGACAGCGGCGCCCGGGGACCCATCTCGTCACCATCGGTCAGGTGGTGGTCTTCTTTGCATGTTTTTAGTGGGGGTTATTTAAGGAGGAATCCCCAGGTGAACACGGGGAGAACATGCAAACTCCACACAGAAAGCGGGATTCGAACCAGGGGCCTTCTTGCTGTGAGGCGACAGTGTTACCACTTGTGCCACCGTGCCACCCAAAGTACATCTGTACATCTGTTTCTTAGAAATACATAAATAAATGTTAAAGACTTCTTTTCTTCACTGCGACGACATCCTGCAGGTGTGACTGACGGCAGGTGAATCACCTGAGCTGATTTACTTGGTATCAGACAGTTATCATCGCCGTCTTCAGTGTGACATCATTATCACGCCACGTGATGTCACACCGAGCAAAGCAAACACAAATAAACTATGATGACGAGCATCAGCCCCACATGGCGCTCGTTGGACCGTCTCTTTCGGACGCTGTTTCACAGCGTGGATTCGAACGTCTGGACCAAACAGATGTTCCACATGGCCGAAGAACCACAGTGTTTAAAGCCCTCCATGCCATCATCGCTTCCTGTCTCAGCCAGTTTTTCAAATTAAAGTCCCGTAACAGCGTTTTGTTTGTTCAACAGGTAACACGTGCCGCTGTGTGACAGTGGTCTGCGTCTCCAGTTTCCTCTTCCTGTTACTTCAGTCCTTCTTCCAGCTGACCACCTCAACACTGCAGCCTGAGTACAACTGTAAGACACACCTGTCTGCCTGCTCACCTGTTCACCTGTCTGCCTGCTCACCTGTCTGTCTGTTCACCTGTCTGCCTGCTCATCTGTTCACCTGTCTGCCTGCTCACCTGTCTGTCCCCTCACCTGTCTGTCTGCTCAACTGTCTCCCTCTACATGTGTGTTGATGTGTTACCTGTCTGTCCACAGGTACGTCGTGGCAGAAAGCTCTCAGTCAGCTCGGCCTAGTGAGGTAAGAATGGCATCAAGTGTTCACTTGTTCGCTTGCTGACGGAGAGACAGTCAGACAGACGGATGGTCAGACAGACTAACACAAACGAACAGTCACACAGAGAGAGACAGACAGACATAAAATCTATAATTTTATCATTTTAAGCATATGCAGTAATGATATATATTGCGATATATTCTTTTCTTCTGTATATTTATGTCAAAATGACTGTTTGTGAACAAACTCACTCACCAGATAAACTGCAGCAGAATGAACACACTTATAACATTTATTGTGCAAAACTAATTTTAAAAAAATACAAAACCTTTCAAGTAATTTTTAAGGCGACTCGACTACAAGTCCGTAGTAGTTGCGTAGTGCTTTATGCTCCGGGGTTCTTTCTCCACTTGCTCGCGGACTTTGTCGCACAGTTTGGGCATTTCAGTTTGGCTAAAGTGCTTGTGTGTAGGTACGTCGTGAGGTGGATCGAGTTTCTTAATCATGTTCTGAAAAATGCTTTTCTCCACTGTAAGAAACAGCACCATGCCCTTACACAGGTACACGGTAATGGCATCTGTTAAATCAATCCACCGCCGATTCGAGTGCCTTTAGAAAATGCTTGTAAAATATCAGTCTGCTGGTGTGTAGGGCCACCTTTTTTCTTTCCACTTGACTGACTGGGTGTTTGTGAAAGGCGCAGTTTTTGGCTTTCTTCGTATTCCAAAACATGCTTCGTTTTGAGGTGATAAAACAAATTGCTTGTATTCCCTCTCTTGGCTATTGCTGTCGCCCGGCGTATCCTCCTCCTCCTCCCCCCGCGTAAGCTCCATGCTCGCAGC
Organism: Chaetodon trifasciatus; assembly: GCA_037975065.1. Classification (NCBI taxonomy): domain Eukaryota; kingdom Metazoa; phylum Chordata; class Actinopteri; order Chaetodontiformes; family Chaetodontidae; genus Chaetodon; species Chaetodon trifasciatus. Next base: position 195,554 of record JBBMOE010000102.1, on the reverse strand, counting down.
GACTGCCATGCTTCCGACCAAAACGGGCGCAGCTTGATGACATCGTCAGCATGTGCTATTGCAGTAGGCTGGTAAAGTCAAAATCTCTACTGTTGGTCAAATTTATATCGTTTCTACCGTACACCATTTATACCGCCCACTCCTAGTGTGACTCAAACGTGAAGACCAGGTCTTCACTGACTCGTCCTCTGCAGCAGAGGACGAGTCAATGAAGACCAGGTCTTCACTGACTCGTCCTCTGCAGCAGAGGTCAAGAGGTCAACCTCACTGTCTCCATGGCAGCACTGACATTCTCCAAGTCTTCATCAGCATGAATGGGAGCGAAGGACACACACTGTCTGCTAACAGTGTGTCTGTGTGTGTGTGTGTGTGTGTGTGTGTGTGTGTGTGTGTGTGTTGAACAGCTTCCTGTTCATACACAGTTAACCACATGTCTGTCTGCAGTCTGTCTTTGATGTGAGGCAGTGAAGTTTTAACTGGGAACAGAAACAGCTGTGTGTGTGTGTGTGTGTGTGTGTGTGTGTGTGTGTGTGTGTGTGTGTGTGTGTGTGTGTATAGCTGACTCAGCTCTTGTAAAAGTCAAACATCAGTTTATAATTCCAGGATCAGAGTTGGTGTTTCTCTCTCTCTGTCGCTCTCAGGTTTCCAGTTCTATGTGTTAAAGTTGCACAAAGTGTGAAGTCTGATTAATGTCCTTGTGTGATGTCACTTGAGGGTTAGGGTTAGGGTAAACACACCCCAATCTACCACCCAGCTGTCAGAAGGAGAGTTGCACTGTGGGGATGCAAGGTTCCAGGTTGTGTCACATGATGAATCCAAAGGTCCAGCGTGGAGGAATTTGGTGGATCTGTTAACAGAAATGCAAAATAATATTGATAGTTCCATTTCTGTTCTCGTAGAATCACCTGAAAATATTCCTAGTTTTGTTTTCGTTAGCTTTGAATGAGCTCTTTGATCTACAGAGGGAGCTCCTCCCCCATGGAGTCCGCCATGAAGCCCAGAGCTGAGTCTGGAGAGGGACCTTCATGTTGTTAGCACTTCTGTGGCAACCGTAGGTTCTTCAGCACACTTTTAAAGAGGGGATGAGGTGAGGGGTCTTCAGTTCACCACTAGATGCCACAAAGTCCTGCACACTGGACCTTTATTGGTTTTAGGTACACTACTGATGCTTTCCTGAATCTCCTCTGTTCTGCAGCGCGTACCATATTGTCCGGAGTATAAGTCGCATCAGTGAAAAAATGAAGAGGAAAGCCCAGGGCTCTCAAGTCTCACGCATTGTGCGTGAGACACACACATTTCAACCCATTAACACGCTCACACGTTGTATTTGTAAATACTAATAATGAAAATGAATAATAAATTATAAATAAGAAATTAAATTATTAATAAATTACCAGGATAACGCCCACCAAGTTGTGCCGCTATTTTTTTTTAAACGGAGGAACAGGTAGAGGAATTAGTGATGTGTCGGTCGCAAATTCATGTGTCATTTATTAGATCAGAGCCACCCCCCACCCATCGCCACCATCGCCAAAATCTCACTCTGAACTTGAGCTCAGTTCAAAACTTGAGATCCCTGGAAAAGCACTGGACTGTAAGTCGTATTTATTTAGAATTCAACAGACACATCTGACTGAACAGGTGTCTGGTATGTTAACGCAAAACATTAACAGATAATTAGCTACACAATAGCAAAAACACAACATACCTGGGAGGCTGAATACGCTAAATTAACATAACAAGCCAGCAAGTCCAACAAGCAAGTTCACCAAGCTCCCGATCTCATTCCACATCACTGAATCCACTGAAATCTTCATCCTCGGTGTCACTCCTGAACAACTCCGCCAACTCCGGAGGAAGATGAAGCGCCGTCTCCTCTTCTGCGAGAATGTTGTCTCAGCATCAGTTCCAGTTATTCCGGCCTTTCTGAATCCTGACAGGATGGTTTCGGTTGTCACTGAAGTCCATGCTTTGTCGATCCATCCAAGGACTTGCTGGAAAGATGCATGGCGCATCCTTCCCGTTGCCGTGAAGCTATGCTCTCCATCCACCATCCACTCCTCCCACAGGCGACACAAGGCTGCCTTAAAGCTCCGGTTCACTGAGATGTCGAGTGGCTGGAGTGCTTCGGTTAAGCCTCCAGGGATAATGGCAGGTGTGGAGTTGCAAGCTTTTATTTTATTTTTGAATTGTGGTGTTTTGTGCGCTCGCATACTGTCCATCACAAGCAGGGCTTTGTGTGTTTTAAAGAAGCCATCAGGACGCTGAGTGTAGCACTTTGTAAGCCAAAGGTTCATCATTTCTTCATTCATCCACCCTTTCTCATTCACGGCCACGACAAGTTTGAAGGGGAGGGGTTCGTGTTTTGGCATGGTTTTCCGTTCCGTTTCCGAAAATGACCATCGGTGGCAATTTTGATCCATCTCCACAACATTCCAGGACGACTGTGAAGTGTGATTTCTCATGCCCAGTTGTCACTATATTCACACTTTTCTGCCCTTTCTCTGCGACACTTCGGCCCATGGGGATGTCAAATGTGAGGGGGACCTCGTCCATGTTGATAATATGATTGGGTGACACGTTGTGTTCAGTTACCTGCTTTTCAACGAACTCACGGAAACTGTCGACCTCAGACTGGAAGTCTGCTGGCAGCGTCTGACACACCGATGTCCGTGCTCTGATGGAGAGGCGTTGCATGAAGCAGTAACACCAAGAAGGCCCGCCTGCAAAGTCATTTAAGTTCATCTCCTTGGCAACTGCCTGGGCGTGGAGACGTAACTGCACCGTTGACAAGCCTCTCCCGGCAGCACGTTGTTTGAGCACCCATCCGTAGACTCGGTTCTCCAGGTCTGGCATCATGCTTTAAGCCGGCGATTAGCTTTCTTTGTTTTTTCACTGCAGTGAGAGAAACCTCTGCTTTTCACCAGTCCCTCACCAGTTTCTCACTCACTCCAAACTTTCGTTCTGCTGCACAATTACCGTTTTCGGCTGCATATTTCACTATCTACAGTTTATAACCTGCAGTATAAGATTTTCTTTTTGGGGGCATTTTGTTTGTGTTCAGTCTTTCTCAGTTGTCTTTTTTTCAGGTAATTTGTGGTGCAGCAGTGGTACAGGTGCAGCATATAGTTGTCACAAGCCTAGAGCGCCCTCACTCAGCTGTAGATGGTAATCTGTAAACTGTGACCTCACTGGACTATAAGTCGCAGGACCAAGTACGACTGCTGACCCTTTTTGAAGCACTTCTCGAGTGTGTGAAGTGTGTCTGGGTCATTTCTGCTGCTTTTCTGGAGCATTTTTCAGTTAGTGAAGCATTTCATTTCATCAATCAGCAGATTTTCTCTCTTTACTGAAAGTGTTTGTATCCAGGAGCTTTCTGTCTGATGAGACTTCATTGATCCCACTTTGGGAAAATGAAGTTGTTACAGCCAGCAAGTATTACAAAAAGTAAAAACAGTGGCACAGAAAGGTGAAGATAAAAACATGTTCAGGATAAAGAACAGAAAAACCCTAACCCTAACCCTATTCATCCACCTGGGCTGAGCATGTGAAAACCCTAAAAGAGATTTTTGGTCGCTTGTGTAAAGCTTCCCTCACACTTAATTTGGCCAAGCGTGAGTTTGGGAAAGCTGTCGTTACCTTCTTGGGTAAGCAGGTAGGACAAGGTCGTGTGTGTGCTGTTGCTGCTAAGGTGCAGGCCATTTTGGATTTTCCAGCTCCCCAGACACGCCGTGAGCTCTGCTGTTTTCTGGGGATGGCTAGGTATTATCGGGCTTTCTGTAAAAGCTTTTCTGACGTAGTAGCTCCATTGACAAGCTTAGCCAGTCATAAGTCACCCTTTCAGTGGTCGGAAAAGTGTCAGTTTGCTTTTGAGGCTGCCAAAGCTCTCCTCTGCAGCGCTCCTGTGCTTGCTGCCCGTCTTCGTGCGCCCCTTTAAGCTGGAGGTGGATGCTAGCGCACTCGGCGTGGGCGCAGTGCTCTTGCAGGAGGATGAGCGTGGCATTGACCGTCCCATTTGCTACTTCTCCAAGAAGTTCAAAAAACACCAGCTCCATCACAGCACAATCGAAGTCATTTCGAAGTGTATATTGGCTATATCCAGCTCTGTGCCAACTGTTGTTTTCTCCAACGCCTTATGCGCTGGTCATTGCTACTTCAGGACTTCAATATTGAGATCCGTTCCAAGAAGGGTTTGGAAAACGTCATGGCTGATGCTCTGTCTAGGTCTTAGAAAATCAAACATTTCTTTTAGGGGGAGAAATGTTTGATCTTCAGGTGGGGAGGTGTTATGACGCTGGGTCATGTGGTTTGTGGTGTGTGTGTGTTTTTGTTCGCCTTAGTTCTCTCTCTCTCTCCTCCCCTTCAGTGAATGTGTGTTGCAGGTGGAGTCCCGGGATTGGAGGGTTTGAATCTGACTGAAGCCAGCAGATTGGACGGCCAATCAGCAGAAGCTATTTAAACTCCCGCTGACAGCAATCGGCCTTTTCTCTCCTCTCCCACTCCAAAGACAGTGAACCAGCAGTCCTGGTGGTTGTGAATTTGTTGTGTTTCAGTGGTGCGGTAGCAAGCCCTTTTTGTTTTATTCCCTTTTTCTCTTGTTTATGGGTTAGGAGCCTAAGTTAGTTTTCTTGTTGTTTATTTGTTTTATTTGATGAGGGAAGTTCAGGGCTCAACAGAGATGTTTTGTTTGTTATTTTGGGCATAGCTTGACTTTGCATTCAATTAAAGCTACCTTTATTTTTTGGATTTATTCTACGCTGCTGATCTTTCTTGGGAGTGGGAAGGCGGGGGGGGGGGCACACATACCATGTTATGCCTGGTCCTCCCCTAGGCCAGGGACATAACAAGAGCAACAGCACTGAAAACAGATCTCAATCAGACTTTAATTGTAATCTTAATATAATATATTGTAATATGATAATCTTCTTTACCTAATTGTAAATGTACTGCTACATCAAACTGTGGTCATGTGACTCAACAACGGCTGCACTTCTTCTCTGCTCAAGTTCAAATGTTTTCACAACAACCAGGAAGTGCAGACAAAACTACCAAAATAAGATCTGTGTTGTCGGAGCGGTCTGTTCCTTCAGAGGACGAAGATGAAGACGAAGACTTCGCTGCCATCTGATCCTCAGAGAGAGAGAGAGAGGGTGTGTGTGTGTGTGTGTGCGTGTGTGTGTGTGTGTGTGTCAGTGGTAGGAGGTTCAGACAGTAGTCTCTCTGTCTGGACTACATGGCTCTGCAAACACCTACATACACACCAAAATAATCTACAGTAGCGCACACCCACACCCTAAACCCCCCCCCCCCACACACACACACACACATCTTGTACTTCAGTCCTTTTGAGGACACTCATTGATATAATGTGTTCCTTAGCCCCAAACCCGGACCTAGACCTGATTCCCATCGACCCCATGAAGCCAAGTCTAAAGTCTAAACAAATGAACTGAACAGAACGTCTCCAGATGTTTTGGTTCCGCTGCAGCTGAGCGGAACTGTTCCATGTTTCATAGTTTTCTTTTCCTTTATTGCTTTTACAGTTTTGTTGTGTTGTTCTATTCACAGCAAAGAGTTTTTATATTTCTCAGTCGTAATTCACTGATGTTTCTGTCTGATGCTAACGGTGAAACTTTCCTTTCTTTAAGATCAAAGTGACTTTTATTTCAAGGCAGTAAATGACTCATGAACACAAACTGTTTGTCAGTCTGACAGGAAGTGATGCAGGCTCGGCAGTGAGACAGGTGCTTCCAGATGTTGGTGTTCTGGTCGTTGGTCTCGTGACCTGGAGGCTGATTGTAAGACTGAACGCCAACACACACACACAGGTAATACACACACACACACACACGCACATACTGATGAAGCAGGTGTAACCTTGTTAAGTCGTCTCCTCTTGTTTCTTAACAACGTTTCCTGTCTATTAGGGTGTAACTCAGTAAGCTATTTATTAACTGTAACTTGGTTATATGACTGCATCAGGACATACACACACACGCACACACACACACACACACACACACACACACACACACTCTCAGGGTATAATGATTAGGTTTTACGCTCAATCAGTTTATTAGTCGTCCTGTCGAAGTCTGTTTGTTAACATGAAAACAGACCAGCAGACAGCAGCAGTGATGGACCATTAGGACACCAGTTCTCCTCCTCCTCCTCTCCTCTTCCTCACCTCTCTTCACTCCATCAAACCAGTTTGTCCAGCTGGACAAGATAAGAACAACACCAGTAGAGTTTTGCTTAAAGTCTTTTTCACACATAAAATCTGTCACATTAGGTCTTCATGTGTGTGTGAGCGTGAAGTTTTGTGTTTGAGACATGAAACTTCATTCAGCCATGAAGCACATTCACAGGGATTCATGAGAGGACACGACTTAAAAATGTGATGATTGAACATGGAGGACGTTTGTCTCCTCTGAGACGTTGTAACAGCTCTGACTCATGGGTTTAGAACCTGCTTCACATGGAGGACGTTCTAACAGGAGTGAATCCAGATGTTTTGTGATGACTGAGACATCAGTGAGTGGATGCTGATTGTTTGAATTCTGTCATTTTTCCTGGATTTTTATTCACTCATCATGCGCAGAGCCTGCAGGTCAGATTGTTTCTGTGTTGTCGTTGTTGTTGTTGTTTACGTCGTCTGGAGAAACTGATGTTGACAGACTGATCTGACCTCTGACACAGTTTCTTCAGCTGATTTGATTCGCTGTGGTGGGCAGAAAAAATGCATCGGAGTGATGTGAGACAATAATATGTGTTTTTCACCTTCAGCAGCAGGAGGAGCTGATGTTTGAGGAGCACTCTGCGCTCGGAGAGGAGGAGGAAGAGGAGGAGGAGGAATGCAGCAGAAACAGGGTTCTGGTTGAATTGGAGTTACTGGTTTGTAAAACCAGGCAGATGGTGGGAAGCACAATGACGACTGGAGGGAAAGTCCTGCTGACGGCTTTACTGGGACTCACAGGTAAGATAAATATTTAGAAGTAACCAGTAGAAAATGGACAGGTAACCTGTAGGATCCACTAGCAAACTGATAGGCAGCTGGTAGAACCCAGTAGAAAACTGGTAGGTAACTGGTACAATCCAGAATCCCAGTGACCATCAATCCATCTGCTTTTCACTGTTTTTCTGCATTTTCTGGGGATGCGGTGGCATCAGACAATGTAAACATGTGCTCAGCTCCTTCCTGGGGGATCCTGAGTTGTTTCCAGACCGGGTGGGATATACGCGATATAAGTGTTTTATATCGGTCGGTATCGATAATTATTGATATTTTGACCTATTTAAAATAAGGACCAGGAGAAAAATACATTAAATTTAAACATTTTATTTTAAATTCAACCTTCCTCTGATTAAAATCCCCTCAGCTATCAAGGCAGAAAGGAAAGAAAATGTCAACACAACCATGGAAAACACTCAAATAATAAATGTAAATAAAAGTGTAAAAATGTAAACAGAGAAACCTGAGAACTTTTTTTCTGCAGGTTTAGTATAGGGAAGTTCACGAGCTGATTAAAATGTGAATAAAATGTTTTCAAATATGTGCAGTGTTTTGTAAACATAGCAGTAACTGAGGTACACCTGACATCTGTAACATACAAACAAACAAACATGATAGACAGTACAGTAAGATTGATTGAACTATAAAACCAGCCTAGACATATGAATAACTTTAGTCACTCTTCTTACTCTAAACATACATGAACTATTCAATTATCTTTGCACCTGCTGTTGGGTAGAAACAGGGACTTTTCTTCATCTGCGGTTTTGTGCTTCATGGAGACGTGGCTCTGTGGATTAATACCGGACTCTGCGCTGCAGCTGGCTGGCTTCCAACTCACCGAGCGGACAGAGACACTGAACTTTCCGGCAAAACTGAAGGTGGAGGAATCTGTTTCTACATCAACAGTGGTTGGTGCAACGACGTGACAGTGATCCAGCAGCACTGTTCTCCTGACCTGGAATCTTTCATCATTAACTGTAACTTTTTATTCACCCCGTGAGTTCGCTTCATTCATTCTGGTCGGCGTTTTCATCCCGCCGCAGGCCGACGCGCAGGATGCACAGCGTATGCTCGCAGACCAGATACTGCGTGTGGAGCGGACCAACCCGGACTCTTTAGTTATTGTCCTTGGCGACTTTAACAAATGTAACCTCACCCACGAATTCCCTAAATACAGACAGTTTATTAAACGCCCGACCAGAGAGGAGAATATTCTGGATCACTGTTACACCACAGTCAGGGATGCTTATCACGCCGTCCCCCGCGCTGCACTCGGCCACTCTGACCACGTCATGGTTCACCTGATTCCTGCGTACGGGCAGAAACTAAAGCTCTGCAAACCTGTAGTGAGGACATCAAGGAGGTGGACCAGTGAGGCTGTGGAGGATCTCCAGGCGTGTTTGGACTCTACTGACTGGGATGTGTTCAGGACTGCTACCAACAGTCTGGATGAGTACACGGAGGCTGTGACGTCCTACATCAGCTTCTATGAGGACTGCTGTGCTCCATCACGCACCAGGGTGAGTTACAACAACGACAAACCCTGGTTCACAGCCAAACTCAGACAGCTAAGGTTGGCAAAGGAAGAGGCCTTCAGGAGTGGGGACAAAGACAGATTCAAAGAGGCAAAGTACAAGTTTAGCAAGGCGGTGAAAGAGGCTAAACGACTGTACTCTGAGAAGCTCCAACACCACTTCTCAGCTAACGACTCTGCGTCTGTCTGGAAAGGGCTCAGGCAGATCACAAACTACAAACCTGAAGCCCCCCACTCCATCAACGGTCGACGCCTAGCCAACGACCTGAACGAGTTCTACTGCCGCGTTGAAAGACAAAGAGACAGTCCAGCAACCATCCCCCACGACACCTCCCAACAGCTCCAGCTCCAGTCACCTCCACCAATTCCCACCTTAAAGGACCTCCCCATCCCCTCCCCACCCACCTCAGTGACGACTCTTTCCATTCATGAGAGGGACATCAACAAACTCTTCAGGAGACAGAACCCCCGGAAAGCAGCTGGACCAGATTCTGTCTCCCCATCTGCCTTGAAGCACTGCGCTGATCAGCTGTCTCCAGTGTTCACAGACATTTTTAACACCTCACTGGAGACATGTCACGTGCCAGCCTGCTTCAAGTCTTCAACCATCATCCCAGTTCCCAAGAAGCCAAGGACCACAGGACTTAATGACTTCAGACCCGTCGCCCTGACCTCTGTGGTCATGAAGTCCTTTGAGCGCCTTGTGCTCTCACACCTCAAAGCACCTCAGATCCCCTCAGGGCTGCGTTCTTTCTCCTCTGCTCTTCTCCTTGTACAAGAACAGCTGCACCTCCAGTCACCAGTCTATCAAGCTCCTGAAGTTAGCGGACGACACCACCCTCATCAGACTCATCTCTGATGGCGACGAGTCCGCCTACAGGTGGGAGGTTGACCATCTGACCTGGTGCAACCAGAACAATCTAGAGCTCAACGCTCTAAAGACAGTGGAGACGGTTGTGGACTACAGGAAGAACTCAGCCTCACCTGCCCCCATCACCCTCTGTGACTCCACTATTGACACTGTGGAGTCTTTCCGCTTCCTGGGAACTATCATCTCCCAGGACCTCAAGTGGGAGCCGAACATCAGCTCCCTCATCAAGAAAGCACAGCAGAGGATGTACTTCCTGCGGCAGCTGAAGAAATTCAGTCTGCCAAAGACAATGATGGTGCACTTCTACACAGCCATCATTGAGTCCATCCTCAGCTCCTCCATCACCATCTGGTACGCTGCTGCCACCGCCAAGGACAAGGGCAGACTGCAGCGTGTCATTGGGTCTGCAGAGAAGGTGATCGGCCGTAATCTCCCGTCTCTCCAGGACCTGTACGCCTCCAGGACCCTGAGGCGTGCAGGTAAGATGGTGGCTGATCCCTCCCACCCCGGACACAAACTCTTTGAGATGCTCCCCTCTGGCAGGAGGCTGCGGTCCATCAGGACCAAAACCTCACGCCACAAGAACAGTTTCTTCCGTCTGCTGTCAGCCTTATCAACAAGGCCCGGAACCCCCCGACACTCTTCACACTCCTCCTCTGCCTCATCTGTCACACTGACAGTACCATAACTCTGTGTGTTACATTAACGCTCAGCCTGGACTTTCTGAAAAAACAGACTGTGCTTCTGTAAAAAAAAAAAACTTGTGTATATGTATTTATATTGTTATATCTTTACTTATTGTTATATTTTCTACTATTGTTATATTTTTTACTTTTGTTATATTTTTCACTTACTGTTATATTTTTACTTTTTAATAACTTCTTTTAATAGATGTGTCATGCACCAACCTCTCCTCGTATGTGTAAAATCGTACCTGGCAATAAAGCTTTCTGATTCTGATTCTGATATTTTTACTGCAAGTGTGTTAAAAACAAAAAAAGCATGTGTAAGAGATTTTTATAACCTGTCTTGTCCACAGTGCTCAGTGGAAGCATGTCTTTAGCTACATGACATGCCACTGCCTCCGTCATGTCTTTGTACCTCTGCACGGTGGTCTGCTACTTGCGCGGTGGTGCTGCGGTTGCAGATGTTGTTGGACATTGGCGAATACGGCTGCGCTCCAAAGAGTGAGCGTGGCCAAGGTGGTTAAAGAAGTTTGTGTTATTACTGGTCTTGGTGGGGACGACAGTCTTGCATAATTTACAGACCACATTGGTCTGACTACGGTCCGACTTATTATCCGAAAAACTGCCATACTGGCGAGCTGACCTTCCCTATTTTATCGACAATTTCCTCGCTCGCTGCAGCGCTCACTTTCTATTTCTCATCTCAGTCCTTGCGAAGAATCAAATGCGAGACAACGAGATGGCGCAACTGAACTTGATACTGTTAGATGATTGGCGTGTTAGTGTGTCACTCCCACTGATCAGTGATTACTCCTTACGTTGTTTGGTTACCTGAGAGCGAGTGCCTTTGTTCATTCAACCAACCTTGCTTCGCAACTGCTGGTTTCTTCTGACGAAGAAAAAAAATTATCGAATGTTTTATCGAACACATTTTTTATTGATATTGATTACGTGTCTATCGTGAGACATATCGTTATCGTTTTAATGCCCAGCCCTACGTCCGTACACACAAAGTGTCCTTCAGTGCACGTGAAGTGTCCTGAACCTCAGCAGACTGAATAGTTAGACTGTAAAGCACTTTGGTGGAACTGGACCAGACTCAGTTTGGACTGAAAGAGGAGGTGCTGCTTGTTAAAGAGAAGGTAATCTCTATCTCTGACTATCCCCTCCCCTCATTTCCTCTCCACCTCCAGGTATCATCTTCCCCTCTCTCTCCTCCCTGCTCTACCTCCTCTGTTTCCAGGTGTTGTGTACCTGGTGGGCATGGTTAGGTCAGGTCCCGCCCCTCCTCTTCAGGTGTGTGTCTGTGATGTCACTGGTCTACTCCTCCTCCCATTTCTTGCTCTTCTACTGCTACCAGTTGCCCTCGCTGCAGGAGGCGTGGCCTCCCAACCGCACCTCTGCCAGGTAACACACCTACACCAGGTAACACACCTCTACCATAATACACTTCCAACAAGTAACACATCTCTGTCTCACAGTGATACTCACAGATACAGATAAAAAAGGAGGAGATTAAGAAGGAAAGTAGGAGGTAGACAGATAAAGGATGAAGTAAAGAAGGAATGGAGGAAATAAAGAAAGATGAGGAGGGAGAGAAGGAAAGGAGGAAAAGAGGCGGGGGAGAAAAGGAGGAGTAACCTGTGGTAGGAGGAGTGAGTTGAATGCTTGTGTTTTATAATTCCAGGGTCACGTAGACACAGACTCCTCATAACAACTCCTTGCTGTAAAGCAGCAGTGTCTGCCCTCAGGAAACAGCAGGTCTGGGGTCAGTAATCAGTGTCGTTCTGCTGCCCCCTGCTGGCTCTCTCATTGTACTTCAGTCACTCTGTGCTGTAGTCACAGTCAATGACAGCAGTGCGATTGTGACTGGTATTGATGACACGTTTTGCTGATATTGGTTGTGATGTAACGAGGTGTGTACTTTTGATGCTTGGACCTGCGTTCATATGTTAGACATGTAGTGTGATATGTGTGTATATTACTATGTAATGTCCTGTCCTGCCCATGTCCTGCCCCCCCTTGGCTGTTTCCTCTCCAGTGTGTTTGGCCTGGTCTCGGTGGTCTCGGTGGACTGTGCTGCCCCGTGGAAGCTGCAGGTGAACTCTGACCTCAGCTGGTTTCACTTCAGCAGTCCTCTCGTGCTGCTGTTGCTCTACAACACTGTGGCCAGTCTCTGGAGGAACCAGGTGATGTCATTAAACACATGATGACATCATACAAAATGATGACATCACACGGCATTTTACCATGATCTGCCATGACACTGCACACGTGCTGTCAACATACAACAGTAACACTGTCTCTATGTGATTTTAGCTGGTTATGATGTCACAGTACACCATGATTTCATGTGATGTCACTGCACGATGTCATGACTCAGCAGAAGGAAACAAGGGAGGAAAGAAGGAAACAATGGGGTAGAGAAGGAAGCCAAATTTTATACTTGCTTTTACCTGATTTTCCTAGGATGGTCAAGGCATGACCCACCTTACACTGCCTCTGATTGGCTAGTACTTGCTGCCTTCATTGTTTACGTTGATTAAGTTTATGCACGGGTGATAATTGGTTAGGGTTAGGGTAAGAATATCAAGGCAAGCCAATCACAGGCAGCGTAAGGTGGGTCATGCCTTGGCCATCCTTAATGATGCTAGAAGGGAACAAAAACTATTGTTAAGTTGTGACATCAACACATTTTACTGTATAACAGTTATGATGTCATTACTCACTGAGCTGATACACAAATGTTTTCCCGATGAGTCGAGTTCTTCAGATCCTTTCGGCTGACGGGTGTCACATGTTTCTTCAGCTGATCGACAGCGATGGTTTCCGGGATGTAGAGAGGGTGGAGTCTGAGATCAGTGAGAGCTGTGACATCATCACCAAAACTAGCAACCTGACTGATGAGGTCAGCACTGACATCACAGCAGAGAGGCGGAGGGAGCTGTGGAGGAGAGCTCACGATCAAGCTGAGTGCAGAGACGTATGGAAACATAAAATATCTAGCTGTCATCTCCGAAAATGATGATATATTTTAATTTATGTGTTATTTGCTTCAACGTATCAGATTTCAATGAATTTGCATCACGTGTTAGTTTAAGGTCACGACTGTGTCCCTCCAGACGCTAGTGTCATCGGCCAATGACAGCCCCTCTGACTCTTCCGCCCCGCCAACCCAGAGCACAGCCTTGGGATTGGATGTTTACTCTGCACCTCACTACTCTCTCAGCCAATCAGGTGAGTTTGTGGTTTGAATCTAGCAGAGCAGTCAGTCTGAACAACCTGAAGAGGTCACACTGATTTTAGATTTTAGTATCTCAGCATGCATTTCACATCAACCAGCAGAGGTGCAGGAGATTTTTGAGTCAGACCTTTTATCATTTTCATCCTACAGCTGTTATGTCACTTTGTTGTCAGTTTGGTTTTTCTGAAAGTTAGCATTTAAATATTGAATATGTGATCGTTTTATTGAATACATGTTTTCGGAGATGTGAGGACTGACCGTTGACAAATACAAAGAGATCAAACAAATACGTCTATAAATTATGTGACATAAAATGGAACGAGGAGGTGCAAAAAGGCATGGAAAGCCAAGAAACCAGCTGAAATCTGTCAGTATTTAGAGTGCAGTCCTGCCCCCTTTCAGTGCAAATGAATTTCAGATGGTTTAGAAAAAACGTGTTGAGGCTTGATTGAAGTTTGCTGCACAATATTTGGACAAGCCGATGAAATACTGGGAGAATATAGTTTGGTCAGATGAGACCAAAATGGAACTTTTTGGATGTCACAGCACACACCATGTCTGGAGGAGAAATGGCACTGCACATCACCCCAAAAACACCATATCAACAATGAAGTTTGGAGGCAGGAGCATCCTGGTGTGGGGTTGTTTGTCAGCACATGGTTCATATAACTGAAGGACGAATGAATGGAGAAATGTTCAGAGACATTCTTGACAATAATCTGCTGCCAAGTATATAAACAAGAATCACACCTGAGCAATGCATGCGACCAGTGTCTTCATACAGGAGGTGTTCTGATGCTGTCATTACCAACAAAGGCTTTTCCACCTGTGTTGCATCATTTTCAGTTCGCATGTTCAACACTTTTCCTGTGTCATTCCACTTTATTTATTATTTGTGGATTAGTACTGTTGCCAATATGGATAATAATTTAGAAATCTACATCAGGCATATGTAAGTGCTTTAAAGGCAGCTGGACTTGTTTGTGGTTCTAGAAGATCTTTCTCCTCTCATCCAGGAGGCTCCTTCAGCTCTAACTGACTGGTGAGGAGTCCCTGGCATTGATCCTCTTGCAGGATCGTTCACATCTTGGAGGCTGTTCAGGTCACATGTGAGTCGTTGACCCACCCGGTCATCATGTGAGTCATTAGGGTCACGTGAGTCATGGTGTGAATGGGTGTTATGTCGCCTGGGGAGGGATCTCACGACTGCATCGTAAGTCCAGTTGCCCTTTAAAGCACTTAGAAGCACCACAAACTGGATGAACATAAATCTCCACATAAACACGTGGTGTTACACCTCTTGACCCTGATTCTCTTCTGTTCTGCTGTTTGATGCTGCAGACACGTTAGAGACATGTGTCTTTGAAGGAGATGGATGGGAGGAAGAGGACGATGAAGAGGAGGTGAGGAGAAGGGGCGAGGAGGGAGTCGGTGCCGCTGCCATCGCGTTCAGCTTCCTCCTCAAACAGAGTTACATCTGTGCTCTGATCGCAATGATGGCCTGGTCCATCACTTATGTGTCCTGGCTGACGTGTGTCCTGCTGCTCTGGTCATGTGTCCTCTGGATGATGCGAGAGCGTCGCCGGTACACGCTCATGTCATCACCGTGGCTGGTTGCCTATGGCAACCTGTTGGTCATCTTGCAGTACGTCTACAGCTTCCCCTCCATCCAGGAAGTCCCCGGACTGTTCCCCAAAAAAGATGATCCCTGCAGGGAGCTCGCATCCAAGGTACTGCAGTACCAGTACTGTGAATACTATCACTAGTATTGAGACTGAAACAGTTTTTACTGCCAGTACTTTTAGTATTTGAGTGTAATGATATGACACATACACATATATGATATAACTAGTGCTGTCAAAAATATCGCGTTATTAACGCGTTAACGCAAATCAATTTTAACGGCGTCATTTTTTTTATCACGAGATTAACGCTCTTTGATTGAACTTGTAGTGTTTTATAAGCTAGTAACGTTAGAAAAACTACAGGATCTGATTGTAAACAGTAAACAAAACAACAGACACGCCCCACGCACGTGTTTGGTCTCACCTGCTCGCTCGCTGTCAAAGAGTCGGCCGCCGGTTTGTGAGGATGTCGAGCGCCAAACGCCGAAATGGACGCGAACAAGATTCTGAATGGAAAGTTTAGTTTGAGAAAGTTACCTGATGGGTCGACTGACGAGACCAAAGTTATCTGTGTGTGTTGTTGGTGTGAACTGAGTTATCACCAGCACATCCAGTCTGAAATACCACTCGATGGACAAACACACGGCGACAGTGGACGTCTTTCCACAGAGACACGTGGACACCACAATAAGAACGAGCCGACTGCAGCCACAGCCCAGTAATGTTCATTCTCTGTGCAGAGAAATAAGAGGCTGGCTGATCAGCCTCTGGTGAACAAACAGAAGAGCAGTACAGTCTGACTGCTCGTATGTTCAAAGACACTTAAGAAAGGAGAGTTTAAGCCTGGTTTAACTGCACTACAGGCTGAGTCCTAGTTTACAATGATGAGCGCTGTGTCACTTCATCTTGATCAGCCTGTTTTGATCCTTAGAAAGGGTTGTTGAAGGGCTTTTTCTAACCAGGTATTTATTTATTTTTTTTTTTTTTCCATGTTGATAAGAGCATTAAAATGATAATTCAAGGGACATTCAGAATAGATAAAAATGTGCGATTAATCGTGAGTTAACTATGACATTCATGAGATTAATCGTGATTAAATATTTTAATCGATTGACAGCACTCGATATAACACATACACATATATATGATATGACACTGATGGTGTGTGAGCTGTAAACTGACGTCACAATGTTGGTGTTATTGCAGCTGTTGTGTCTGTTGACCTTCTGGCTGCTGCTGCGTCAGGCACTGACTGAGAAGAGAGACAGACACAAAGACAGACAGGCAGACACACAGCTGTCTGCCATCACTGTTCACATGGAAGGTAAGACACCTGTCTCACTAACTGGTCACCTGTCTGTCAGATGGTCACCTGTCTCACTGACCAGTCACGTCTGTCAGGTGGTCACCTGTCTCACTGACCAGTCACCTGTCTGTCAGGTGGTCACCTGTCTCACTGACCAGTCACCTGTCTGTCAGGTGGTCACCTGTCTCACTAACTGGTCACCTGTCTGTCAGATGGTCACCTGTCTCACTGACCAGTCACCTGGTCACCTGTCTCACTGACCAGTCACCTGTCTGTCAGGTGGTCACCTGTCTCACTGACCAGTCACCTGGTCACCTGTCTCACTGACCAGTCACCTGTCTGTCAGATGGTCACCTGTCTGTTGTGTTGTGTCATCCAGAGGAGCAGAGGGCAGAGGAGGATCTGCAGAAGAAGGAGGAGGAGGAGGTGTCATATGAAAAGGTGCTGCTCCTGCAGAGAGAAGGGGGAGGAGTTAAGATGGAGGCTCTGGTTGCCATAGTCACCAGGATGTTTGTTAAATACTGGATCTACGTCTGTGGCACGATGTTCTTCTTCGTCAGTTTTGAGGGGAAAATTGTCCTCTATAAAGTCATCTACATGGTCATGTTCCTCTGCTGCGTCGCCCTCTACCAGGTAATACTGCACATTCTACAAGTACTACTGCTGTCTGTCTGTCTTACTGTCTGCCTGTCCTACTGTCCAATCCTGTGTTTGAGTTGTGTTGGTGGGCAGGGCTACTGTTCGGTTGGATCGTCGATTGGATGCCTCAGGTTGTTCTGGCTCTGATGGGACCTAATTTACAGCATCTGTCTGTCTTTGGCGATATGATCTAAAGTTAATTCACAGATTTTGTTTTTGAGGTGATGGTATGATATCACAGTAGTGCAAAAATAAAACTGATACTCCACTGAAAACATGATTCTACCTCTTTTCACTCTGTTTTATCAAGTACATTTCCATACAGCAGCAACAGACGCATACAGATGCAGCAGAGGAGGCTTCAACGGACCAGCTGAGCCTATGCTGCAGTATGAAGCATGGAGCTAATGTTAGCTCTGGCTGTGAGCGATGACACAAAAAGCTACGTGAAAAAACAGTTTTCCACGTCTAAACCTGCTGCTCTGGTTCTTTTTTTTGGGGGGGGGGGCATTTTGTCTTTATAGTGACAAAGACAGCTGAAGATATGACAGGAAAGAGGGCAGAGAGAGGACAACACACAGCAAATGAGCCGTAGGTGGGAGTGGAACCTGCAGCCACTGCAGAGGACTGACAGCCTCAATACATGAGTGCACACCTTACCAACTGAGCTATAGGGGTGCCCTGCTGCTCTGGGTCTTCAACTGGTTTCAAATGAGGCTGAATGTTCACGCTGTTTCTCTGACTGCCCCTCAATATTTAACATTCCCACGCTGCTCCAGCCTGTGGGGCTACAGTAGATGATACTAGCCACATTAGCTGCACAATGTACTAACATCAATTCAACAGGCTGACAGTGAAGTATCCTACAAATGTCAAAGCTTACAGGTTCTAAGTTTGAAGACTGTTTTGACCCATCCTTGAGCTTCGTTTTGAAGTGAACTCTGCTTTGTATTGACCCTCAAAGAGTAAAATGATCGGCACACGAATAACGTTAGAACTGTTAGCCTCGGAGTTTTCCAGTAATTGTTGTTGTTTCCATCAAGTTAATCCACTGGGTCTCCTCTTCCTCACATGGTGACAGTAGATGAAGATTTTTGTGTTGGCTCTTGCAGCCATCAACAGAGAGATAAGCGTCTGTTGTTTGTAATGTTACCTTCCACATTTTCCCGTTACTGCAGTCAGTGTTATTGTGAGGAAAATAGTAGTTAGCGGATGTAACTCCAGTTCTATGAGTACGTACGTAACTCTCTACCTGCATTTTATCACACCTGCTGTAAATAACATTATCTTCAATATGCTAAAATTGTAATCACAGCAATGAGGGTACAATGGTGATGAAACTGTCATACAGTCCACACCTAACCTGTCTGTCTGTCTCTACCTGTTTGTCTCTCTATAGCTGAACTACGAACGCTGGCGTGCCTTGCTCAGGGGTTTCTGGGTAGCTGTGGTGGTTTACTCAATGCTGGTTCTCATTCTGGTCTACACCTTCCAGTTCCCCTCGTCCCCCCACACCTGGAGCTATTACACTGGACTCAGCACTCACAGGTACATACGAGTGCAAAGGTAGATACAGATACACACAGGTACATACGAGTGCAAAGGTAGATACAGATACACACAGGTACATCCATTTACACACAATTACACACAGAATCACAATCAAGATCCGCTTTATTGGCCAAGTATGGGGAAACATACAAGGAATTTGATACCGGTTAAAAGATTGCACTCAATGAATCAACAACAAGTTAAGTTGTACAAACATCTAAAATAAACATATACAAAGAATGACGAGGTAATAAACAATATGTACATTGAAATTTACAGATTCATGTACCTGTTAGAAACTGTTAATTATTGGCTGATAAATGTCCAATCAGTGGATGTTTTCATGTCAGTGTCTGACTAATAACTGTCCATCAGGCTGACGGCTGCTGGAAACAAACTGTTTCTTTCTGATTGTTTTGGCGTTCAGTGATCTGTAGCGCCTACCAGAGGACAGAGGTTGGAACAGGTGGTCTCCAGGATGTGAGGCATCTGCAGTGATGCTTCCTGCCTGTCCCTCAGTCTGGAGGTGTGTCAGTCCTGAATGGAGGGCAAGTTGGCACCAATGATGTTCTCAGAAGTCCTTATAGTCCCCTTTAGTCTGTTCTTGTCCTGTTTGGTGACAGACCCAAACGAGACGATGATGGATGTGTATAAAACAGACTGGATTATTCCTGTGTAGAGCTGGATCAGCAGCTGTTGCGGCAGGTTGAACTTGATGACTGAGGCTTTGTTTGAACTCCACCTTAGGTCCTGGGAGATAGTGGATACAAGAAACCTGAAGGTTGCCACAGTGTTGTTGAGGATGGTGATGGGGGCAGTGTTGAGGGTCTTCTCCTGAAGTCCACCATCATCTCCACAGTTTTGAGTGTGTTCAGCTCCTGGTTGTTCTGATGCACCAGAGGACCAGCTGTTCCACCTCTTGTCTGTATGCAGATCCGATGAGGGTTGTGTCATCTGTAGACTTCAGGAGTTTAACAGATGGGTCTCCTGAGGTGCAGCCGTTGGTGTAGAGGGAGAAGAGCAGGGGAGAGAGCACACATCCCTGAGGGCCTCCAGTGCTGATGGTCCAGGTGCTGGATGGGATTTTCCCCAGTCTCACCTGCTGCTTCCTGTCTGTCAGGAAGTTTGTTATCCACTGACAGATGGAGGCTGACAGTGAGCTGGGTGAGTTTTGTGTGGGGGATTTCTGGGATGATTGTGTTTCATTTTACAGTCGACCCTGTGTTGACCATCAAAACTGAAACTGAACTGAAACACAGAGATATTAAGGTACAGACAGGTGCACACAATTACATACAGCTACACACAGATACACAGTGGTACATTCAGGTCCACCCAGGTACCTACTCTGCTGTCTCAGTTGTGTCTAATGTGTTTGATGTCTCCACTGTATCGTTGTCTCTCCAGGCTGGAGGATGTTGGTTTGGAGAAGTTCTCAGTTCCTGTTCTCTTCACTAAGATCTTCATCCCTGCTGCTTTCCTCTTGGTACTTAAACACGTTTCTAGAGAGCTTCAGAAAGCTCAGTCTGTCATGTAAAATGTGATGATTTCTCCCCTTTTCTCATTTTTGTTTTAGTATAGTTGACTGTTACCATTGTTTTGCAGGTGTGTATCATACACCTACATTACTTCCATGAGCCATTCCTGCAGCTGACTGACCTTAAGACTGTGGTGGACACACACAACAGCACTATCACAAGGTAACACACAAACCTACCAGCAATTCAGAGGACACAGGTCACCTGGAATAAAGCCCACAACATCTGACTTACCTCTGTCCAGTCACTGCCTACATGTCCTCTGCAGCTAGTCTCCAGACCTCAGACCTCTACAGCTTGTCCCCAGACCCCTGAAGCTATTCTCCAGACCTCAGAAGGTAGTCCACAGACCTTAGACCTCAGCAGGTAGTCTACAGACCTTAGACATCAGCAGGTAGTCCACAGACCTTAGACCTCAGCAGGTAGTCTACAGACCTTAGACCTCAGCAGGTAGTCCACAGACCTTAGACCTCAGCAGGTAGTCTACAGACCTTAGACCTCAGCAGGTAGTCTACAGACCTTAGACGTCAGCAGGTAGTCCACAGACCCCTGAGGCTATTCTCCAGACCTCAGCAGGTAGTCTACAGACCTTAGACGTCAGCAGGTAGTCCACAGACCCCTGAGGCTATTCTCCAGACCTCTGCAGCTTGTCCCCAGACCTGTGAAGTTATTCTCCACACCTCAGACCTCTGCAACTTTTCAGTTTAAATCTGACTGCCACTCTGTACTCCATGCCTGAAGGAGGTGTGACTGTCCCGCTGATCCTCACCTGTGCCCAACTGCCTCTGTCTCTGCAGGTTGGTCCACTCTGATGGCAGCCTTTTTGACCTGTCAGTGGGTGGAGCTCCACAGCTCCTCCTACAGGAGGAGAAGAGAGGAGGACAGAGGGCAAGAGAGGAGGAGAAAGATGAGAGGTGGACAAAGGAGGAGGAAGATGAGGAGGAGGAGTACCCCTATATGTTTGATAAGGAAACCCTGTCTGACCAAATAACAGGTAAGCACACTGCATTAACATGATAACACCTGTGATGAAGTCATTAAGTTTCAAACAGGAAGCAGATTCCTGGTCTCTCCTCCTCAGTGCTGGTCTCTTGGAGATTAGTGCTGGATCGTCTCTCTGTTTTGTGCCTGCGCCTCCTCCTGTCCCTTCAGCGGCTACAGCACCTCCTTTGGTGGCTCCTGGAACTACACATTGTCAAGATTGTGTCCTCCTACATCATCTGGGTGTCTGTGAAGGAGGTGAGAGTCTGGTCTCTGAGCTGTAGACGGTCTGTCTGTGTGTCTGTTTCCGTTTGTTTGACCTGTCTGTCTCTCTGGAGTTGTGTTCGTGGAACCAGTCTCTCGCTCTCTGACCTGCCTCTCTCTTTCTCTGCAGGTGTGTCTGTTTAACCTGCTGTTTGTGCTGTGTGTGGGCGTGGCTCTGCCCTGCAAGGCGTGGCGCCCCCTCCTCTCAGGAGTCTGTACAGTTTGGACCTGTGTGGTGACAGTCTGTAAGATGTTGTACCAACTCAATGTCGTCCAGCCGATCGGATACTCCTCAAACTGCACAATGGTACCCACAGCAACAGTATCATACCTGTATGTCTATTCCTCCCCCACCACTTGACATTTTAAAACTATACTTCCCATAACGCCTTGGGGATGTAAACAGGAAGTATAGAGTCAACATGGAGTCAGTTTTAGCCTGTATTTGATCATTCATCACTATGACAGATAATAATAATCTCGGATGTTCAAGTCACACTGAACATGTCTTATAACTCCAAGAAGGAGTACGCTGTGTTTTAAAGCATCTTCATCTCCTCCAGGAGTACAACAATTAACTTCCAGGTGTTGTTACAACACCTGCATGCCTGACCTCTCTCCCCCTTCACCCCAGCTTTGTCTCTCCCCCTTCAGCTGGGGGAGGCACCTCACAGTTTGAAATCATTTGATCTAAAGCGACCTCAGAGATACTGCAGCGTGGTAATGATTTCATTCTTGTCTGTCTCTCTGTAGCCAGTTAACTCCAGTGCCGACTTGTCTCGCTCCGTTTTGTACTCTGGGCCAGTTGACCCCGCCCAGTGGGTGGGGCTTCGCAAGACGGATGAAAAACTGCTTGATTATCTGAGGGTGAGGAGTGATATAAAAAAAAGACGAGTGACGTCACAATCAATCTCACTTTAATTTGTGTTTGTGCTGTCGCACAGTTAAGTCTGATTACTTAGCATCGTGCTAACCTGTCTCTTCAGTTTAACCTGATAATGTTAGCACAGTTAGCTCTAATTATTTAGCATCATGCTAACCTGTCTCCCCACTATCACCAGTTGACGTTAGCTCTGATAACTTAGCATCACGCTAACCTTTCTCTACAGTGTAACCTGATGATGTTGGCGCTGTTAGCCTTCGAGGTCACTGTTTACAGACACCAGGAGCTCTACCGTCTCCATCATAACAAAGTCCCGCCACCCACCAGAACGCTGTTTCATGACATTACCAGGCGTCACCTTGACGACAGTGTGCTGAGCTGTGTTAAGTACTTCCTCAACTACTACTTCTACAAGTTTGGACTGGAGGTGAGATGCACACATGTTAGCATAGCTAGAAGCTAACCTCTTCCTGTTTATAAACATTTCCACATTCCTCATCCTCAGACTTGCTTCCTGTTGGCTGTGAATGTGATTGGTCAGCGAATGGATCTCTTTGCTGTAGGCCACGCCATTGGCCTCATCACTGTCCTATCACGTCGCAGCCGGAGGCGCATCGCCTCGGTGTGGCCCAAGTACTGCTACTTTCTGTCAGGGCTGTTATGTTTCCAGTACCTGCTGTGCATTGGATTCCCTCCTGCTGCCTGTAAAGGTAAAACACTCACCTAATGTCATTATGTTGGGAATTTCTACTCCACAATAATATCTAGAAAACACATTAGCAAACTCATAAAGGCTTTTGTACTGAAAAGACTGAAGGGGATGTTGGAAGTTCGCCAGGCTTTACATCCTTGTCCTAAGCTAACTAAATACGTACTAGACCTCTCTGTATAGAGATGAAACTGATTTCTGTATTTGTGATTGAAAAAAATTAAATTTAAATTTAGAATTTAGACCAGAAATCTGGGATTAAACTAGAAAAACTGAAAAAAGCATTTCGTAAAACAGATTTAAACTTTTTTTTTTTTTTCGTAAAACACAAAACGAGTGAAATTTGAAAATTCTGGAAAAAGTTGAATATTTTTCATGAAACCATAAATTTCTTGAAGAACGTGATCAATTTATGTTTTTGTATTTTCAGATTATCCCTGGAGACCTCCGTCCTCCAACATGGACTCCAACGTGGTCAAGTGGCTCTTTCTACCTGATCACCTGACACCACCGAACTCACTCTTCCTCCTCTGTAAGATCATCATCTCCATCATTATCATCGATGATCATTAAAACCCTAAGAATGACAAATATGTTACTTCCTCAATATATTGCAACCACACAAAGAAATATTTTGAGAACATCATGTAGATTTAACATTTTACTTTCTTACAGTAACAACTAAAAATTCATTACACCTGCTCCCAGAACTGCTTTTACTTAGTTAATACATTATTATTGAGTGGATAAGTAATTCTTCCAGAGGTGGAAGGTGAAGACCTCATCGACAGGGTCCTCCAGATGTTCCCCGTTTACCCCCACTACCTGCTTGATAAGATAATCACCCGAGGGTCCAAGACATTTGGCTACATTTGATGACAACACAGTCCATCAGTGATCTTTGCCCTCAGATGTTCTGGTACCAAGTTCACCAATGAATCATGTTATGCTTGAACATGGTGTTTGTTATAGATAACCCATGAGTAGCACAAAAGTCCATTAACATCACCACTCAGAGCACCACCACTCAGGTGCAGAGCAGGCAGGCCTTCTCCACATCTCTCCATCAACGCCCATCTGAGTGTTGAAGTCCCCCAACAGACCTACGGAGGCACTTTCTCCAGGACTCCTCTCAGAGGCTCCAACAAGGCCGAATACTCTGAGCTGCCGTTTGGTGCATGGGTACAAACTAGGGGTTCGCGAAATGGCCAAAATCTTTGATCAATTAAAAAAAGGTTTAAAACAACCATACTGTGCCATACTTAATCACATTTTATTATTTTCTTCTGTTATTTGAAACTTCCATACAAACAAAAACAGCCTCCATGTTTTCTTGTCACTGTCTTGTTCTGTGGCAGCTTAGAGGTGCAGTATCAACAGCAACTGTCACTTCACATCATGTGAGAACAAGACATGCAGTCCTGGGCATATATATATGGATATATATATCTATATTAGTGCTGTCAATCGATTAAAATATTTAATCGCGATTAATCTCATGAATGTCATAGTTAACTCACGATTAATCGCAAATTAATCGCATATTTTTATCTGTTCTAAATGTCCCATTAATTATCATTTTAATACTCTTATCAACATGGAAAAGTGGATAGGCGTGCTTTGTGCAAAGGTTTTTTATTGAAAACAACATGTAGTGTTTTATTTCACACTAACATTCTCACTTTGAGCAGTCGTTCACATCCGAAGCAAAATCTCACAATTTAACACTGTTAATAAACAGATGACAACAATAAATACCTGGTTAGAAAAAGCCCTTCAACAACCCTTTCTAAGGATCAAAACAGGCTGATCAAGATGAAGTGACACAGCGCTCATCATTGTAAACTAGGACTCAGCCTGTAGTGCAGTTAAACCAGGCTTAAACTCTCCTTTCTTAAGTGTCTTTGAACGTACGAGCAGTCAGACTGTACTGCTCTTCTGTTTGTTCACCAGAGGCTGATCAGCCAGCCTCTTATTTCTCTGCACAGAGAATGAACATTACTGGGCTGTGGCTGCAGTCGGCTTGTTCTTATTGTGGTGTCCACGTGTCTCTGTGGAAAGACGTCCACTGTCTCCTGGTTTTGACAAGGAGGCGGCGGAGAATTGGCGTCCGCCGTGTGTTTGTCCATCAAGTGGTATTTCAGACTGGATGTGCTGGTGATAACTCAGTTCACACCAACAACACACACAGATAACTTTGGTCTCGTCAGTCGACCCATCAGGTAACTTTCTCAAACTAAACTTTCCGTTCAGAATCTTGTTCACGTCCATTTCGGCGTTTGGCGCTCGACATCCACACAAACCGGCGGCCGACTCTTTGACAGCGAGCGAGCAGGCGAGACCAAACACGTGCGTGGGGCGTGTCTGTTGTTTTGTTTACTGTTTACAATCAGATCCTGTAGTTTTTCTAACGTTACTAGCTTATAAAAAACTACAAGTTCACTAGGTCACAAAGAGCGTTAATCTCGCGATAAAAAAAATTACGTCGTTAAAATTGATTTGCGTTAACGCGTTAATAACGCAATATTTTTGACAGCGCTAATATATATTTATTATTTATTTATGCAATGTTTTTGTGAGCAATCCTTGAAATTCTGGTTTCTGGTTTTATACAAACGTTCTGCAAGAGAAAATTTGGGATTTGATCAAAACATTTTGTTAAATCCAAATTTTAGTTAAAGCTAAAAATGTGAAATGCTTGTTTACTAACTGTATCTTGTGTTTTATTGTTGTGATCTTTCAGATGATTTCTTTCTGCTCCTCGCGGCCTCTCTGCAGTTGCAGGTGTTTGAGGAGGAGCTTCAGTCATCAGTTCAGATCCTCGCAGGAGACAACAGTGAGCTGGTGGGAGATGACGGCCAGGTGTCGGATCTAATCAGACAACTACACCTCAGCACCGTCCCTGATTTCATGATGTGCAGGTAAACCCCACCCACTACCCACCTGTCTGTTTCCTTGCCTGTCTGTCTTTGTCTATTAACCTGTTTAACCTCTATATGTGCAGGTCTTACCTGGACATGATGAAGGTGATCATCTTCAGCTACATGTTCTGGTTCGTTCTCACCATCATCTTCATCACTGGGACCACCAGGTGAGTGGGCAGAGCCATAGGTACCTGAATTAAAATTTCTTCTAAAGGTAACATCATTGTTCCTCAGAGCAGAAGGACAGGAGACCAAAATATTCAGGATTCAGTCAGTTGATTGAGCTCACACTTGATTTTTTTGTTAAACCTGTAAAGTCACTTTAAATCGTTGCTCATTGTACCGAAAAGATACCTGGTGACATGTTTCTACCCCTGTTTCAGGATCAGTATCTTCTGTATGGGTTACCTGGTGGCCTGTTTCTACTTCCTGTTGGTGGGCGGAGACCTGCTGCTGAAACCAGTCAGATCCATCTTGGTGTACTGGGACTGTCTGATTGGCTACAACGTGTTTGTCATCACCATGAAAAATATTCTGTCGGTAAGATGCATCATTATCATACAGTCATTCATACAGGTGAAATATACTGTGTCTCTCTCTGTCTCACTCTCAATCCCTCTGTCTGTCTGTCTGTCTGTCTGTCTGTCTGTCTGTCTGTGTCCAGATCCTGGCCTGTGGCTTCATTAAGTCATTGGTGTTGAATCACTGTTGGCTGATTCAGCTCTTCAGTTTGGCCTGCACCATCAAAGGATACACTAAGCGTATGTAAACCGTCTTGTCTGTCTGTCTGTCTCACTGTCTGTCTACCTGTCTGCTTACCTCTCTGCCTGCCCATCTGTTGTTTGTGTGTTGTTTATGTACGGGTCACTTCCTGCAGCGGAGCAGCAGAGCAGTAAACAGTGCGAATTGCCAAGTGACGAGGCGGGGATCATCTGGGACGGGGTCTGTTTCTGTTTCCTGTTGCTTCAGAGGAGAGTCTTCAGGAGTCACTACTTCCTGTATGTGGTCCTGGACCTGCGAAATACACAGCTTCTGGCCTCCAGGTACACACTGCAACACACATTAACACACATACATTAATACGCACACTCAGTCACATGATGTTAATGTGTGTGTGTGTGTGTGTGTGTGTGTGTGTGTGTGTGTGTGTGTGTGTGTGTGTGTGTGTGTGTGTGCGTGCAGGGGGGCAGAACTCTTTGAGGCATCCACAGTAAAAGCTGTCAGAGCAAGGCTAGAGGTGGAGAAGACGTCCATGGACCTGCTGAAAAGACAGTAAGATAGTTGAGTCTAAACAGGCTTGAGACTGAGACAAGTCTCAGTCAAAATGCTCGTGAGACTTTGGTAACTACAAGCAGTCAAGAGATGGAGTCAAGAATAAATCCAGACAGGCTCAAGACCAAGAAAAATCCAAAACATCAGATTGTCCACAAGACCAGACAAGTCTGAGTCTAATGGGGCTTATGACTGAGATGACTCTATGTCAGAGGTGTGAGTCAAAACACTGAAAGACCCTCAAGACCAAATGAGTCAGAGTCAAAACACCAGCAGGGATGAGATGAGTCAAAAAACATTCAAGACCTAGACAAGACAAAGTTGAAATAGTCCATACACCCAGACAGGCCCTACACTGCAAAAAGTCATCTCAAGAAAAAAACTGTAAAACATTTTAACTGAAATAAATTTAGCCTATTTTAAGTAAAAATATTACTTAAAACAAGCAAAAATATCTGCCTGCAGAACCGGAAATCTTCACATACCGAGATTTTCAAAATGAGTAAAAACATCAGATTTCAAAGAACCACAGTTACTTTAAAAGTGTTGCAGGTGAAATAACGTAACATAAAAACTGTGTGGTACCAAAATATGTCCTGTCAGACAAAAAACAAGCATATATTGCCTTGACTTAAGACATTTCATCTTAGATTTCGCTTTTTGTAGTCCAAATGTCCTTAAAACTGAAACAAGTCTGAGTGAAAACACCCACAGAACAGAGATACTGTAAGTCCATGTCACAATGACCACGAAGCATACTGGTCTGAATATAAGATGACCCTTTTCCAGCAGCTGTTTTTGTAAAACAGCCTTTTAAAGGTACAAAATACTTCTAAAGCAAGAGTGTCTGTGAAGACTCTAAGTCATCCTGGTCATGGTAAAATGGTAACTGCAGTAGCCAGGAGAGGCATCTAGGACTGCAGCTCTGCATCCTGCGCTGTCATGGGTTTGGTTCATCCCAGAGGCTTCTTCAGTTCTGACTGGTCGGGAGTCCTGGGTATTTAACCTCTGTGGGGGTATATTCACAGATGGCCTCCTGTGACGACTTCAACAATTACACCTGGTTTCAGGTGACTCCAACGACTCTGACAACCGCCATTACACAGCCAGGAGCACCACAACCCAGGTCATATGAATGACCTTGAAAACGACCCCACAGAGGTTAAACACCTGAGACTCCCCACCAGTCATTTACAACTGAAGAAGCCTCTTGAATGAGAGGTAAAATGTTCAAGTTCAAGTTTCTACAATCAAGTGGCCTTTATTCAGCCCCCCTTGGATAATCTAAGAGAGTCCTCATCCATGAAGCCTTTGCTGCTGTAAAAATCAATCATGAAATACTTCTATTAAAGCCAAAGGTCAATCACTCATTTGTGTAGTTTGTTCAACAGCCACAAACTCGCTCAGTCAGAACAGGACGGAGGCCGAGAGGAGTCCAAGTCAAAACAAGACTCAGGTTTGAGAGCAAGACGAGTCAAACCACGAAGGCCAAGACAACTCACTGTCAACACAGGATTGAGTCCGAGTCACAACACCAGCAAGGCTGATTCAGGTCTGACTCTAAACATCCATGAGACAGATCAAGGAGACTGGACTGGAGACCAAGACAGAATTCATTCAACAGCCACGACTTGACTCAATAAGATCTGGACTTTGACATGTTTAACATCAGGCATCGAGCCGCTGCTTCACGCTGTTTGTCAAATTTTGTCTGTCAAATCCTTCACCATGTGTTGCTGGACACAACTGTCCTGTGTTGTCTTGAAATGCTGGACACCTGAAAGAGACCTGGGAGCTGTGAAACAAGGCTGGACTGACCTTTGAACCACTTCTTGCCCTTGTGTTTGCTTCAGGATGGAGAGGATTAAATCTCGACAGCAGAAGTTCCGCAGAGGAAAGGAGCAAATGTTGAGTTTGACCCAAGACAGCTTCCATACTGATGGTCTGTAAACAAACAGCGGTTGCCATGGTAACAGTGTGGAAAACCCATAGTCAATCGGAGTGAATTGATTTTGTTTTGTTTATTGTCATGTATTGATTTGATTTGTAGGTCAAGAAAACAAAAAGGGGCAGCGGCAGAAGGAGTGGTGGAGACCGTGGGTAAACCACGCCTCCAGTGAGTCACATGACCTCTGACATCACCACTCTGATTCAGAGCCATTTTTTCTGCACGTTTTGGTCCTTCTAAGTAACTGTCTATCTGTCTGACCTGTCTGTCTGTCTTCAGTGGTGAGGAGTGGTGACTACTACCTGTTTGAGACAGATAGTGAGGAGGAGGAGGAGGAAAAGAAAGAGGGAGAGAAGAAGAAGGAGGAGGAGCTACCTGAGAAATCAGCC
The DNA here is from genome assembly GCA_037975065.1 of Chaetodon trifasciatus. Lineage (NCBI taxonomy): Eukaryota > Metazoa > Chordata > Actinopteri > Chaetodontiformes > Chaetodontidae > Chaetodon > Chaetodon trifasciatus. Next base: position 166,175 of record JBBMOE010000102.1, on the reverse strand, counting down.
TTCCAGGTGAGTCTACAGAAACTCCTCACAATTGTAAAGACCTGTAACTGTGACAAGGGTTGAGGATATGAAGTGGTCTTAACCCCTTTGGGAACCAGTGTCTCAACTCCGTCTACAAACTGAGGAAACTGGTTTTGAGTTGAGGTCCATTTAGCAGCAGTTCTGAAGCTGTCAGCGGTTTCACAAGGTCCTCATCAGCAGATTAAATTTGCTGTGGAAGTGGAGATAATCAATGTAATGGTAATAAAACCAGAGCCAGCTCGTCTTTGTATACCTCTGCTCCCTTAAAGCACACTAGTGACTGTTTAAGAGAGATGATGTTTAATTAACATTTAGTTTGGAGACTGTTTACTCTAAATTAAGATATTGCTCTAAAGACCATGCTGGCAGCCCCAACAACCCTGTATGCAGCCTGAGAGCCAAAAACTCGTAGCTGGTTAATCCCGTTAATCTGATCACACAGTGAAACACGAAGGCGTCTCAGAGAGACTTCAGTCAGAGAATCAAACCTGAAATGATGGAAGGACAAACACAGGATTCTGAAAAATGGAGGCTGGAGGGATGAACAACACCGTTTCTAGATGTTCCCATAAAAAGATGTTTTGATGATGATGATGAACAAAAGACACCTGTACCACACACCTGACGTGCCTTCCAGAAAGAAGCGGTCGGGACTCATGTAGACCTGTGATACTGAACAGAATGGTCAAAGTTCAGATCGAAGGAGAAAATTGTCATTTTTACCTTCAGGCTGAAATGATGTTTTCTGTCTGTTTGTCAGTTTGTTTATCACGCCTGGATAACAGACTCCAGAACAGCCATGAGAGCTCGAAGCAACCAAAAGAAACAGTGGAAGAAGAACTCCACTGAACGAAGGAGCAGGAAAGAGGACAAGAGAGGAGGTGAGGAGGAGAAGAGATTACGTTTAGGAGCAGGAGAACAGAGGAGGTGCTGTCCTCATGTAGACGAATGTGTTTTCTGTCTTCGCTATGTTCATGTTTACTGATGCAGGAGTTGACAAAGGCAAAGGCAAATTTATTTGTATAGCACAATTCATACACCAGGCAATTCAAAGTGCTTTACAGAAGCATAAAAATATGTTAAAATCATACATTTCAAAGAAAGATTAGAGAGAGATTAGAGATTAGAAGAGAATAGAAAAATAAAAATAAAATACAATTAAAGGAAAATTAAAAACAGAAGCCAGTAAAAGACAATAATTTAGCATTTAGAATAATTAAGAAGTCATTGAGCAGATATATTTACTTTAAGTAAAAGCTGTAGCAAATAATGATGTTTTCAACCCTGATTGAAATGAGCTGACAGGTGGGGCAGACCTCAGGTGTGCAGGGAGAATGTTCCACAGGTGAGGAGCATAATAACTGAAAGCTGCTTCACTTTGTTTGGTTCTCATTCTGGAGCACACAGTAGACCTGTCCCTGATGACCTGAGAGGTCTGGATGCTTCATATGGAGTTAATAAATATAAAATATATTTTGGTCCTAGACCATTTAATGCTTTGAAGACCACAGTGTAGTGATCTGAGGACTGGTGTGATGTGGTCCATCTTTCTGTTTGTAAGGACTCGTGCAGCAGCACTTTGAATCAGCTGTAGTTGCCTAATTGATTTTTTGTTTAGGCCAGTAAAGACTCCATTGCAATAGTCCAACCTACTGAAAATAAATGCATGAACAAGTTTTTCCACGTCTTCTTTGGACAGACAGTCCCTTAATTCTGGATATATTTTTCAGGTGGTGGTAGGCTGATTTGGTAATCAGCTTTAAATGGTTGTTAAGATTCAGGTCAGAATCAATAATTACACCAAGATTTCTGGCTTTATCTGTTGTTGTCAGTGACATGGTGTTAAGGTGAGCACTGACCTTTGACCTTTCATTTTTGGGGCCAAATACAATCACTTCTGTTTTATCTGCATTAAGCTGAAGAAAATTCTGGCACATCCACTCTGATTGATTTGATGAATACACTCACTCAGTGAAAGTAAGGGACTGTAGTCATGTGATGACACAGAAATATAAAGTTGTGTATCATCTACGTAAGTATGATAAGAACTATTATGATGCTCCATTATCTGAGCGAGGGGCAACATGTAGATATTGAAAAGAAGTGGTCCGAGGATGGACCCTTGTGGCACCCCACACATCATCTTTTTTCGTTCAGACACACGCTCACCAATTGACACAAAGTAGTCTCTATCTTGTAAATAGGATTTGAACCAGTGTAGTACAGTGCCAGTAAGTCCCACCCACTTTTCCCGTCTGTCAAGAAGTATGTCCTGATCAACCGTATCAAAGGCTGCACTGAGATCTAATAATACTAAGACTGAGGTTTTGGAAGCGTCATTATTCAGATGTATGTCATTTAAACTTTGATAAGTACAGTCTCAGTGCTGTGGTGTGGACGAAATCCAGACTGAAATGCATTAAAAAGATTGTTCTGCATCATGAAAGCATGCGTTTGTTGAAGAACAACCCTTTCAATCATTTTTCCTAGAAAGGGAAGATTTGATATTGGCCTGTAGTTACTTATTACTGAAGCATCCAGATTAGCCTTTTTTAGGAGAGATTTTATTACTGAATTATTTATTATCTGCAACACATCTGGAGCTATGCAATTAAAAACATTTTTAAAAAAGTTTGTTGGCAGAGTATCAAGGCAGCATGTTGTGGATTTTAACTGTGATACAGTTTCTGTCAGCCTTGTATGATCTAGAAGGTTAAAATGTGCTGGATTAACTGGATTAACTGGAGAACAAGAAGGCACAGATGGACTTATTATTTTTGCCTGAGCTGGAGCTGCACACTGTTTGTCTTATCCTTGAAATTTTATCTGTAAAAAGGCTGCAAAATCATTGCATGACTTGTTGGATAGCAGCTCAGGAGGGACTGATGCTGTGGGGTTTGTCCGTCTATCCACAACAGAAAACAGAGTGCGGGCATTATTACAGTTTCTGTTGATAATCTCTGAGAAGAATGCTTGCCTTGCCTTCTTTAGTTCATGGTTATAGGTGTGGAGACTGTTTTTGTAAATCTCACAATGAACCTGGAGTTTGGTTTTTCGCCACCTGCGCTCTGCCTGTCTGCAGACTCTTTTCTGGACTTTGACCAGTGTGGTGTTTCTCCAAGGTGCCTTTTTCCTTCCTGACAAAACTTTGGTCTTAATTGGGGCGATGGAGTCAATAATAGTCATAACTTTGGAACTGAAACTATTTACAAGGTCATCAGGTGAAGCTGAGGGCGGTGTTGGTGATGGTGTAAAAGACTGAGTGAAGACTGCACAGGTGTTATCATTAATATAACGCTTTTTGATTACCTCTGTTCCACTTTTGTTAAGAATAGCAGGCGTGGCCATTTTAAATGACACACAGTAATGATCAGAAAGAGCAACAACTGTCACCACAACCTCAGAGATATTAAGCCCTTTGGAAATAACCAAATCTAATATATGCCCTTTGTTATGTGTTGAATGTGTTACGTGCTGAGATAGGCCAAAATGATTCAGGATGTTTAAAAGTTCTTTAGCACATCCATCTTTGAGATTATCAACATGAATGTTGAAGTCACCCACTAACACAACACAGTCAAAATCAATACAAACAACAGACAGTAGATTGGCAAACTCATCGGAAAACTTTGCATTGTGTTTTGGGGGCTTGTAGATGGTTACGAAGACTGATCGACAGGGAGACTTTGATTGAATGGCAACATATTCAAAAGATTCAAACTGACCATAAGAGACTCTATTGCATTGCATGCTATCATTAAACAAAATGGCGACTCCACCTCCTCTCTTATGCATTCTTACTTCACTCATGAACCTGAAATTTGGAGGGGCTGACTCATTGAGAACTGCTGCACTGTTATCTTGTCCTAACCAAGTTTCAGTCAAAAACATAAAATCAAGCTTGTGCTTGATGATAAAGTCATTGATTAAGAATGATTTGCCTGCCAAAGACCTAACATTTAAAAGAGCTAACTTAAATGTGCTAAGAAGTCCAACATCCCCATGTTTTAGAACATCCTGTGGCTGACATGGAATACGTGTTAAATTCAATGATGTGATGTTTCTGGAGAGATGGACCGATCTTCTCCTCCTACCTATTGAGACATGAATCAATGAAGCTTCCGGCACAATGGGCCCTGGCTTTTCCTTGGAAAAGTCAGGCATAACATTTGCCTTAAAAGCTGGACCCAGAACACATCAGTTACCAGCAAAAATAGGTGGCTGTGCTGGGCTCTTACTAGGGGACTGAAGTAGGTTCAGATCAAGCCATATAGGGGGTGGAGGTGGTGCCCGTCGGCGCTGTGGTGGTGGAGGGGGACAGTCTGGTTGTAGAGGGCGGGGTGGAATTTGGGGGGACAGGATCCCAGATGGGCGAGGAGTAAGCCTGATGCCAGCGCTGACAAGTTTGTTCATTTGGTCAGTAAACTCCAGCAGGGGGGAGGAGGGTGATGGGATACCCAGTGAAGACGATGAGCTAGATGGAGTTTGGGCAGTTGGAGATGGTGACCTAGGTGGAGTTTAGTGGTTGGAGATGGTGACCTAGGTGGAGTTTTAGTGGTTGGAGTTGATGAATCCTCACAAGCAGTGGCCCCTGGTGGAGGACATGAGGCATCCCTCATGGTTAGAGCATACAGGCGGGGGAGAGTTGGTTCTCCTTCATGTTTTGGTGTTTGCTGCTTTTGTTTGGATTCCTCTTGTCTCTTGTCCTTGGGAGTGGGAACAGTGTGACGCAGGAAGAAAGATAGGTTGGAGGCAAAAAGTTTTACTCCTGACTTGTTTAGGGAAAGTCCATCTCCTTTGAAAAAATGTCTGTGGTCCCAGAAAAAGTTGAAATTGTCAATAAAATGCACTGAGTGGACATCACATGCAGTTGAAAGCCATACCTGTTGGACATCTCCCCATATCAGCTGATTTACTCTTGGGCTTTGCCCAGGGAGCATTCCAGGGAGGACTAATACTGGCAGATTTATTACCCGGTACACTGCCCTTTAGTTTCGTGGGAGCTGTATCAGAGCTAATTAGCTGGATGTTAGCATTCTCCAGTCCGCTGTTTTGAGTCAGTGGCAAAGTGCTGTCATTTCCACAAAGTCCATTCACTTCTGCGTTTATTTCCAGACGCTGAACTTTAGTTTCCAACACTGCAACCTGCTGCAGAAGTTTGTAGAGGTCATCTGTGGAGAAAGGAGGCATCGTGGTGCTAGTTAGCTTTAGCTGCCAGCTGGCTTTTTCTGTCAGTAGGCCAGAGCAGAGTGTATCCGTGAAATATCAGAGGTCGCAAGAGTCATCCACAACTTTTAAATATTTGTCCATAAAATATGTCTTTAGATGTCCAATTCAGCCAAAAATTAAAACTTTCAAGTTTAAGGAAAATTAAAATAAATACAGAAAACAAGGAAATCACAAGCCCAGGCAGAAACCAGCTACCAGAGGAGGAGGAGGCAGGGTGTTCAGGTCAAATCACTCCTTAAAGTTTTGTAGATCACAAACTCTATTGTAATGACAGCAGACAGGATGGATCTGCTTGACATATTTCTGAATGAAAGTGCTTAAAAATTGAAATCTTTATTAGTCTTTATGATAATCTTTATAGTTTGTATCTTTATTATTACACTGTTCTGTGGGGGTTTTATGTCAAGGCACCACCACACTGATGGAGGCTTACAATTAGTCATTAGCGACGTAGATATGAATTCACACACCGATGGCGCAGCAGTTGGGGCGGTTTTGGGGTTCAGTATCTTGCCCAAGGATACTTTCAGCATGTGGTTTATCCTTAAACTATAAAAACAATAAGGAGCAGAATGGGAAGCCCTAAAGACCCGAGAGGCTGAACACCTCTGTACTCCATCCAAAAGAACTGAAGGAGCTTTTCAGTTGAGAGGTGAAACATCTTCATGAATCTACAGCCAGTCCATCTTCCTTTGACTCCAGATGTCCTTGATGAATTTAGTATTTCATTAGATCTTTTGAAATGTTACCTACCCGACATACAAACATCAGTTTTTCCTCTGTGTAATGACAGGAAGTCAATTGAACAGTGTTTATGTTATCCAGACAAAGGAAATGTCAAGTTGTGTGTCATCTGCATATCAGTGTCACCTGAACCGATCAGCTAACTGTGACTCCTCCACCTTTTTAGCAGCTGGAGTTATAGAAGTGACGGAGGAGCCAGAGGAGGACAGACAGGAGGAGGAGGAGGAGGAGGAGGAGGAGGAGGAGGGCCCAGGTAGGGGGTGGACCACCTGGAACATGTGTGTGTGAATGTGTGTGTATGTGTGTGTGTGTGTGTGTGTGTGTGTGTGTGTGTGTGTTTGTGTGTGTGTGCTCGACCGTAGATAGTTTGTTAGGGAAGACAGTCCACTCTGTAACAGCACTGTCAGTGTTTCTTTAGGTCCAACAGAATGAGGAGTCTCCCTCACATTCTCACGTCAAGACCTCTTTAATCAACGAGAGCTGAAGTCCAAACATCTCTTCCTGTCCAGTGTCTGTTCTACTAGCTTCTGTAAATCCGTGCAATAACTTCATCTGTCTTCAAAATTGTGTTCTTGGAGTTTGCTTTCCATATTCTGACACAAACCAGCTCCACTACAGCAGCTGATCAAAGAAACTGAAACCTTCATGATTTCAACAGTAATTGCTTTGTGGACTTGGAAAAACTGCCTATGAAAAATTACCAGCAGGAGTATTTACATCACGGTAACTCTGGTTTGATCCACATCCATAGAATTCATCAGTGCAGATCTCTGCTGTCTGAAAACTTACAACATTCAGTCCTCACTGTCCTGCTACTATTTCTGGTGCGGAGAATTCGCATTCGCCGTGTGTTTGTCCATCAAGTGGTATTTCAGACTGGATGTGCTGGTGATAACTCAGTTCACACCAACGACACACACAGATAACTTTGGTCTTGTCAGTCGACCCATCAGGTAACTTTCTCAAACTAAACTTTCCATTCAGAATCTTGTTCGCGTCCATTTCGGCGTTTGGCGCTCGACATCCACACAAACCGGCGGCCGACTCTTTGACAGCGAGCGAGCAGGCGAGACCGAACACGTGCGTGGGGCGTGTCTATTGTTTTGTTTCCGGTTTACAATCGGATCCTGTAGTTTTTCTAGCGTTACTAGCAGTGGCCACAGCTTATAAAAAACTACACGTTCATTCAGTCACAAAGAGCGTTAATCTCGCGATAAAAAAAATGATGCCATTAAAATTGATTTGCGNACACAGATAACTTTGGTCTCGTCAGTCGACCCATCAGGTAACTTTCTCAAACTAAACTTTCCGTTCAGAATCTTGTTCGCGTCCATTTCGGCGTTTATATATATATATATATATATATTAGTGCTGTCTTTTTTTTTTTTTTAAGTCATCAGAGTTGTTACCAATGTCGATTCTGAATGATGTTTTCTTATTTCTGCAACAGAACCTGGAAGGTGTGGCTCTCTGCACTGAGCTCCTTTGGTACAAACAAACAGAATGATTTGAGCTTTCTACTCAGTTATGATTGTAGTTATGTTCAAAAGCTGAACACTGGACATAAATAGGTTCAGGAAGGGGTTTGACTGGATCCAGATTTGATCAGCAGATTCTAAGATGGTCCCAGATTTGCTAAAATGCCGTCAAACCAAAGAATTTGCAGATAAAATGAAAGTCAGCTTCTGACCTTGGCAGTCACTTTGAAGATTTGTTCGTGAATGATGAAGATGATGATCTTCTCCCGCTGTGTCTTTTAGACACAGTGCTGCGTCGGATCTCGAACACATTGAGATTCTGCTGGGTTCTGCTGTCGGCTCTGCTGGACTCTCTGACTGGCTGGCTCAGTGGTCTGTGTCAGGAACACATCGACATCTCCACCGTCCTCCGTATCGAACGCTGCATGCTAATGCAACAGGCCAAGCAGGTAAACACTCAGGACTACGGTCTGCTACAGCAGGTGCACATGTTGAAACTACAACAAAGATGGCTACCATGGCTGAAACAATGGTGATGATTTATTTTTTGTTTGTTTGTTCAGGGTAGTGTTCCCACCAGAGAGGCAATCCATTTTTACTACCAAGAACAGATGATGAAAAGCTCTAGAGAGACAAGCCTGGACTACAGCACCCATGAGGCAGAGATGCAGACCTCAGCAGAGAGAGGAAAGGAAGAAGGAGAAGAAGAAGTGAATTCTGATATGGAAGAAGAAGAGGCAGGAGGTCAGACAATAGAAGAGACACCAGAAACTAAACCAGAAGGAGATTATCCAGATAAATCAGAACCAGGACCAGAGCCAGTATCGGAAGGAGAGCCACTTGAACCAGGACCAGAACTATTATCAGGGGTAGATGGTCTTGATGAAACAGAACCACAAGCAGGATCCGGAGGTGTACTTGAGCCAGTTTCAGCAGAAACCTCACAAGCTCCAACCTCAGCAGTGGAAGTTAAAAGTGAAGATTACCCAGAATGCTTGGTGGCTAAAACCAGCCAAAGACGGCGGCCCAAACTGTCCAGGATGGAGAGAGTTAAGTCTTCGTCCTCTATGTCACTCTCAGAGAATGAAAGGATCAGCCGGGCTCACAGGTTGGTCTTCCTGAAATAACAACAAGAATGAATCCAATCCCAAGACAGAGAGACAGACAGAGAGAGACAGACTGAATTAGACAGACACAGACAGAGAGAGACGGACAGAATCGGACAGGGAGAGGGAGTCTTTCTCCTTTGAAAGGTCTGACTTAGCGTTGAATGCTTTAAAAGGATCAAAGGATAGCTCTTCTCAGCTCACTCCTGCTTTTATCAGTGTACAGTCTATTGGTCCAAGAGATTAGGTTAGCATCAACTGGATGTCAAGGGTGTTAAGTATTTTTCTCTGTCTGTTCAAACAGTGGTGAAGAATTAAACCACCAACTTCCTGTTGACATACAGCCAACTCACACCTTCACCAGCGCCTCCTCCCTCGCTTCCCCCTCTTCTCTCCTCCTCCCACCCTCCTACAGCCTCGCCCTGGGCCTCGACCTGCAAGAGGAGGTGGAGGAACACAGGCAGAGGAGGGAGGTAGCATCAGGATGCAGGAGGCAGCTCCTGGTTAAGACTCCAGGGGAGAGGAGTGACTTTCTGACTGACTCTGCCTTCACTTCCTGTCCACTGGCGTCTCAGACGCAGGAGCTGACGGCCAGTGAACTACTGCGGAACAGGTGAGTCGTAGGTAAACCACAGAGATCATTCACCTGGAAAGTGCTGGTGATTCAAACTCTGTGTTTTAGGACTTTCTATAATGAGGAGCTGGAGTCATCAGACCGTTTCTACAGCAGCCAACACCAGCTGCTCCAGCTGTGCTACGCCATCTACAACATCCTGGCAGCCAGGTAAACTCTGCACCACAGGTAGCTCCACAAATTCCTCTCAGCTACGATACTCAAATGGTCCTTGTCTCAGGTCGGAGACGGTGTGTTACCTGGTCATCGTGTTGAACCACATGGTGTCTGCCAGCTGTCTGACATTGGTGCTTCCTATTTTGGTGTTTCTCTGGGCGACGCTGTCTGTCCCTCGGCCCAGTAAAACCTTCTGGATGACGGCTATCATCTACACAGAGGTGCACACCACTCTGCTGCTGATACTGAAGTTTATTATACATCTGTCGACAGGCAATGCATTCAGTCTACCTGTCTGTCTACCTGTGTCCTCAGGCCACCATAGTCATCAAGTATTTCTTCCAGTTTGGCTTCTTTCCATTCAACCAGAAGCTGGAGGTGGACCGCTCCAAACCGTTCCACCCCCCAAACATCCTGGGGGTGGAGAAGAAGGAAGGCTACGTCCTGTATGACCTGCTGCAGCTACTTGCTTTGTTCTACCACAGAGCAATACTCAAGGTAAGAAACAACTATAAATCAGAAATCAGAAATCAGAAAAAGCTTTATTGCCAGGTACGATTTTACACATACAAGGAATTTGCTTTGGTGAAGTTGGTGCATGACACATCTATTAAAAGAAGCTATTAAAAAAGTAAAAATATAACCATATAAATATATGTACACAAGTATGTTTTTTTTGTTTTATTTTGGTTTTTTTTCTGGAAGCACAGTCTGTTTTTTCAGAAGGAGTCCAAGCAGGGCATTAATGTAATGCATAGGGTTATGGCAATGACAGTGTGACAGATGAGGCGGAGGTGGAGTGTGAAGAGTATCGGGGGGTTCCGGGCCTTGTTGATAAGGCTGACAGCAGACGGAAGAAACTGTTCTTGTGGCGTGAGGTTTTGGTCCTGATGGACCGCAGCCTCCTGCCAGAGGGGAGTGTCTGGAAGAGTGTGTGTCCGGGGTGGGCGGGATCAGCCACCATCTTACCTGCACGCCAGGCAATTGCAGCCGATCAGCTTCTCTGCAGACCTAATGACACGCTGCACTCTGCCCTTGTCCTTGGCGGTGGCAGCAGCGTACCAGATGGTGATGGAGGAGGTGAGGATGGATTCAATGATGGCTGTGTAGAAGTGCACCATCATTGTCTTTGGCAGACTGAATTTCTTCAGCTGCCGCAGGAAGTACATCCTCTGCTGTGCTTTCTTGATGAGGGAGCTGATGTTCGGCTCCCACTTGAGGTCCTGGGAGATGGTATTTCCCAGGAAGCGGAAAGACTCCACAGTGTCAATAGTGGAGTCACAGAGGGTGATGGGGGCAGGTGAGGCTGAGTTCTTCCTGTAGTCCACAACCGTCTCCACTGTCTTTAGAGCGTTGAGCTCTAGGTTGTTCTGGTTGCACCAGGTCAGATGGTCAACCTCCCACCTGTAGGCGGACTCGTCGCCATCAGAGATGAGTCCGATGAGGGTGGTGTCGTCCACAAACTTCAGGAGCTTGACGGACTGGTGACTGGAGGTGCAGCTGTTCGTATACAGGGAGAAGAGCAGAGGAGAAAGAACGCAGCCCTGGGGGGATCCAGTGCTGATGGTCTTTGCATTGGAGATGTGTTTCTCCAGCTTCACACACTGTTTCCTGTCAGACAGGAAGTCTGTAATCCACCTGCAGGCGGAGTCAGGCACACTCAGCTATAAACTATAGTATTAACAAACCATACTTGTTACGTTTAAGTTAATTCATGACCAAAGAGTAAAACTCAGACTCAAAGAAGAAAGTTCCACCAAAAGTGCACTTTATTGTATAATTTGTTAGTGGTGTAAATCCCGAGTGGTGGTGAACTGGAGATCTGAGACAATTAGGAGTCCCAAAAGGAAGACTGGGATTAGTCAGGTAAAAAAAAAAAAAAAAAAAACACAAGAAAATCAGAGAATCAGCCAAAGAGCAGAGTGAAGGACCAGGCTTAATATACTGCTGGCTAGAGGTGTAATCGCTGAGGGGATTGTCATCGAGTGTGCAGGTGAGTAGGTGGGACGATGAAACTGCGCCATGCCCTAAGTGAAACAGACAAACCCATAGAGAGAGACAAACAGGGCACATGAAGAATGAGGGAGGAATCCTGCTAGACTCTTACAATACTCAAGGGTAGAAAACAGTAAACTTATAGAAGAAGAAGAATTTGAGGGACAATCCCTCCCCTTTATTAGTCACACAACTACATACATGCAAATCACACGCCATGCGAATTGGTGAAATTTGTCCTCCGCCTTTAACCCATCCTGGTCGCCTTCCTCCGTGGCAAACCAGGAGTGGTAGGCTGCTATCCGACCGGCACCCAGGGACCCAATCTCTTCCGTCACCACTGGTCAGATGGTGATCTTCTTGCATGATTTTAGTTGTATTTTAAGGAGGATACCCCAGGTGAACACGGGGAGAACATGCAAACTCCACACAGAAAGGCCCCTTTCCTCAAGCAGCAGGCACTGGAGGCATGGTGGAGGACACACCCCCGGCGCCCACAGCGAGAATCGAACCCGGGACCTTCTAGCTGTGAGGCGACGGTGTTGCCACCGCCATGCCGCCGTGCCACCTTAGCATAGTCAAGGTAAAAAACAATAAACTGTACCATCACCAAGCCAAACTGACTGTAAAAATACTAAACCATAGCATCACTGAGCCAAACTCACTCAAGAGAAAACACTTCTTCTAATTTTTCTATGACTCTTCTTCCTCCAATGCAGTGTCACGGACTGTGGGACCAGACTGTTACCATGGAAACCGACATTCACTGTCACCATGATGAACAGGCCGACACCGCCATCGATCCCGCCGATCCCGTCAACACGTTGCGGCGACGAGGCAGGAGACAGACTCGCTCCAGCTCCACCCAGCTGCGTTCTCCAGCAGGTAGAATCTAACACACCTGAACACAGCAATTCTAAAATGTTTCTGTTGTGCCCCACGGTGAACAATCCGACCTCATCGGCCATCGCAGCTGCATCCCTGAGACTAGCGTTGCTTGGTTTGGGCAGCAGAAAGGCAGGGTTTGTTTTGAGAGGAAAGATGATGATTGTGGCTCCGATCAGCGGCAGGTCCTGGTCCAGGTCCAGCTCACCAGACCATGAGGTGAAGAGGTGCTCGTGGAGGAGTTGGCTGTCTGCCGAACCCAGAGAGTCTGGCAGTGTGAAGGGCAGTGAACGGTGTGATCCTGGTTAGCCTGGGAATGCAGACATCAAGGCATCAGTCATATGGAAGTTGTTGGTTTTGTCTAAACTGGGTTTTCAAAAACAATAGATAACAGCCAGGGAACATTTCAGGAGCCCACAGGAGGAGCTGGAGGGCAGGGATGAGGGAATTTTCCAGCAGTGGAAAATGGATCGACTGATGGAATATGACAGAAAAAATAATGCGTTATTGTTTCAGTGGTGTTGAGGTTTTCCTTGTCTTCTTCTTCATGTTTTCAGAAAGTTTGAGCTCCAGAGCTCAGCAGCCCAGCAGGTTCGATCTGCTGCTGGAGAAGCTCAGAGAACTTTCCATCAGAGCCAAGACGTACTCTGTTAGCAGGTATGCTAACACTAAAGCTAACCACTAACAGAGTTTCAAATGGTCAATATAATTGACCATTTGAAACTCACAGTTTATCACTCAACAGAGTTTATACTTGATGGATTAGATATTACTGATCCAAAATGCAAGAATAAAATGATAAACAGAAAAAGGAAGGCAATATATCTGGACTGTTTTCTTCTGATGTGACCACGATTGTTGCCCTTTACGAACATGTCTGTTGAATAAAGCAAGAGAATCACGAAGTGATCAACTGCTGCTGAAACACTGATTATCCAGCAGCAAGTGAAGCCACTAAAATAAAGGCCCTTGTCTTTATTCGTCTCCCTCCTCTCCTTCCTCTTCTTCTTTTTGTTATTATTATTTATTTCTATTTAAGTTTCTGTTTCATGTTGTCATTAGTGTTAATGTGTTGAAGCTCTCTCTCTCTCTCTCTCTCTCTCTCTCTCGCTCTCTGTTAGATGTATGTCTCTCTACCGTCCGGTCCTCCAGTTTTTCAAAGCTCTTGTCCAACCAGAATACAGCGCCGTCACGGATGTTTACGTTCTCATGTTCCTCGCCGACACCGTCGACTTCATCATCATCGTCTTCGGCTTCTGGGCTTTTGGAGTAAAGTTTGATTCACTGACTGCATCACATCAGACTTCACTTGCTCAAACATTATTGATCTCAGTGAACTGATTCTTCGTCATGTCATTTTATTCTGTTTTTTCTTATTTGAATTCCCTAGAAACACTCTGCAGCTGCTGACATCACTTCCTCCCTCTCAGAAGACCAAGTTCCTGAAGCTTTCTTGGTGATGGTTCTCATCCAGTTTGGTGCGTCTACCTTCCTGCCTGCCTGCCTGTCTGTCTGTTTGTCTGTTTACCTGTCTCACTGTGCACCTGTCTGTCTGCAGGTACCATGGTGATAGACAGAGCTTTATATTTGAGGAAGACAGTTTTGGGCAAGTTGGTCTTTCAGGTGATTTTGGTGTTTGGGATTCACTTCTGGATGTTCTTCATCCTGCCAACGGTCACTGAGAGGTAACTCACCTTTAGCTGCTTCCTTATTAACATAATGAAGTTGTGTCATAACTATTTGACTCAGAAATAACAAGAACTCATCTGGTTACGTTTATCTTGTGATGCAGGGACTCTCATTGGTCAGCAGTTAGCAGCAGCATTTAGTGCTACAATAGCAGCAGTTATCAAAAGCAGAAGGTGTTCAATCAATCAATCAATCAATAGTCCTTTATTAGTCCCGCGAGGGGAAATTCCAGTTTACAGCAGCATCAATAAAGTGGATAGAGAATTGGACAAGTGCAATGCAAATTCAAAACAACAAGTATATATACAAGAGTGGGATAAAAGAATAACGCCATCCTAAGAAGTTGTAAATAGTATTTACAGATTGTTATACACAGATTATTGCACAGATTATTGCACAGATTATTGTACAGATTATTGCACAGGTTAATGCACAGATTATTGCACAGGTTATTGCACAGATTATTGCACAGATTATTGTACAGATTATTGCACAGGTTATTGCACAGATTATTGCACAGGTTATTGCACAGATTATTGCACAGATTATTGCACAGATTATTGCACAGATTATTGCACAGATTATTGCACAGGTTACTTGGAGCAGTTTTTGTTGTGCAGTCTGACAGCTGCAGGAAGGAATGACCTGCGATACCTCTCCTTCACACACTCTGGATGTAGCATCCTGTCACTGATGGAGCTCCTCAGTGCAGTGAGTGTGTGTTGGAGGGGGTGGGAGTCATTGACTGTCATGGAGGACAGCTTGGCTGTCATCCTCTTTTCCCCCACCTCCTCCACCAGTTCCAGAGGGCGTCCCAGGACAGAGCTGGCCTTCCTAATGAGTTTGTCCAGACTCTTCTTGTGTGTTAGCAGCAGCATTAGCACTGAGCTGCAGATGTTTGAAGGAAGATTATAAGTACAGTCAAGCTAAGTTAAGATACATAAGATGAGACACTTAGCAGACAAAGTGTGACTTTGTGCTAATTATCACCGTGATTACCATTAAAAGTAAGACAGATTTCATTCTTGCTGACAAGTGGCGATAATGAACAGGTCATCTCAAGTACTGATAAACTACCGATAAGCTGCCGTGGTTACAAATCAATACGTTGCTGCTGTTGGTGTGATGGTGACCACTGCTGGAAATAACATCTGATTTCTGTCTGTCTCTCTCACCTGTCTGTCTGTCTCCAGGCGTTTCAATCAGAACCTGGTGGCTCAGCTCTGGTATTTTGTCAAATGTGTTTACTTCGGTCTGTCAGCCTATCAGATTCGGTCTGGTTACCCGACACGAGTTCTGGGAAACTTCCTGACGAAGAGCTATAACTACCTCAATCTCTTCCTGTTCCAGGGGTGAGTCACCGTCAGAGTCCAATAGAGACCAAAACACAGTCCCACTGCCCAACTGGTAGCCTAGCTTAGCATAAAGACTGGAAACAGAGGGAAACTGTTTGTCACAGGAGTTAGTAACAGCTCTGTACCAGACTCTGTTTAAAAAATGAACATTTTAACAACATAATATTCCCAGACACTGCTTCAACTACCTGACTGTTGACATTTGTTGCCTCTGACTGACTGACTGTCTGTTATTTCCTGTCTGCCTGTTCTCACCTGTCTGTATGTTTACCTGTCTGTCTGCCTCCAGTTTCCGTCTGGTTCCCTTCCTTACAGAGCTGAGGGCGGTGATGGACTGGGTGTGGACAGACACCACTCTGTCTCTTTCCTCTTGGATCTGTGTGGAGGACGTTTATGCCCACTGCTTCGTCTTAAAGTGCTGGAGGGAGTCTGAGAAGGTATGTCTCTCTGTGTGTATTTGTATCTGTATGAGTATTTGTTAATTTGGTTTGTATGGTCAGGGGTGCACGTCACTGGTAAGCAGCACACTAATGGGTCTGGATTACAGAATGGACAGTGTTACAACTGGGATCACTTTGGGTGGACATTGTCAAGACTTTGCACTGTGAAGATGCTGCACTCCAGCAGATGGACGTAACGCTGCTAAAACCCAGCAGAAGACGAAGAAGGCAGCAATTTGACAATCACTCTTTTAGCCGGGTGGTGAGAGGCAGAACAGAACAGACTATGAACAGACGTGATCAACACTGCCCAAAGATGACCACAGCACTGTTGGTACGAGCAGCAAATTTAATTTGATGCTGTTGTGACGGTCAGCAGTCCTCCACGGAAAAGACAAAGCAAAGTCAGCAAAGTCTTCACACCGTGCTTTCCGTCGGCATTCAGCACACTGACCGGCAAACACTGGTGGACTGCAAACTCACACAACCCCCCAAATCCCTAAAACTCTCCATATAACAATCATGAAAATGATGTTATATGATATAGATGAAAATGAAAAGATAGGAAAACACTCGCAGTCACTCGGCAGCTTGTGGGAAACAGAAACCAAAACCCAAAGTTGTCCAAAGTTTATAGTTGGTGACAAGGTGATGACGGACGAGCGCGAGCTGAAGGTGAAGCTGAAAACATGAGTTAAAGACCAAGCATGATGGGAGAAGGCCCTGCCGCCGCTGACCGCTCTGCAAGTATTTACGTATGTGTATGTAATTGTACACAGAGGTACCCTCAGCCTCGCAGTCAGAAATGTGTATATATATGTATATTTGGGTGGCACGGTGGCACAAGTGGTAACACTGTCGCCTCACAGCAAGAAGGTCCCTGGTTCGAATCCCGCTGTGGGCGCTGGTTGTGTGTCCTTCTTAAGGTTTCCTCCTTAAATAACCCCCACTAAAAACATGCAAGAAGCTCACCACCTGACCAGTGGTGGTGAAAAAAGGATGGGTCCCCGGGCGCCGCTGTCGGCTGGCAGCCCACCGCTCCTGGTCTGCCGCGGAGGAAGGACAGACCAAGGATGGGTTAAAGGCGGAGAAAATAATTTCACGGAAGCATGGCGTGTAGTGTGCAACTAAACTCTGTGTGTGTGATAATAAAAAGTACATTTCTAAAATTTCATATTAATGTATTCGGGTTTGTTTTGTGTGTATTTGTACACAGAGGTACCCCCAGCCTCGCGGTCAAAAGAAGAAGCGAGTGGTGAAGTATGGGATGGGCGGTCTAATCGTTCTGTTGCTCATCTGTATCGTCTGGTTTCCACTGCTCTTCATGTCGCTCATCAAATCTGTAGCCGGAGTCGTCAACCGACCGCTCGACGTCTCTCTGACAATCACACTGGGAGGCTTCCAGGTAACCTCACCTATAGAGCCGGACATAGTACAGTGAAACTGCTAGTTTTAGTAGTATTGTCACTGATAAGGTATTTATGTTTACAGTAGTAATGGTAGTAGTTCAGTATTAGTAGTATTGCTTTGTTAATGGCACCAACTCAATTGTTTTGCTGACACATGTATTAGCAACAGTAGTAGTTGTAGCAGTAGAGTCAGCTGTACTCTTGATGACCCGCTCTTGTTGATGATAGTAGTTGCAGTTGTAAGGCAAGGCAAGGCAAATTTATTTGTATAGCACAATTCATACACCAGGCAATTCAAAGTGCTTTACAGAAGCATAAAAATACATTAAAATCATACATTTCAAAGAAAGAAAGAAAGAGGTTAAAAGAAAATAGAAAAAAAAATACAATTAAAGGAAAATTAAAAACAGAAGCCAGTAAAAGACAATAATTTAGCATTTAGAATGATTAAAGTCATTGATTTATATAACTGACCTAATGTTGTCTTTAGTAATTGAAGTAGTAGTATTAGAGGAATTAGTAGTAGTATCCTCAGTACTATAACTGACCTGCTGTTGCCTTTATTAATAGCAGTGGCAGTAGTATTAGCATTATTAGTGGTAATACTAGTAGTTCTATGACTGATGTGTTGTTATTGACAGCCAATCTTCACAATGAGTGCACAGCAGAATCAGCTGAAGGATCTGACTGAGGAAGACTTCATCTCCTTCACCAGCTCCTACAGCTACACACCTGTAAGTTCTCTGCAGTACTGCTACACATACTGATTGCAGTACTGGCTCTACAGCTTGTAGTTTTCTTCCAGTAACTCTGTGGCCTGTTTCCCAGAGTGCCTTGCAGTTCCTAGAGGCATACGGACATGAGGATGTGACTGTGGCGGAGCTGCAGGGCAGCAGTAACTCTCTGTGGACCATCAGCCCTCCCAGTAGGCAGTACTTGAGCCAGGTGCTCAACCTGGACCACTTCCCCCTGACTGTGTCCTGGACAGTTCAAAGGTCAGCTTCACTCCACTGATCAATAATCAATCATCAGTGTTTAATACTGCCCCTTGACTGTGTTCTGGACTGTTCTGGTTATACGACTGTTAAAAAAATCAATAAATGTTTACTTGTAGTGGCAGTGCTGTAAGTGGCAGTAGTGATACATCTGCTACCTCAAGGGTAGTAGTTGTAGCAGAACAATTAGTTGTTGAGGTATTAGCGGTGTCAGTAGTGGTAGAAGTTGTTGTAGCAGTATTAGTAGTAGTAGTAGAGATAGTAGCATTGTCAGGAGTAGTAGAAGTTGCTATAGCAGTATTACTATTAGTAATAGAGGTAGTAGTAATGCAGTAGTAGTAGAAGTTGCTGTAGCAGTACTAGTACATCTCACCACCATAACAAACATACCCTGAAAACAGTTTTTTTTTTTTACACAGGAACTTAAGTCTGGGAGCAAAGGTGGAGCTTGCCTCAGGTAAACATGTGACCTACCTGGACGATCAGACTCGTCTGGACCTGATCCTGCTGCTGAATGGAACCAGGACACTTCCTGTGTGAGTACAGGGAGCGGGATTATGTATGGGCAGAGAGGTGGGAGTCTGAAGTAAAATGCTGTCATCCAGTTATTAGCCAACATGCTACAGGACACCTGATTAGCAATGGGACAGCTGTGGCTCAGGAGGTAGAGCGGTCATCCACCAGTCAGGGCAATCAGGAGGTCGGTGGTTCGATCCCTGGCCTCGGCAGTCCACATGCTGAAGTATCCTTGGGCAAGATACTGAACCCCAAAAACTGCCCCCGATGCTGCACCATCAGGGTGTGAATTAATCCGTACTTCGCTGTGGATCAAAGCGTCTGCTAATGACTGGTTGTAATTGTAATTGTAATGTTAGCGTGCTATGACAGGTTTGCTTTTGTCACTACACAATTTTTTTTTATAATGAATAATGATTTTCACAAGTTACTAAAAGATACAAATACTGTACGGCTTCTGTTCAACACTTCCTGTAGCAGCAGGAAGTGACCTTTGTCTCCTTATAGCTCTTGATGAATAAAATGTAAAGATGTTTGTGTAATGGAACTTTATGTCTCTGTTTGTTTTCAGGCTGATACAAGACGTGTTTCCATGTTTCATTCGAGCTCCCAGCGATTCCAACGCTAAACCAATTGAACAGCTTTACAGAGGTGTTAATTTTTACACAGTTATCATTAAATACACTCAATACTACCACAAAACAATTAGAAAGATACACAAAATGACCACAAAGAGACTAAAAAGACTCACAATGACAGTAAATATAACTTTTAGAGAAAAATTCAGTTTTTTGTCCTCTCTCTTCCAATCAGAGGAGCGCTACAAGGATATCCTACTGGCCCTGGAGCGGTCGACCAATCAGAGCCGAGAGATACAGGAGTGGTGGATTGTCGACCAACCGACTGACAGTCTGGTCCCATTGGGGGGCGGGGCTTCAATGACTGACAGGAGGGAGGCAGGGCTTCAGCTGTTTGTGTTCAGTGATAAAGTCAGTCCTCCAAGTCTGGGCTTCCTGGCTGGATACGGGTACACATTACCTTTCTAGTATTGCAGTGATATGAGTGTTATTACAGCAGTAACAGATATTGACACTACAACCACCTTCAATTATTGCAGTAATTGTAGTATTGTTACAGTACTCATAGTATTAACAAATGTTGACACTGCAATCACCTTGAGATACAGCAGTACCTGTGGTATTATTACAGTACACTCACAGTGATAATACATGTTGATACTACAGTCTTTATTGTATTTATAGAGCACTTTTCACAGGCCACGTGACAAAGGCACAGGTGACAAAGGCACAGGTGACAAAGGGCTTCCTGTTGACACTCACTCTGCCACAACCACTGACGCTGGGTTGGTTGAAAGAGTCATGGTGTTGAGGACACAGTTAAACCAGCTGGCTGTGATCATTAGTTTGCAACCGAGATTCAGTTAAAAACATAAAATCTAAGTCTGCGCACGAAATGAAATCATTCCAAATGAAAGTCTTGCTGGATAGATATCTCACATTGAAGAGGGACGTTTACAGCGTATTTGTGCTGGGTGATAAAGTCAATGCATTCGTCCCAACCTTTAATAGATTATTAACATTTCTGTTTGGGATCGGCACGTTTCCATTGACAGACATCAGCGTCATGATTAAAGGAATAATCATAACTATGTGAAACAGTGCTGGGAAGAGACGACTTCGAACGCCGCTAGGTGGGGCTAGTGAGGGACACAGAACGTCAATGGCTGTGAGGAAGAGCTCTGTTCAGGGACAGGTGCTGTGTCCAGGTGTGCGATAGGAATGATGAGTCACGGTGGTGGAGACAACATGAACAGGTGGACTGTGGACTGAGGTGAATGCCATGTCTGTTCGACTCTTCACTACAGATATTATATGAGTCTGGAACAACATGGATGTAAACTGCAACTTGACTGATTGGTGGAGTCAAATAACCAGGAGGAGGTCATTCTTGTTCTTTTTCTACGTCTTCTTTGTCTTCTTCTTGTGTCTCTGGCCCTGCAGCATCATGGGATTGTACGCCTCAGTGGTGCTGGTCATTGGGAAGTTTGTCAGAGAGTTCTTCAGCGGGATCAGTCACTCCATCATGTTTGAGGAGTTGCCCTGTGTCGACCGCATCCTCAAACTCTGCACCGACATCTTCCTGGTATACATTTACAAACTTTATTAACACAGTAATACGTCTACAGGCTCCAGCCTCTGATCTGTAACCCTGTTATAAATTAATTTGATTAATTAGTTAATCTGATTGGTTGGTTGTTGTGTTGGATGATGAGCTGTTCCCTGTTTCAGGTCAGAGAGACTGGAGAGCTGGAGTTGGAGGAGGAGCTTTACGCCAAGCTGATCTTCCTGTATCGATCACCAGAAACTCTGATCAAATGGACAAGGCGCTGACCTTGTCGACCTGTATAGTATTGATTAGACCTGCAGTGACCTCACAGACTGAGACAGTATCAGTCATCTCTGAAATGTGAACTGGTACCTTCAGTGTTCTTTAAATATCAGACAGGGAAACTCAGAGAATGTTCTCCAGATGTTACTTTACAGAACGAAAGGAACCATCAGTCATGGTAGTTAAAGAACTGCACTGGACCAAAAACAGGAATGTTTACTGACTTCAATTTGGAAGGTTTCAAGAAACTTGGGAGAACATGAGTGGATTAACTTTCTGATGAAAATTAAACTGATCTGAGGACAAAGTACAAGTATTGATGATCAATAACTGCAGAGATGTGTCATATCCTCGAAAAGCTGGAATTCTTTAATGGAGCTCATGTGAAAGTCCTAGAAAACCCAGATTTACCAAAATTCAAACCATATGATAGGACACTGACGCTACCACTCCCTCATTGACTCACAGGTGTTTTAATACAGGGACTGACAGAAGACAACAGCTAAATCTGAATTGTTAATGTCTGATAAACTCATTTTCTAGGACCTTTTCTGTGGCTTCCTGTAACGGGACTTATTTTTATTTATTTTACTTTGATGTTTACAATGCAAGCCTCAGAAATATGTTAGCTTTAATCATCTCCATGCGAGCTCTACTCTAGCTTTATGTTGGCTGTAATTAGCTCTACTTTAGCCGTACATTAGCACTTCATCAGTTGTACATCAGCTCTGTTACATTGCCGTTTCCCCCACAGGAACTGTCCCAGGGGACAGATAACCCTTTGATAAGTGTGAGTGGATCGAAATACTGATATTTATTGATAAATACAGATACTAGAATACTGATACTATGAACCAATACTACATCTTGTCTATATCCATCCATTCCTTTCATTAGTACTACATTAGCTCCATGCTAGGGCAGTGTTAGCTCTGTGTAAGATCCGTTTAGCTC
Organism: Chaetodon trifasciatus; assembly: GCA_037975065.1. NCBI lineage: Eukaryota > Metazoa > Chordata > Actinopteri > Chaetodontiformes > Chaetodontidae > Chaetodon > Chaetodon trifasciatus. The sequence continues at coordinate 144,160 of JBBMOE010000102.1, read as the reverse complement.
TACATTAGCTTCATGTCAGTTCTTTCCTAGCACTATTTTAGCTCTAGATCAGCTCTGTGCCAGCTATGTCTTATTGCTAGGTCAGCTCTTTTGGGTCTGTGCTAACACTTATTAGCACTTTATTGATCCATACTAGGCTTATGTAGCTTTATGTAAGGTCTGCATAGCTCTATGTAAGCTCCATGTCAACCCTATTTTGACTGTACATTAAATCCACATAAGCTCTCCGTTAGTTATGTCTCCTTTATGTCAGCTCCAGGTAAGCTCTTGTTTCATTCAAGCTCATTAAACTTTTGCTCAGATGAAAGGTGAGCAGAGCTATGCTAACTCCATGTACCAGTAAGAATTATGCAAGTGGGGCCAGTACTGCCATCACAGGTACAGCAAGGAGGGTGAGGGAGCTGTCAGTCAAGCCCGGTATGGACATGACTTCTAATCTGAGGAAATACAGTAAGTGAAAACAGCTGTTCAAGCAGCCATGACAGTTGAAACACAAACACACACAGGACATTTTGTCCACATCACCCTTTAGTTACATAAAACTGGAAATCAGTATAACAGATTTAGAAGGTGTAGAATATTTGTTAAATCATGTTTAAAGTTTTAAAGTGAATCTCTTTCTGGTTACGTCACTTCATTAGCTGACTGGTAATAATTGTACACTCAGTATTTCCTGTGAACATTTGAAACAAACTGAATATGTGAAAATAAAATTAAACTTGTCTTTACCAGACTGAGAGTCAGCCATTTGTTGAAGGGACTACTGTCTACAACCCACAGTACTACAAATTACAGATGAGGTCTGATCTGATCTATGACATTCAGAGCCTCCCTCAGACCTGCCTTTTTTGGGCCAGACTTTCAGACTTCTCAGTTTGACCTGGTTGTCCTGGTTTCAGGACTTTATAAAGAGTCATTTGGGGGGGGGTGAATACCAGGATACCAGCAGAATTGGCAGTACGCCATCATTCATCTACAAACCAATCATTTGCAAGAAAATACATACAGCTCACATGACGACAGGACAATCAAATGTGTTCAGGGTAGCAAAGAAGCAAAGCTTGGTTCAGACCTTTGAGAGTGAAAATGCTAAAACAGCACAGGAAATATGACCAAACTGGCACTGAGACACCAGAGAATTCTGGACCAAAGTACAAGTGATAATGTGCTTTATTTATTGATTTTTTTTTTTTTTTCCAGTTAAAATTAATCAAATGTCGTAGATACACACAGGATACAGAGTGAAAACCTGCTAACTGTTGAACCTCCAGGGAAAAGCTGTCAGCTGATTCGGACGTTGTGCTGTTTAGTTGAAGCAGGCTCAGTTTTCGGTGGAAGACACGTAGCTACAACTTTCAATTCAAGAAGATTTTAAAATCAGTAAAACTGCAGCACAGACAGTTCATGTTTCACCACTATGTCGTTGCCACATCAGCAGCAACCCAGTCAGGGTTTAAAACCTCAGGTTGTACTTTTATTTAGGGTTAACCACAGATGTATATGAAGATAGACAACATGTCTCCACATTCTCCCACCAAAATATGCGGGACACAGGCCCTTCCATTCGGCGCTGGTGACGTCATTAAAGTAATTTAGGTGAACTTCTGAGTCTTGACCTGAGGAGTTGGCCCTCCTGTGTTGAGTCATGTGTTTGGTTAATGGTTGTTTATTTTCCCCGATGTACAAGTCTACCTACACCTCATTGGAGGACAGCAATGTACATATTTTGGATTGGGAGGACAGATATTTTGAAAGAGGAGTGAAGGAGTCTATTTACGATAAAAGAGAGAAACCATCCATCAACAGAAGGGGAAGTTTATGACACCACTTATCCTCCACCTACAACACTGTCCTTCCATCCTCTCCCAGGAGGTTTAGCAACTATTCACAGGTGGCATTGTGAAAACTCCAACAACCCAGGTGTTATCAGTGACCTCGCTCATGACTCCACAGAGGTGAAATACCCGGTGCTCCCCACCAGTCAGTTAGAAATGAAGACACCTGAGAGGCAAAACATTCACGTCTCTACAAGCAAGTCCATATTAAAAACACAAAGGGAAGATCTGAGTAACATTATCCAAACTAGATTAAAACTTAGATCCTCTTTGTGGCATATGTCAACTGTCTCCTCCAGTTACTTTGTTTAACAACTGCAGTCTTTAAATCTCTGATTTAAAGTCACAGATTGAAGCAAATCTTTTAAAAGACAATTTCAGCGTGAACCCAGACAAAGCTGCCTCATCTGTGAATATTTACCTGCCAGTTAGCTTGTTATTGTCCCATTAGAGAGAATCAAATTTTGAATTTAGGAAAATCTGATGATTTTAGGAAAACAGTGATACCTTGTACTTTTTGCAAAAAAAAAAAAAAACACCGAATCCCTAGTGAATCTTCAATTGCAAGAGCATCTAAACACAAAAATATATGACAAGACAATCATCAGTACTGTGTATTACTTATTGTAGATCCGTCGGAAGCACTTGATTCTGTTGGCGATAATATGAACAGAAAAACTATCCTTTTTAGGACTAAATGAACGGTCTATGACAGTGTTTCTCAAGTCCAGTCCACGGTCCCCCCTGCCCTGCATGTTTTAGATGTTTCCCTGCTCTACCACACCGGATTCAAATGATCAGCTCGTCATCAAGCCACTCATTTGAATCAGGTGTGTTGGAGCAGGAAACATCTAAAACATGTAGGGCAGGGGGGCCCAAGGAATGGAGTTGAGAAACGCCGGTCTATGAAATCATTTCATGACTCTCTCTCTCTTCTAGAACTCAGGCATTCATTTCTGGTGGTTTGGAATCAAGTGCTCTGTAGGTCAGTAAAGGTATCCCAAGACTCTATGCTTGCTCCTCTTTTATTTACCATATACGTTAACTGTGTAATCGCTGCCACTCCAAATTGTAGTGCACACTTTTATGCAGATGATACATTTTAGACACCATGGGCTACTTTGTCAATCTGGTCATCTGCAGTCTGCTTTTGACAAATTTGTTCTTACAGTGTCAGCTCACAGGATATTTTAACATCAGCTGTTCCGGTTTAATATAATGAATAAATAAATAAAGGTTCATGTAATCATCCATGTATCAGTCTGTGAAGGTTCTACATTGTGCTAACAGTGGGCGTTAAAAGATTAAACGTACAGAAAATAAACTGAAGGAAATATATGTAAAAACTTTTCCAGCAGGATTTCACAAAATATTTCCCAGCTCTAAACATTTTCACTCACTGTGACGACAAACTTCTCCTCCATGCCCCCCAAAAACTGGAGTTTTCTCTGGGTGTATGAATGGACCATACTCATTCTCCCGGTGGCCTCATCTCTTACTTTGGGAACTACAACATCAACAGAGGAAACATTACTTGTAGGACACATCAACATGTGATGATTTAGTAGAAAACATTCCCGCATGTCTTTTTAATGAGCAGGCAGTCACTTGATGAGCTGATTAATGAAAAGAAAAAGTTCATCAGTTCATTTAATGTTGTGCTGTCATTCATTCATCTGGAAGACTCCTTATTGCTACAAGTTCGACCTCGACGTCGACAAATTCCGTTAATCTTCCTGCCGCAGAGACACTTTCATCAGAACTATTCACAGTTTAAATGGAAATAAAGTTTAATAGTTAATGTCGGGAACATTTGTGTTCTAGTCTTTTCAGCTGTTAGTGACTTTACATCCACAACCAACAGAAGCATCCTTCGTGTTTACAAAGAATCCTTCCTGATGTGACGTGATGTCATTAAAAACTCAAATGACTTCAGAGTTGTGCTGTCAATCATTATGTCAGCTCCTAATTGACTGTCCTATCTCCTCAGCCCTCGTTATCATCCTCCTGCCTCAGACCAGAATTCACCCGTGAGATCATCCTCAGCTTCTCCCTGTTTGAGTACTTCCTGTGTGATGTCACTTCCCCACCCTGGGATGTCAGGTGATGTGATGATGTGATCTCAGTTGACTCAAATGATTCGTCCTCTCCGTGTGTCAATTTACTGTAACCTGTCGTCCCGCAGGCAGTCGGCAGGCTTCGCCTCCTGCAGGGGGGATCCGGCATGGATGAGGAGGACAGGAGGTGAGACAGGGAAGAGAGTGACAGGTGGGAATGGGTGAGGGAGGAGGAGGAGAGGAGGAGCAGGGCCTGGGAGCCTCCTGGTGCCTCTCTGTGGAGACTGGACGAGCTGCAGGAACCCTGAAAGGGTCTGAGTGGCGGGGGTGTGGAAGAGCACAGAGGAGGTGGTGGACATGCATACACCTCCTCCTCCTGTTTGTGGCTTCCCCCCTCATTCCTACACTCCTCCTCTCCTCCTGTGCCCAAGCCCCAGCCCATTCTGTCCCGGGCTGAGTGTCTCCTTCGGGGAGCGGGGGGGCGTGGACGGCATAGAGGTAGGGTGAAGGAGCTGAGTGCTTCCTTCTGCAGGGAGGTCCAGCCAGTTGAGAGGTGGGGGGGGCTGAAGCTTGGGGGGAGGGAGAGCCTATGGGAGGAGGAGGAGGGGGTACGAGGAGCATCTTGCTGCTCCTGGTAGATACTGAACACTGTGTCTCTTTCTCCATCACTGCACCCACGTCCTCCTCCTCCTTCTCTGCCGCTGCCAGGCAAAAGTTGCCTAGGCAACAGCTCTCCTATTCCCTCTCCTCCTCCCCCTACCTCCCTCCTGTTCACCAGGGATGCAGGGTATGCCCTGGGTTTGGTCTCCAGGCTTTTTGATTGCACATAGTTAACAAGGCCATTGAGGGGATTGGTGGAGGAGCGGCGGGCAGAGGAGGTGTTGGGTTTGCGGAGGCTGTGGAGGTCAATGACAGTGGAGTAAATGTCCCGCAGGTTGATGACTTTGGTCTTCTTGTCACGGTTCTCATGCAGGACAGCATTCGCACAGATGAAGAGGAAAATCCCAATGCCCATGATGAGAGGACCGAAAACCTTCAGCCTGTCAGAGTACAGATACCTGCAGAGACATTTAATACAGCCAATCAGAGTGCAGATACCTGCAGAGATATTTAATACCAACCATTTAATAGTAGTTGTTTATTTCCCCATCCAGCAAGTAAAGAACATGATGATGGATGTGGACTCAAGTTTGTGTCTCCTGATAGACGTCAGTCCAGTCTTCTCTCTCTTTTAGCTCTGGTTTTGGTCTCCTCCAGCTCCTGAGGGAAATATCTGCTCTTTAGCTATTAAATGCTAAATGTTCACCAGCTGGTCTCTGACTGAGTCTGTCTGCTGTTTGCTGCTCAGCAGGAAGTGAACTGTGGCTTTATCAGAGCATATAAAAACAACAAGTAAGAACCACTTGAATTTCATAAAAGATCACTGCAACCTCTGAAAAGACACATAGAACCTCCATAGAACTGACTGAACTTCCTAAAGGATTACCAGAAGCTTTAAGTTCTCACTTGATGAAGACCATGGAGAGGATCATACTAAACCACCTCTGACACCTGGTGAGCAGCAAGCTGGACCCCCTACAGTTCACATATCAACCAGGCATTGGTGTGGAGGACACAGACCCTTTCACACCTGGAGCACAGTGAGTGTCATTTTACTTTTGTGAGTGTTTTTTACTTTTTCAGTGCTTTCAGCATAATCCAGACATCACTGCTTAGAGGAAAGCTGGAAGGAGCTGGAATAGACTGCCAGCTGGCTGCATGGACCATTGACTAGGAGAGCCGACTCTGTCCTGGACTTCTTTCTGGACAACATTGAGGAGGTGGGTGAGAGGAGAATGTGAGCTGAGCTGACATCAATCATGGACAACCCATCCCACCCCCTGCATGAGATGGTGGGGGGCTTAAGCAGCTCCATCAGTAACAAACTGCTGCATCCAGTGTGTCCCATGGAACTACTTTGCACACACTACTGCGTGTCCTTCATCCCAACAGCTTTCTGACTATCACTGTCTATTTTTTTAATGCCAACCTATTCTTAACGAAGATTAAAAGGGAAGGGAAGTTTTTGTTCAGACTCCTCGATTAAAAGTTCTGTAATATTATGAGATCACTGGAGTCACACAGCTATGACTGGTCTTTAAATGACATGTTTGACCAAATGTGACCGATGATGACATGTTTAGCCACATGTCATCATTCAACCTCTGGCTGTTGAGGTGATGTCCAGCAAATGAGTGGGGTTTGTTGGTAATTGGCATACTTTGAAGACCTGGTCTGATCAGGACAGACGACATTCATCCCACTTCGGACGGAGCAGTTCTCCTCTCTAGAAATCTGATAGATTTTATCAATGAACCAAACCTGTGACAACCCAGAGTTGAGTCCAGGAGGCAGAGCTGCAGTCTTTCACACTTCACTGCAACAGCACAAGATAGGAGAATTAAATGTGGAAACCTTAACATCAGATCTCTGATCTCTGAGTTAATATCAGACCATAGTATTGATTTATTTTGTCTGACTGTCTTGTCTTGTCTTGTCTTGTCTTGTCTTGTCTTGTCTTGTCTTGTCATGTTTTGTCTGGCTGTGTCCTGAAGAGTATGTTAGCCTAAATGAAGCTACTCATCCGAGCCATATTGATACTCACATTCCTCACAGCAGCCTGAGGAGGTGGAATTGCAGCCATTTTTGACTCAGGTCATTTAATCAACCCTAAACCTAAACTCAATTATAACTCATTCAAATGTCTTGTTAATAAGTCTTTCACTCTGAATTTAGAACACAGTCTTACTGTTAATGTTGCTGAACTGAATGTATGTTGTTTTCCACAGATCTGAAACGATTGATTCACACTTTCAAGTGATAACGTTATGCTTCACTTGTGGTGCTGAGAGAGGCTGCTGGCAGTGAGACAGCTGGTAGTCGAGGGTGATTATGAAATGCAGGGATAGTAGAAATACATTGGTGCAGCATGTTTCTGCGCTTCTTATGTGAACTTATGTTTAGCAGATTTGTCACTTTGCGTCCATGTGATCCATTAAATCTGTGTGACATGTTTTACAAAAAGCTGTACTTTGACCGACGTTGCTCCTCATTCAGCACAGGTAAGCCTTCCCCCATTTGGTGAGATACGTGCACAAACTTTTAGCCTTTTGGGCAGGTACTCCATTCCTTTCACAGTCAGCCTTCTTCTTCATCTTCTTCTTCTTCTTCTTCTTCTTGGTGGGTGCTGTTTCAGTGAATGACTTCTCATCAATAGATGTTACAGCCAATGTTTTACATACTGCCACCTGCTGTACCAGAATGTAGCAAACACATCAAATAGGCAGTCATGCCTCTCTTCATCTTTTTGTTTGTTTTAGAAAGGTTAAAAATACAGAAGTACAACAGGAGTACAGCAGGAAAGAAAGGTAAAATTCAGGAGAATCCTGGGAAAAATGGGAGGGTTGACAGGTGATTGGAAGAGTTTATTTACCTGTCCAGAAAATCTTCCAGAAAGCCTCGTGGAAGCTGCCTCGTTGTCCCATTTACAGTTTCTGTCCAGTTAAAACCATCGTGGCTTCCTCCTTCACCTCCTCCTCCTCTGTCATCTTTTCCCTGGAGTCATTCAGAGAGAAGTTAAACTAAATATCTTTTTCAAAACTGCAGAGCTTCATGCTGTGGGACAGACACGTATCTCTTTAAAGATTGAAATGGGTTAGGGTTCTGTATATCACAAATTATGCTCATGGGTCCGTCTCTTTCAAACTGGATTTTCAATCAGCTCAGAGAAACTTTCCACTTTCAGCAGATGAATGTGTGAAAGTGCAAAACTCTGCAGGTACATGAAGTGAAGCTCAAACATTCAACTGGAGGAACAAAAAGACAGACGCCTTTTGACTGGAGGCAACTTAAAAACCACAAACTTCAACACTTCACTTCAAACAACAAACAACAAACAACAAAAATAAAAAATATAAAACTTTGAACCACAAATTTAAAAAACAGCAAATATGAAACTTTTTAAACCCCAAATATAAGATATAATATAAGTTTACTGATCCTGTGCTGGGTCACAAACAACAGTGTGTGTTGACTGTACTAATCTGTCCTCCTGCCCCCTGAACTGTTCTCCTGCCCACTAACATGGTTTAACTTCTACTGCCCCGCAGGTCAGACAGTCTGGTCGTGTTAGAGTCTCACCAGATCCTCAGCAGGTGCAGCTGTGGAGCTACTGGAGGACACTGAGGCCATGGTGGCACCCTCTTGTGGCCGAGTGCTGAAGAACAGTCCGTCTCGAGGCCAGTAGCCCAGTGCCGCCATGACCATGCCGACCAGCAGGACCAGGATGCCGAAGGCCGCCACAAGACCTGAGATCGAAATCAGCTTCAGCTTCCCCTTCACCACCACCACCTCGCTCCTACTGAGGGGGCAGGAAATGACATCATTATGTACTGGCAGGTTACATCATCCCTGAATGTCAGATTTTTTTTGTGTGTGTGTGTGTGTGTGTGTGTGTCTGTGTGTGTTACCCCTTCTTCTTGTTCTTCCTCTTGTGAGTGTGTGCTTTTTGTGTTTTGGACCTCAGTGAGTCCTGTCGTCGTGCGTTGATCCGCAGGAGGCCGCCGGTTGCAATCATCACCACCCACCTAACAGACAGTGGCAGGCTAAGCCCAGCCCACCGCCACCTCACCTGGACTCAGTCACCAACTTCCTGAAAGAGAGAGACAGACAGGTTATGTGATATAATTTAGCTTTAACTTTCCACTGTATGGAGAGACAGTGACACACCGCAGTCCTGTGACAAAACCATCCAATCCAAAGAGAATGAGTTCACGAGTGACCAATACAAAGTGTGATCATCTCATAGCTGAGCTGCATAAACAGAAAGAAGTAGAAGAAAAGGACATGGACATCAGCATAGGCAGCTGACCTCATACATCAGAACAACTGTGACAAAGGAATAAAATCACTCTCTTCATTTAGTCCTGGTTTACTGAGGCTTGCTTTGAGTTTCTTTGTGTAATAATAACTTCAGGCGATCAGCCCAAATGTTTTGTTTTGATGATTTAGGCCTTAACCCATCAGGCTGTCTTGATCACCATTATGTACTGTACTCTATGGAAATGCTTACCCACAGGGTAATCCAAATTCTCTTGTCTGATGGCAGACTTATGTTCAGAGACTCTGTTTTTAATTGACTCTTTGTCAGGCCTATGTAAAAGCAACCATAGGTGCAAGACAGACAATACACAACAAATGTGGTGTTTGATGTCATTCACTTTATAAGCTTAAAATCACTGAATTGCTTACATTCTTCCACGTTAGCACAATGGTTGAATTTAAAAGCCATTGACAGGGAAATGGCTTGGTACTAAAAATATCCTGTAAGGGTGGGGCCCTCTTGAAACTGATCTGAGGAGGGGCAGGAAGAACTTCCCTAAGAACATGGTCACTTTGGATGAGATTCAGTTTGAGTGGATCATCCTTTCTATAGGATTCAGTACAGAACTTAATCCTGTGACAAAGTAAACCTGCTCTTGTCCTGAAGACTTCAGATCTAGAGGTAGACTGGGCTTTTTTGGAAGCATTCTGGACAATTTTTTTATAGCTCCTCTTTGCAAAATGGTCTCACAGGAACACTGTCTGCTTTTCAAACACTTGGTCTGTGCCACAAATACGTCAAAGACCAGAACTGGCTGAAAGTTCTATTGTTCGGAAGCCAGTTAGGATGGAAACTATCCACTTTCCAGCACTGTGTTTTTCCTCTGTTGCCTTCCTGTATTCTGCACTGTGAGGCTGCCATCATCGCCCATTGAGATACTCAAATCTAGGAAAATTAAATTGTCACTTTTAGAATACTCAATACAAATTCATGTTTCTGTTGCTGGTATTAAAAATGTGGGACAGTAATAGTTCTTCCTATATATATATAGGAGAAGAAGAAGAAGAAGAAGAAATCCCTTTATTAGTCATATTTACACACAACATGCGAAGTTAGGAGGCGAAACTGCACACACCATGCATATGTGAAATTTATTCTCCGCCTTTAACCCATCCTTGGACTGTTCTTCCTCCATGGCAGACCAGGAGCAGTGGGCTGCCAGTGACCGGCGCCCGGGGACCAGTTCCTGTTGTCACCATTGGTCAGGTGTTGATCTTCTTGCATGTTTTTAGTGGGGGTATTTTTATGGAGCATACCCCAGGTGAGCACAGGGAGAACATGCAAACTCCACACAGAAAGGCCCTTTTTCCTCGAGCAGCAGGCACTGAAGGCGTGGTGGAGGACACACCACCAGTGCCCACGGCGGGATTCAAACCGGGGCCTTCTAGCTGTGAGGCAACAGTGTTACCACCTGTGCCACCATGCCACTTATATATATAGTGTAAGTCTAACTCTAAGTCATATATTAATCCCCAATCTACTGAAGGAGAAACCCCCTGCTGAAGGCTCCAGCCTGAAGAAGTTTGTGCTGCTATGTGGGTTGTTTCCATAGCCTGTACATAACATGGCCGTCGTCTCCGTGACGTCACCCCCAGGTTTCTGAAGAGTCATCGTGAAGCTCAGTGACTTCAAACATCTCCATCTTTGCAGCGCCTGACTCCACCAAACTCCCGGCTAACCCAGAAATATACAAAGAGGTGGAGCGTGGTTGGAGCTGAGGCAGCTGAATGAACGCATTATCTTTGCTTTACCTTTTTTACCAGCAGAGTGCTTCAGATCTTTCTTTTGTGCTCCCTGCCAACCGCCATAATACAGTTCAGTAATGTTCTATAATGCTGTTCACACCGCCGTACAAGTTGAGCTGCAAGTCTCCCTGTCAGGGCAATTGTGTCCTGGAGCTGCTCTGTCATCTCCATCCACTTCAGGCCTTGCAGTTGATCAACAAAATTTCCATCGTGGAACAGCAAGACCTTCCTCCACTCGCCAGCCACCACACCCACCCCTGATGGGCCGTTGTCGCCACCTCCACAGTGGTGCCCAAGCTGTTTGTCTCTCCTGTTGACCGTCACTCTCAAGGATACACCTGGTTCAGACCTCTGAGGCCCCTCGTCCTGCTTCTCTGATGATCAGTGATTCCGCAGTCACAAAAATCAAAAATGACCACTGCTTCACAGGGGCCTTGGTCTTGGATGTGGTTCATCAGATCCACATTGTTATCCGCGCTGACACCAATAATACTGCCTATCAACACTCCAAAGAACAAAATCAAAATGTTAACAGTCTTTTTAAATGATTGGACGACTGCAAAGAATCAGTTTGATTGTGATGTGACTGTATCATATCAGGTGATATCACAACAATGTGTCTGTGTGTTCTGACCCAAACCTGCAAACCAGCAGTGAGAAGCATCGTCATCATCACTACCACCTGACATCCGACACCTCAGCAAAGAGAAGCAGTTCAGCCATCACAGAGGTCAGTGCGATATACAGAATGTGTTCAATAAATTAGCGTGGCCCTCAGGGATGTTAAAAAATTGAAAGGCTCCTGACCCAGATTTAGGCCTAATTATTGTTTAATATTTTCACTTTCTTACAAAATGAATGTTGTATTTTTGAGTCTATATCAGTGTCAACAGACTCCTAAAAACATGTCAAATCCAGAATGACAACTAAATATCGAACTAGAAAAAGGTCTCAGAGCTCCACCAAGGAGCCAGTTCAGCGACCAATGAATGAGTCCTGATCTCAACAAAAACTCCTCTCAGGATCCAGGAAGCAAACAAAAAAACTCAGTTTGAGACTCAACACAACAGTCAGCCAACAAAAATAAACCTGTGACGCCTCTCAAGACGTATTTTCTGAATTCATCAATGTGACCAACTGACAACACGGGATGAATCCAGACTGACATGCTGTTCTGGAGGCGGACTCTCGGGCTGTGGTGAATTGTGGCATTGTGTAATATTATTGTGTAGGACATCTGTAGTATCTTTGTGTGGGACTTCTGTCTTTGTATTAGAATACACACACTGACTGCAGTTTTTAATACTGTACACCCTTACTGCACAGTAGTACACATTACACATTATGGTACACTCACTGACCTTTCATACTGTGTTTAGCCTGTGTTGTGTTAATGAGCTCAGACATGTTTGTCCATAGTTTCTATCCTGTTAGGTCTGTGTGTCAGTACAGACAGTGAGTCTGTCGTCCATGAACAACTGACAGCCACAGCTTCGCCTTCATCTTCTGTCTACATACTCTATTGATCTCTACTTGTATCCTGCTGCCGTCCCTGCTGGAGATCAATAAAGGCTTATCTTACCTTATTGATCAGTGTCTGTCAGTATTGATCAGTATTGGTTAGAACTGTCACTGTTCAGAGCATTTCGATCATTACTGCAGAACATTGATGGATAGCATTCAGCACTGATCAATAAGAGAACACACAGAGAACCAAAGGAGAACACAGAACACAACATATTGAAAGAGAACGAATGTTTGTCTCACTGCTGGAGCTCCTGTCGCTTCATGTTCCTCCTCTTTTCTCTTCATCTTCATCATTGTCCTCCGCTGCTCCGGTGTTTCCTCTTCTTCCTCCCCTTTAAATCTGTCCTCCACTCATCGTCTCCTCCTGCCGTCTCCCCTCGGCTTCCTCTGCTCTCCCTCCCTCCCTCTCCCTCTGCTTGTTCTGCAGTGATGTTGAGTGTAAATGAATCTCCTCCTCCAGCAGAGAGAGAGACACGTCCCTCCCACTGACAGCATCACACACTACCTGTCTGTCTGACCACACCGTCTGTTCATTTACCTGTCTGCCTGCCCAGCTGTCTGCCTGGCTATCCTGTCTCACCTTCTGAACATGCATTACACTAAACCTCCAGCTGTTAACCTGTCTGTCTGTCTGTCTGTCTGTCTGTCTGTCTGTCTGTCTGTCTGTCTGTCTGTCTGTCTGTCTGTCTCATTGACCCTGCTGTGTCAGTCATGTCTCTCTAGGAACCTGTCTGTTTACCTGACTTTCAGTGGATGTGTCTGCCTCAACAGCTGTCTGCTTGACGTGTCTGTCTCTCCTTCTGTGCTCTCTCTGTGGTCTATGTGTCTGTCCAATTGACCTGACTGTCTCTTGCTGTCCACTTGTGTGTCTCCACTGTACCATTTTGACTGACTTGACAGAAACATGAGACTGTTTGTCTCCATCCTGCTGCATGATTCTGATTGGCTGATGGAGACAAACAGCAGGTGGAGTTGATCCTCCTGCCATTAAACGACCACAGAAGAAGAGACATAACGAGATGACGCCATTCAAAGAACTGCAGTCAAAGGTCAAACGATGAAGACATTTCTGATCGTTTCATGTGTCGATGTGAGGAAGGTCACAGCCTCCTTATCATCACTCTTCAGTCACATGACCCATGGACTCCATCATTCATTCGCTCAGTCTGTTTCTGGTTTTATCAACACGATAACTTTCACTGGTCAGATGACAGGAAACTGTCTGTCTGTCTGTCTGTCTGTCTGTCTGTTTGTTTGTCTGTCTGTCTGTCTGTCTGTCTCTCTGTCTGTTCAGCTGTCTGTCTGTCTGTCTGTCTGTCTGTCTGTCTGTCTGTCTGTCTGTCTCTCTGTCTGTTCAGCTGTCTGTCTGCCTCTCTGTCTGTCTGTCTGTCTGTCTGTCTGTTTGTCTGTCTGTCTGTCTCTCTGTCTGTTCAGCTGTCTGTCTGCCTCTCTGTCTGTCTGTCTGTCTGTCTGTCTGACTATCTTACTGTCTGTAACTCTGTCTCTCTCTCTGTCTGTTCACCTGTCTGTCTGTTTACACCTGGTCCTGCTGACTGTTCTTCTGTCTGTCAGTTGTATTGATCTAGGCCAGACTCTCAGGTCTGCCCTTTGGTCCTGGACCTGCTGTGAATCCTCTCCTCTTGGTTTCAGCAGTGGGTGATGCTGATTCTGGGATGTTGGTGTTGCTAGGAGATAGCAGCAGGGCAGCTCTGCAGTATCTGAATATTTTGTCTCTGTTCAAATGTTCTCTGAGGAACATTGTTCCTGCTGAGCCTCCGTATGTTCTGCATCAGATCTGTCCAACCATCAGAGACTCTCCATCATGCTCACTCACACTCATCTGCTGTGAATTCTGGGTAAATTAGACAGAGTGCACCATAAAAATGACATCTTCTCAGGTCATTTAGGGTTAATATTGATAAGTGATCAAAAATAAAAATGATGGTGACTGAGGGTTTGGAGATAGATCCATCTGGCCGACTTTCAGCTGCTCGCTCAGTGCTCTTCACCTGTGTGTGGGTCATTTTCCCCTCAGCATTGACAGCAGACACACTGAGCGCCTGTCAGTCTGTGACCTGGCTGCTCCTCCTCTCATTTAAAAAACCTCCTTCTCCTGTAAAGAGGAGTTTTTCCTCCTGCTGCTTTTATCAGCTCACTGTGATTCTTTTCTGTGGAGGCGCAGGATGTCAAACATGTTGCTAACATGCCAACACCAACAAAAGACAGATGCTAACATGCTAAACCAACAAAAGATAGATGCTAGCATGCTAACACCAACTAAAGATAGATGCTAACATGCTAACGCAAACAAAAGATAGACACTAGCATGCTAACACCAACAAAAGATAGACGCTAACATGCTAACACAAACAAAAGATAGATGCTAACATGCTAACACCAACAAAAGATAAACGCCATCATGCTAACACCAACAAAAGATAGACGGTAACATGCTAACACAAACAAAAGATAGATGCTAACATGCTAACACCAACAAAAGATAAACGCCATCATGCTAACGCCAACAAAAGATAGACGCTAACATGCTAACACAAACAAAAAGGCCTAATGTGAACTGACGTGACGACAAAAACAGTTAAAGCCACGAGGCGCCATAAGATGGCACCACGGACGGCTGCCTTGATGTGTTGGTGCGTGTTGTTTTGTTTTGTTTTGTGTCTTAATTCTGTTTTTTGCGACATTACCCAGAGCTCTTTCACCAGAAAAGAGCTCATGAACACCAGGGTAACAACACCAGAGGATTTATTTCCTAATTTTCTGCTCCCAACATTGGAAATTTTGGACATCCTGGTCAAAGGTGTGCTCACCTTTGCTCACGCAGCGAAACACTGGAGGAGAGGAAAACGGTCGGGTGCATTCGTGTGTCTTCGCCAACGTGGACCACGCACAACGTTACCAGGAATATTTCTCTCTAACGTGCGTTCACTGTCCAATAAACTGGAGGAATTGCAACTGCTGTTGGGTAAAAACAGGGACTTTTCTTCATCTGCGGTTTTGTGCTTCACAGAGACGTGGCTGTGTGGATTAATACCGGACTCTGCGCTGCAGCTGGCTGGCTTCCAACTCTACTGCACAGACAGAGACATAGAACTTTCCAGTAAAACTGAAGGTGGAGGAATCTGTTTCTACATCAACAGTGGTTGGTGCAACGGCGTGACAGTGATCCAGCAGCACTGTTCTCCTGACCTGGAATCTTTTACCATTAAGTGTAAGCCTTTTTATTCACCCTGTGAGTTTGCTTCGTTCATTCTGGTCGGCGTTTACATCCCCCCGCAGGCCAACGTGCAGGACTCGCAAATACTGGTCAATGGAGTCCAGTGGGCAGCCCAGGACAGAGCTGGCTCTCCAACCAGTTTGTTCAGTCTCTTCCTGTCTCTGTCCGTGCTGCCCCCTCCCCAGCACACTATGGCATAAAACACTGCAGAGGCCACCACAGTCTCATAGAAAGTCCGTAGTAGAGCCCTGCAAACACCAAAGGACCTCAGTCTCCTGAGCAGGTGTAGGCAACTCTGGCCCTTCCTATACAGGGCATTAGTATTGTCTGTCCAGTCCAGTTTATTGTTGAGGTGAACACCCAGGTACTTAAATGAGTCCACCATGTCAATGTCCGAGCCCTGGATGTTCACCGCAGCTCCCCCTTGTCTCCTGAGATGAAGGTCCTCTTCTTCTCATTTAGCAGAGCCTTCAGTTCAGGGGTCACCCAGGGCTTGTTGTTGGGAAAACACCATACTCTCTTGGATGGCACAGTGTTTTCCACAGTTGATATAGTCCATGATGCAGTGAGTCAGACTGTGCTCCCCATGAGAGCTGCACAGTACGTTCCAGTCGGTGGTGTTAAAGCAGTCCCTCAGTTGCTCACATGCCTCCTCAGTCCAGATCTTCACAGCCTTCCTCTATGGAGACTGTCTTTTCAGCACCGATGTGTATTCTGGCTGCAGATGGACAAGGTTGTGATCAGAGCAATCGAGAGTGGGGAGGGAGGTGGAGGTGTATGTGTCCCTGACATTAGCATAAAGGTCCAGAGTTTTATTGTCCCTTCTGTGGCAGTTAACATACTGTGTGAAGTTTGGGGAGAGTGGCAGAGAGACAGGCATGATTGAAGTCCCCAGAGATGAGAAAGAGGGCCTGTGGGTGTCTCGTCTGCAGCGTGGACAATGTGCTGTTTATGCGCTCACAGGCAGCAGCAGCATCAGCCGACGGGGGGATGTACACAGTCAGTACAATAACATTATTATTACCTTTATTTAACCAGGAAGTCCCATTGAGATTCAAAATCTCTTTTACAAGAGAGACCTGGCCAAGGTAGCAGCCACTCAGAATATATTAAAATGCAACAAATATGACATATTAAACAAACAAATAAACAAACAAAAAATAGAATATTCCACAATAAAACAACAACAACAACTATTAAAACATAGTGGACCTCTCAAGAAAAACAAGCACATGTCTCCGTCACCACATTCTTTATGATGCCCTTAAATTTATTTATTGATATGAGTGTGAGAACATGTGAGAACTCCCGAGGAATGTAATATGGCCGAACGCTGACTGCAAGAAGCTCAATGTCCCTGCTACAGAGCTGCTCTTTAGCAGTGATGTGGCCAGGGTTACACCATCTGTTGTTAAGAAACACACACAGTCCACCGCCTTTCTTCTTACCGCTCTCTGCCACTTTCCGGTCCACACAGACTAGGGTAAATCTGTCTAAGGAGACAACAGAGTCCAGTGTGTCCTGGTTCAGTCATGTCTCTGAAAAACACATAAGACTGCTCTCCCTGTACTCCTGCTGCAGCCTTATTAGCGCTGATAGTTCAGCCATCTTGTTGGAGAGAGAGTGGACGTTTCCCATGATAACAGCCGGGAAACATGGTTTATATTTCCGTCTTCTCTCCCGGCGCTTGAGACCACCTCTACAGCCTCTATGTTTCCTCTTTATCTCCGCTGGAATCTCTGGTTTCCCAGTGTGGACCAGTCCAGTGTGTCTGAGGGCTAACAGCTGGTCCCGTGTGTGGACAATAGAGCCATGGCTGAAAGGGTCTCCCAAGGCAGACTCAAAAAGTCCAAAAAATAACAGAAAAAGGAGCGCAAAATTTACAAAAGTGGAAGCCCTAATTGTGCATATCCATAGGGGTTTTAGAAAACAAGAAAGAACACAAGAAAAGCACACAGAAATACAAAAAAACACAAAAGTGAGGAAAACAGAAGACAGAGCTGCTGCAACTTGCTGCCACTCACGCAGCGCCATCTTGGATCCACGAGGCGGTGAAAGAGGCTAAACGACTGTACTCTGAGAAGCTCCAACACCAGTTCTCAGTTAACGACTCTGCGTCTGTCTGGAAAGGGCTCAGGCAGATCACAAACTACAAGCCTAAAGCCCCCCACTCCATCAACGACCGACACCTAGCCAACGACCTAAACGAGTTCTACTGCCGCTTTGAAAGACAAAGGGACAGTTCAGCAACCATCCCCCACGACGCCTCCCAACAGCTCCAGCTCCAGTCACCTCCACCAATTGAGCGCCTTGTGCTCTCACACCTCAAAGTCATCACCGACCCTCTCCTGGACCCCCTGCAGTTCGCCTACAGAGCCAACAGTTCCTTCCTGGGAACTATCATCTCCCAGGACCTCAAGTGGGAGCCGAACATCAGCTCCCTCATCAAGAAAGCACAGCAGAGGATGTACTTCCTGCGGCAGCTGAAGAAATTCAGTCTGCCAAAGACAATGATGGTGCACTTCTACACAGCCATCATTGAGTCCATCCTCAGCTCCTCCATCACCATCTGGTACGCTGCTGCCACCACCAAGGACAAGGGCAGACTGCAGCGTGTCATTAGGTCTGCAGAGAAGGTGATCGGCCGCAATCTCCCGTCTCTCCAGGACCTGTACGCCTCCAGGACCCTGAGGCGTGCAGGTAAGATGGTGGCTGATCCCTCCCACCCCGGACACAAACTCTCTGAGACACTCCCCTCTGGCAGGAGGCTGCGGTCCATCAGGACCAAAACCTCACGCCACAAGAACAGTTTCTTCCGTCTGCTGTCAGCCTTATCAACAAGGCCGGAACCCCCCGACACTCTTCACACTCCTCCTCTGCCTCATCTGTCACACTGACACTACCAGCTGTACTGCTCTTTTTATTCCAAAAAAACTGTGTACATATATTTGTATTGTTATATTTTTAACTTTTTAATTGTTTATTTTTAGAAGATTTGTCATGCACCAACTTCACCAAAGTTGCTCCTGTTAGCTGCTACTGCTAGCTGCTCCTGCTAGCAGCTCCCGTTAGCTGCTCCCATTAGCAGCTCCTGTTAGCTGCTCCTGCTAGCACTGTAAAGCGTCTTCTTCTCTGGTTTTATCAGAGGATTTCTGGAATTTCATTCTGATTGCACATCAGAGATTATGATCTCCTCAGGAAGTGATGTCACACTCAATGAGATTAACCTGTGTTTTATATCTGTGTGTTCACATCATGAGGAGGAGGAGGAGGAGGAGGATTTCATTCACCTCCTGCAGTGTCTTTGTTTCCCCTCTGACTCTCTCTGTAAGCCCCCTGAGGAGGGTAACAGAGCAGTTCGTGTATTTTCACCAGAGTTAAAAGAAGTCATGTGGGTTGAGTTAAATTTCTTAAGATTTCATTCTCCCACAGCCTCTAGATTCAGAGGATCCAGGAACGACATGGGCGACAAGATGGAGGGAGGATGTACACACCGACCTGTCTGTCTTCAGTAGTGCATTCTATGTACTCTATGTCTAACTTCATTAGTTATTCGGTGGTTTTATTTTCCATTTTATGTTAAATGTCTGTATTTCCATCCTTATTATGTGACATTATTTTTTCTATGTTCATTCTGTGTGTTCTTGGTGCATCTGATCTGATTTCTTTGTTGTAAAGCAAATAAAGTTTCTTATCATTATTATTGTAAACAGATCTGAAGGTCTGGAGAGACCATGAAAAAGGCTGAGTCACCGACAACGACACCCATGTGACATCAGCTGTTTCCTGTGTCCAGGAAATTCACCGTGTTGGAGAGAATGAATGAACCAATGAATGAGCAGAACTCAGATCAGATCAGAAACTTTATTAATCTCATAAAACAGTGACAGAAACAGCCAAGAAAAAATATCTAAACATCAGCAGATTGTTGGAAACGTTAAAGCAACCTGGACCTGAGGGAGCTGCTCGCTGTCAAGAAACTGAGCGTGTGCTGCAGAGCACCCCTGTGACATCACAGTGACATCACTGGGGAGGAGGAGTCAGAGAAAAATCAGACTTCCTGACAGGTTGTTGAGTCTCAGCAGGACAGACTGAGGCAGAGAAACACAGAAATACAAATATATACTTATATATAAACTTCAAAATAGAAATCTCTACAGATACAGTAGATAACAATAGATACTCTTCAAACATAAAATTATAAACTCTGGAATTAAAACGGAGCCTGTCATAAACTGACCAATCACAGCAGGGCAGGCGGGACTTTGGATGACATCATTATTCAACGTTAAAAAGTGGATCAAAGCCTTTGAAAATATTTCCACCCGTCAGGAGAAAGTGAGATCCTGAGAGGAACAAGAGAGTACTTGAAAAGGAAATGATATCACAGTGGAGGCAGGGCTGCAGTGTGATGTCATCTGTTTCCTGTTTCAGATCTTCATTCATGACTTACATTCATTAAAAACCAAACTGAACCACTGATAGAAGAGGAAGAGGAGGAGGAAGAGCAGAGAAGTCAACAGAGAACACTGAGAAACTTTTCCTGAGATCTGGGGATCTTTGTAATCTTTTTGATCTTTTTAATCTTTTTGATCTTTTTTTGAACTTTTTGATCTTTTTTGATCTTTTTGATCTATTTGATCATGACTTCATATCCCATAATCAAACAGGTAGACTCTTCTAATTACAAGACTTATTAATCATGATCTTCTCATATTTATCAGATTTATTTTAACTACAATTATTAAAATATTTTCAGATGTTTGCCATTTTTTTTTTATTTGGAGATGTCTTTAATTTTTCTTGAAAAGCTTTTCCATATCGACATTTTCATGGAAGCATGTTTTCTCCTCCTCGTCTTTAGTGACATGTGCATTTGTTTTTGTTTATTAACGTCTGATTCATTGGCTTTTTGTCTCATTTTGTTTTCTCTGTTGTTCTGTCGTCGAACTGATTCTGATGTTTTCTTGGCAGGAATAAAAACATCTTCACGAACAGATGCAGCGACATCAGAAACAGAAACATTAATCATGAAAAACTTCATAACGGAGGAGCTGAGAGAAATTTAGAAAAGTAGAACAAAGAAATGTGATCTTAACTTAAAAGATTTTTCTTTCCATGGAGTTTAGTGTTCTCTTAAAGGCTTGGCCAATCAGCTGGCGGCAGACATGTTTTCATCCAGGATATTTTAGGAAATCTTTGTGGAAAACTATGGAGATTGTGAAGACGTTTTGTTCTCAGGTGCAGGTGTTTGACGATGATTTAACGTCACAGCTGAGTCCCATGTCAGGCTCCCGTCCTTCCACCTGGACCACCTGTCCAGTCTGAAGGCGCCATCACAGCAGGTGTGTCCTTTAGGCCTCAACATCCCAGAATCCTTTGCACACTGGTCCTGGTTTTGGCGAGTCCAGTCTCTGAAGGACTCACCTGAAGGCTCCTGCCTCCAGAGAGGTGGAACCTGAAATGGAGCTCAGGTGTTCTCAGGTGATGTCACATGACCAACACCTCCCTGCTGACAAAAGCACCTGAGCGTCTGATGGATGATTGGGTGGAAAAAGAAGACCCTCCCTCAGAACTGAGGAGGAGGGGCATCAGCTGATTCTGGATTGGCTCAGTCATGAGTTGCAGGTGTCAAGTGTTGGTACCCTCTGCATGTGATTGGCTCCTGTCCTCAAAGTGTGATTGGCTGCTGTCTTCAGAGTGTGATGCGACCATGTCCTCACCATGCGACTGGCTCCTGATCCCAGCGTGTGATTGACTCCAGTCCTCAGGATGAGATTGGTTCTTGTCCTTGGCATGTGATTGGTTCCTGTCCCTGGCGTGTTTGAACATCAGGATGGAGTTGTAGATTTTGAGGGCAGGACCAAGTTTGATTGACATGATCCTGACGATGTCCCGTTGGGTGAGTAGGAGGAAGGCCCGCCCATCGATTTGCTAGACAGACAGAAGCAGGAACCAATCAATTCACAGCAGGTTCAGTGTGATGTAATAAAAACTACAGTGGCTGAATGATGATCTCACCTCATCTCTGAATTGTTTGGCCTGTTCCTCACAGCCAGGAAGAGACTCAATGAAGTCGGACACCTTCAGAGAGACAGACAGGTCAGAGAGAGAGAGACAGAAAGGTCAGAGACAGACAGATCTCCCACCTGTTGTACTAAGCCGTCTCTCTCTCTCTGACCCATATACTGACCTGCTGGACGGTCCAGTGTTGGACCGTCTCGGCGTGGACTCCGGCGACGCCCGGCAGCAGTTTGCGGTGTTGCTCCCAGCAGAGCGACAGGTCGCGACCGGGCTGCGCCGACATGGCCGACAGGAAGACCGACTGGTGGAGGGCAGCCTGCAGGCTGGACTCTGCTGCTGCTGAAGATGGAGACATGACAGAGAAAAAAGAATCTGAACAAACATCTGACGACGTCTTCATGAAGACAGAACTCCATAAACACGTCTCAACCGCCCAGAAGACAGCGACCATCAGAGGATCTGCTGCTTTTCTTCTTCTGGTGTCTTTGGGTCAAATGAACCAACACACTGGTGGGAAAATAAAGACCTGATCAATCGAGAAAACAATCAGATTTATCGACAAATGAAAAGAATTATTTGTTGAAGCGCCACACCTCAGTATCATGTCCTGAAGCTCTGGTCCTGGTTCAGATTGCAACATGGAAACAGTCCTGGTTCAGACTGAACCGCAGCTTCAGATCTGATTAGAGTCCAGTCAGAACCAGGACCGCCAGAAACCCTCAAGAACCACATTCAACAAACACTCAAGAAAAAGTGAAGAATCAGCAGAAGACAGAACCGAGCCATGGATAAGAGAAGACCTGTCTGTGGACTGAACTGTCTCACCCCACTGAGAAGTGAGACAGGCATCATGTGACCAGCGTAAGCCGATCAATCACCTAATCAATGATCAGACACAGGAGGAGCTGAGAGTCCTTCTGCAGAGGTGAAAACACAGAGCACAACCATCACAGCAGTTACCATGGTGAGCTGTTTCCATGGAAACAGCCACTTCATCTGCCTGCTGTTTCCATGGAAACACAGTGAAGAAAGAGACGGGGAGGATGCTGAGTGTTTTCTCGATGCAGTCTATGACCAGAATCAATAAAGAATTCATGAAAGTGATCATTCCCATCATTACATGTCATTCACATCAGTGTCTCCGTTGGTCGGAGCATAAACCCTTTCCACCAACGAAGACCGGGACGGACTCACTTCACCTTGTGACGCTTCTAAGAACTGGTTTGTGTCCCCACAGACTAAAAAGCCACTACACATCCAGTAGATCACTGTCAACATCTATAATCATCTCCGCTGTCCAAACAACGCTAGAACCAACGTCAAGCTCAACAGCAATAATAGCAGACCACATCGTTGTGATTGCTACAAACGCGGTTATATTTAAGAAGAAAGGTAATCACCACACACATTTTGATTCTTATTAACACTAGACATAAGATGCTAATGTGACTCTGCGTTAGCCACCTAGCACCAACTACACTGGTATCGATCACATTGCAGTTAAACAAGTACAATAAAAGAATATTACACAAATTTAATTTTTGCACATATTCTTATGGCTGATGGCAAGGTGGAGATCACCTGATGTCTGGGCAACCGATGATCTCACCACCAGTGGGACACGTTTGTTCTGGTTTCAGCAGAATTTCAGGTTCTAAATGACAAAGAGAGCATCTCTGGCTGTGATGCTGGACCTTACCTGATCAGTGATCAGTGCCTTACCACGTACAGACCGGGTTCATGGAGGGGTACATGTAAATCAGGATCAGCTATCCATAAGCTACCAGCTATCCATAAGCTATCAGCTGTCCATAAGATAACACAAACACATGAATGAATCGTATTTATGAACTATGAGCTCCTTCAGCCACACACATCATTCACTGCACCCTGAGTGAGTCTCAAACCTCAAACCGTTGAAATAATCAGATTTCAGTTCATCTTAAAAGGTTTTTGGATGCATTTACACTCTCTGATCTGTTCCACCATGTCAGTCAGAATTAATGGAATCAACATGAAGCCTGTATGGACAAGACGTTAGCAAACATCCCAAACACCAGGCAACACAAAAGTAACCATCACCGCAAACACCACCCTAAACACTCAACACCACCTTACACACCACCATCAACACTAAACACCACCTTAAACACCAAACAGTAGAGTCGACTGATTTCAGTGTTAGAGGAAATGCATTCCACAACTTCGGTGCGAGAACTTGAAAAGCATGGTCACCACGGGTTTTGTACTTGGATTGGGATTCTACAAGTAGTTTTAGTTGGCCAGACCTAAGAGCTCTGTTTGGGGCACATGGGTGAAGGAGATCAACAATATACCTGGGTGTTTGACCGCGTAAAGCCTTAAAAGTTAGCACCAATACTTTAAAGTGAACACGATAAGTGATCGAGAGCCAGTGAAGAGAGGATAGGACAGGAGTGATGTGGGATCCCCGGTTTGTTCCTGCTAAAAGGCGAGCAGCTGCATTTTGGACTGTCTGAATATGTTTTAGAGAGGATTGGCTTAAACAGGTAAGAAGGGCATTACAATAATCTAAACAAGATGAGATAAAAGCATGTAAAATCATTTCTAGTTCCACCTTGAATACCAGACATTTTAGTCTAGCTATAGTGCACAAACGGAAAAAACAAGAGCGTGTTAACTGGCTGACATGGCTGTCTAGTGATAGAGACTGGTCAAAAGACATACCTAGATTTCGAAGGCAGGGTTTAACCCAATCACTTAAAGGCCCAATATGCTGCTTAATGTAAGGTATCCATTTTGGGGGAGCAAGTATAAGAGCTTCTGTTTTGCTCGTATTTAATTGAAGAAAGTTGTGGGACATCCAGATTTTAATGGCCTGCAAACAGTCATTTAAAATTGATGGTTTGTTCCTCTCGTCAGGTTTGAATGAATAATATAATTGAATGTCATCAGCATACAAATGATATGACATCCCACTAAAACGGCTAATTATCTGACCCAGAGGCAACAAATATAGTGAAAACAGTATTGGACCCAGGACAGAACCCTGTGGGACATCACAAGACAGAGGGGCTGTCAGACATAAACTGGCCCAATGAAACAGACAACCTCCTGTGAGAGAGGTAGGATGAGAACCAGTCCAAGGCAGATCCTGAGATACCCACCAAATGCTTTAGCCTATCTAGCAGAATACCATGATCAAAAGCGGAGCTGAGATCAAGAGGTACCAATAATGAGCATTTCCCATCAACTGCCGCCATCAGAAGGTCATTAGTGACTTTAGTAAGAGCTGTTTCTGTTGAATGCAGTATACAAAAGCCAGATTGGAATGGATCATACATGCCATGTGCGTCTAGAGCAGCTGTAAGCTGCATGGCAACTACCTTTTCCAGAATTTTAGAAGCAAAGGGCAGTTTGGAGATAGGCCTATAATTAATTGGAAGGGTGGGGTCAAGATTTGTTTCTTCAGCAGAGGCTGGATTATAGCATGCTTAAAAAGAGTAAAAGGGAGAGATTTATCATGTCGACAATGGAGGGACAAATTGTTTTAAAAACATTAAAAACCAAGGATGGAGGGAGAAAATCAAAAGGGCCATGTGAGGGCTTAACTTTGTGCAACAAAGCTGTAAACTCCTCTAAGGAAACAGGGGAAAAGGAGTTTAAAATTGTGACATTAGGAGCACCAGCAGAGGGATGGTGAGATGATGGGGGGATCTCGGCTCTGATCCCGCTGACTTTATCAACAAAATATTTTAGAAAAGTATTGCAGTCAGTGTGAGAGAAAGCAGGCACTTGTGGAGTGGTAGGAGAGACTATAGCATTTATGGTATCAAAGAGAAATTTTGAATTTCTCTTGTTGGCTGAAATGAGGTTGGCAAAATATGCTGTTCTTGCAACCCTAATCATTTCATTGAGTTCTAATAACAAGTCTTTAAGATGCAGCCGGTAGACTTGTAGTTCAGTGGATTTCCATAAACGTAATCTTCTTACACTTATGCCTGAAACAGCGAACTGACTCGTTAATCCAAGGTGAGGATTTCACAGTAGATGGTTTTTTAGATTGAAAAAGCTGCACCAGGGTTTGCACATCATCACAGTCTGACAGACCATGTGGGTCAAATAAAGCAGTGAATTTTTCAGCTGTGTGTTCATTAATGATGCGCCTAGAATGACATGGACTTACGTGGCAGTAGATCAAGAGTACAAGACACCTCAAATAGGAGGAACATTTATGATCACTGACAAGGAAATCCTCAAGGCAAAAGTTGTGAATTGTTAGTCCATGCATAAAAACCAAGTCCAAAGTATGTCCAGTTTTACGTGTGGCCCCAGAAATATGTTGTCTAAAGTTAAACAATTTAGTCAACTCCAAAAAAGCAGAGGCAGCCTTACAGGTAACGTCATCAACATGAAAATTAAAATCCCCAACAATTAAAACCTTCTCCAGCTTTATAACTGAGGATAAAAACTCACTAAAATCAGATAGGAAGGGGCCAGGGGGGCCAGGAGGTCGGTAGATTACAATACAGTAAAATGGATTTAGACGGCCATCTTTAATCACAGTAAGTTCAAAAGAAGGAAATGTCTCAGAGCTGACTGACCGGCAGTCAAAATGATCTTTAAAAATCACAGCAAGACCTCCACCGCGGCCTGACAGCCTCGGTGTACTGATGGAGCTACAGTCTGAGGAGCAGAGTTCATTTATGGGTGAGTATTCAGAACACCTCTGCCAGGTTTCAGTGAGGAATAAAAAGTCCACATTTTCCCTAATGAACAGGTCCTGAAGAAGAAAAGTTTTGTTGTTAATGGAGCATGCATTTAACAGCCATTTTTAACAAAAGCTCAGTAGGGGGAGGTCCAGTAGAAGCCAGTGGCAGTGGTCGCAGGTGACAGGTGTTCACTCCCTGACGATACCTGCTCCTGTATGTTTGCTGTGTATTGAGAGTATAATTGATTATCACCGGGATGTTGTGATAAGTAGGGTAGATTGGGCCTGTCTGCCCTTCCATGCTTGAAGAGCTCGCTGCACATGCAAGTGGCACAGTTGAGAGAACTGGGATGGTTTGGCTGGAGAGAAACCAGTAGAAAGGGCTGGATCGTGAAACGTTGTCCTTGGATGTGGCAGCAGGGGGAGAGGGGGGTTTTGGAGTGGGAGAGTGCTTGTGAAACAGTCATGCTTGTGATCCACATCGGACCACATACTGAATGTTAGATGAAAGCATTTGGCTACCATGCTTATTTGGGTGAATCCCATCGCTTTTAAAGAGTGAGGAACGATCCCAGAACAGGTTGAAGTTCTCAGTAAACCAGGTTTAAGGCTCTGCACGTAGACTGTAGCCAGGTGTGCAGGTAGAGGACACGACTAAAACGATCTGATCCACGGCCGATCAAAGGAATTGGGCCAGAAACAAAAATGGATTTCCCACACTCTTTCAAGACATTAAAAAGAAGATTTAAATGACTTTTGGTGTGTTCAGATTCCCGCCATGATGTGTCATTTACTCCAATATGGACCACAATTCTCTCAATGGAAGTGGGAAGAGTGGGCAGAAGGACAAGGAGTTTATCCAGAATGACAGGAACTGTGGCACCGGGGAGACAGTGCATAATGACATTCCTGATTATAGAATCTCCAATAATTAATGTGTTGGGAGGGAAAAGAGGGTGGGGCGAAGGAGTGTGAGGGCCACCAGAGCAGGTTTGGTGATGATCGTCTGTCTCCCGCTGCATTGAGGACGGTGATTCACGCTGGAGAGTCTGCACAGGTGTACAGGGACGAGGAGCCTCAGCCTGGGGAAGAGTGCCTGAGCGCCTCGTGACGGCCTCCTTCAGCAGCCTGCGGCAGTTGTTCCTCGAGGAGGAGTGGCGAGGTTCCCGACCAGCACAGGCCACAGGTGGAGTAGAGTCAGCCGAGACATGAGGAGCCTCAGCCGGGGCAACAGTCGTCTTTTCCGCAGAAAACAGGATGTCGTTTGAGGCCTGTTTACAGGCAGCCTGGATGGAGGGGCCCTAGCCACAGGGCCAGCCACAGGCCACGGGGTACACAGCACACATTCAGGCCGTGAAAAGGAGGCATGGTGTCGGGAGCGGTGATTACCAGGTGGTACAGATGGTTTGGACATAGCTGAGGGGAAACAGCCATCGGACTCCGGGGATGCTGAAAGGGAGTGATGACCGGGGAGTGGAGGGAAGTCCTGATTGTCCAAGATTGCGAACTTGTTTGTCAGCTGAAGGGCCTTCGGCAAAGGCGGAGGACAGGCGAGTTTTCCACCCTGTTTATCCTTATGAGCCAGAGTTGCGGTGGTGGTGATAGCAGGACCCACGGTGACTAAGGAGTCCAGGATCCGCTCCTCATCTCTGATCTGGTAGAGGATGGATATTCTCCCCTCTAACTCTGAGATTTTCTGGGTCAGTTGGAGGCAGCCGTCACATCCGGATGGTGGGGTGAGTGGAGGCATGAATGTATTTAAGAAGGTTGCGACGTGTGCTGCATGAGTGTGCTGCCGAGCGTGCTGCCGCGTATACACTAAACACCACCTTAAACACTCAACACCACCTTAAACACTCAACACCACCTTAAACACTACCTTACAAACAGCTTTGCTTGACCTCGTGATGCCTCCATCAGGTGAAGAAAAAACAAGGATGTCACTTTTTGACCATTCGACCATTAGACCCAAGTTTTAATGTACCTGGACCGAGGGCTCTGAGATGAAGCTCCTCCTCTTCCTGTTTCACACGGAGGAATTTGGTTGGCTGAGACAGTCTGGGGCGGAGACAAGGCAGAGACGGAAGAGAAGTCATTGTTAAACACAAATTACATCAGCTTGTCTCTAGGTGTTTCAAAGCTGACGAATCAGCAGGCAAACTCCGATCACTAACTTCCTGTTTCCTGTTGTTTTTACCTGCATACACCTGTCCCCTTCGCCTCACACAGCATCTTTATCTCATCTCTCTCCTCCTCAGCATGCACATTAAAGTTCTTTTAATGTGAAAGCTTGTCCACATCACATCCTGCAGTGAGTTTAGAAACAGATTCTGCTACAGGAAGTGACACACACTCAACTTTACTGACACTGTGTGTGTGTGTGTGCGTGTGTGTGCGTGTTATATAATCATGTTTTATATAACGCACAGAGATAATCTACTCACATCACACACCCACACACACTTCACATGATCCTGTCGTCTATTCTGAGGGGGAGAGAGATAGACAGGTGTGACTGAGCCCCACAAGGTCACCATGAAGAAGAAGAGCATGTTCGATAGCTGAGAGTTTTAAACAGTCTGCACGAGCCAATCAGAGTCCTCTGTCCTCACCTGCAGACCCCGTCTGTCTCTCTGACTCACCTGTCTGTCAGTCTTCTTCTCTTTCCCAGTGGAAGCAGCAGAGTCTCGTCTGTGGGCTCTGTCTTCACCTGAACACTTTTGTTCAGCAGACAGACAGGTGTATGGAGAGAGACAGGCAGTTACAGAGAGAGACAGACAGGTGGTTGAACAAAAAAGAGCCAAAGGAAGGGAGAGACAGACAGACAGACAGACAGGTAAAGAAACACAAACACTGAGACAGAGACGGGTACAGAGAGAGACAGGGACACAGAGAGACAGGTACAGAGACAGACAGGAACACATAGAGACGGGTCCAGAGACAGAGAGGTACAGATAGAGCCAGGTACAGAGACAGACAGGGACACAGAGAGACGGGTACAGACACAGCCAGGTACAGAGAGAGACAGGGACACAGAGAGACAGGTACAGAGACAGACAGGAACACATAGAGACGGGTCCAGAGACAGAGAGGTACAGATAGAGCCAGGTACAGAGAGAGACAGGGACACAGAGAGACGGGTACACAGACAGACAGGAACACATAGAGACGGGTCCAGAGACAGAGAGGTACAGATAGAGACGGGTACAGAGACAGACAGGGACACAGAGAGACGGGTACAGAGACAGACAGGGACACAGAGAGATGGGTACAGAGACAGACAGGCACACAGAGAGACGGGTACAGAGACAGACAGGGACACAGAGAGACGGGTACAGAGAGAGACAGGGACACAGAGACGGGTCCAGAGACAGACAGGGACACAGAGACGGGTCCAGAGACAGACAGGGACACAGAGAGACGGGTACAGAGAGAGACAGGGACACAGAGAGACGGGTCCAGAGACAGACAGGGACACAGAGAGATGGGTACAGAGACAGACAGGAACACATAGAGACGGGTACAGACACAGCCAGGTACAGAGACAGACAGGGACACAGAGAGACGGGTACAGACACAGCCAGGTACAGAGACAGACAGGGACACAGAGAGACGGGTACAGACACAGCCAGGGACACAGAGTTGGGTCCAGAGACAGACAGGGACACAGAGAGACATGTACAGAGAGAGACAGGGACACAGAGACGGGTACAGAGACAGACAGGGACACAGAGAGATGGGTACAGAGACAGACAAGGACACAGAGACAGGACCAGAGACAGACAGGGACACAGAGACGGGACCAGAGACAGACAGGGACACACAGAGACAGGACCAGAGACAGACAGGGACACAGAGACGGGTACAGAGACCAGCAGACATTTTTCAATAAATAATCCTCATTTAAAGAAGTTTGACTTTAATTTAAACCGTGATGAAACTTTCAGTCATTTTAATATATGAAGTTCACCTGTGACAAAGGTGTGCAGAGCAGAGCGCCCTCCACTGGCTGCTGGTGGGATTCTTGAAATAACTAAACCAACACGGACACTTTTTCTAGTCATCTTTCAATATGTGAACTTTCCATCCAATTTTATCTTCATGGTTTGGCATATGTATGTGATTTTACACATAAAGGCCCAGAAGAACAAACTGAATAAACAAAAATAAATAAATAAATAAATAAAACTAATAAACAAAAAAAAACTTGCTACAGCAGGAAAAACACAATCAGTGGTTACCTGTCTGACTGGTTGCCATGGTGATATATGGTGACAGGTACAAGGGTGATAACTCTCTCTCCTCCCAGCCTATCGGGAAGCACCACCTCCTTACGCATATTAATGTCTGAGTATGGACAGCCAAAGGCACTGTGGAGGAGACAACAGAAACATGACTCAGCAGACAGAAAAATGACTCAGCCAAAAGAGATATGACTCAACAAAATGGACATGACTCAACCAAAAGAGATATGACTCAGACAAAAGAAATATGACTCAGCCAAAAGAGACATGACTCCACAGACGGGGACATGACTCAGCCAAAAGAGATATGACTCAGCAAAATGGATATGACTCAGCCAAAAGAGATATGACTCAGCAAAACAAAACATTACTCAGCCAAAGGACACATGACACACAGGGACATGACTCAGCACACAGGGACATGACTCAGCAAACAGAAATGACTAGTTCTGGATGCACTCTGGGTTTGAGTACCACACTCTGCATGGATACTGGACTTCCTCACAAACAGACCACAGACAGTTCTGATTGGTGGTCTCACCTCCTCTAGTCAAGTACTGAACACCGGAGCCACCCTGGGCTGTGTGCTCAGTCCCCTCCTGTTAACACTGAACACCCACGACTGAAACCCTGACATGGAGAGAACTCTGCTGTGAAGGTGGAGGACGAGACCACAGACATTGGCCGGACAATCAAACGACAATGAGAATTCACATCAGGAGGACATCGACTCTCTTACAGAGAGGAGCTCAGAGAAGAACCTGCTGCACCACAGAGCACCTGGACCATCAGACCACAGAGCACCTGGACCATCAGACCACAGAGCACCTGGACCATCAGACTACAGAGCACCTGGACCATCAGACCACAGAGCTGCTGGACCATCCGACCACAGAGCTGCCGGACCATCAGACCACAGAGCACCTGGACCATCAGGCGACAGAGCACCTGGACTATCAGAGCACCTGGACCATCAGACCACAGAGCTGCCGGACCATCAGACCACAGAGCACCTGGACCATCAGACCACAGAGCTGCTGGACCATCAGACTACAGAGCACCTGGACCATCAGACCACAGAGCTGCTGGACCATCAGACGACAGAGCACCTGGACCATCAGACCACAGAGCACCTGGACCATCAGACCACAGAGCTGCTGGACCATCAGACCACAGAGCTGCTGGACCATCAGACCACAGAGCACCTGGACCATCAGACCACAGAGCTGCTGGACCATCAGACTAGGGATCACACATACTTTCAGGGTGTATTCGTGTCTAAATGATGGTAAAGTTTGCAGTTTCGTGTTCTAATTTCTACGGCGCAAGATTAATGAAGTTATACCTTATCTTATCTTATCTTATCTTATCTTATCTAATGGCTTTTCATTTTGTTAAATGTGGATGCCTTGAAAAACACAATGCAGCATAGCTGAAATCATGACTCAGCAGGTGTATGTTTACCTGTGGTGTCCGGTATATTTGGCTCCTTTAATGTGTCCGACTCCTCTGCAGCCTGGAGTGGGACAAACACCCTGAGAGGGGGGCGACAGGGGGGACGAACCTGTCTCACACACACAGAGGACACATAAACACTGTTAGACTGACAGATAATGCTACTGCTAAGGTAAATCTGTGTCTAACTTGTCTGTCTCTAACCCATCTGTCTCTGTCCTGTCTGTCTCTAACCCATCTGTCTCTGTATGACCTGTCTGTCTCTAATCCATCTGTCTCTGTCTGACCCGTCTCTCTCTGTCTGACTTGTCTGTCTCTAACCCATCTGTCTTTGACCTGTCTGTCTCTGTCTGACCTGTCTGTCTCTGACCCGTCTGTCTCTGTATGACCTGTCTGTCTCTCTCTTATCCGTCTGTCTCTGTCTGACCTGTCTGTCTCTAACCCATCCGTCTCTGTATGACCTGTCTGTCTCTAATCCATCTGTCTCCGTCTGACCTGTCTGTCTCTAACCCATCTGTCTCCGTCTGTCCTGTCTGTCTCTAACCCATCTGTCTTTGACCCATCTGTCTCTGGCTGACCTGTCTGTCTCTAATCCATCTGTCTCTGTCTGACCTGTCTGTCTCTAACCCATCTGTCTCTCTCTGACCTGTCTGTCACTGACCCGTCTCTCTCTGTCTGACTTGTCTGTCTCTAACCCATCTGTCTTTGACCTGTCTGTCTCTGTCTGACCTGTCTGTCTCTAAACCATATGTCTCTGTCCTGTCTGTCTCTAACCCGTCTGTCTCCGTCTGACCTGTCTGTCTCTAAACCATCTGTCTCTGTCCTGTCTGTCTCTAATCCATCTGTCTCTGTCTGACTTGTCTGTCTCTAACCCATCTGTCTTTGACCTGTCTGTCTCTGTCTGACCTGTCTGTCTCTCTCTTATCCGTCTGTCTCTGTCTGACCTGTCTGTCTCTAATCCATCTGTCTCCATCTGTCCTGTCTGTCTCTAACCCATCTGTCTCTGTATGACCTGTCTGTCTCTAACCCATCTGTCTCCGTCTGACCTGTCTGTCTCTAACCCATCTGTCTCTCTCTGACCTGACTGTCACTGACCCATCTGTCTCTGTCTGACCTGTCTGTCTCTAACCCATCTGTCTCTGTCTGACCTGTCTGTCTCTAAACCATCTGTCTCTGTCCTGTCTGTCTCTAATCCATCTGTCTCCGTCTGACTTGTCTGTCTCTAACCCATCTGTCTTTGACCCATCTGTCTCTGTCTGACCTGTCTGTCTGTCTCTAATCCATCTGTCTCCGTCTGTCCTGTCTGTCTCTAACCCATTTGTCTCCGTCTGACCTGTCTGTCTCTAACCCATCTGTCTCTGCATGACCTGTCTGTCTCTAACCCATCTGTCTCTGTATGACCTGTCTGTCTCTAACCCATTTGTCTCCGTCTGACCTGTCTGTCTCTAACCCATCTGTCTCTGTCTGACCTGTCTGTCACTGACCCGTCTCTCTCTGTCTGACTTGTCTGTCTCTAACCCATCTGTCTCCGTCTGACCTGTCTGTCTCTAACCCATCTGTCTCTGTCTGACTTGTCTGTCTCTAATCCATCTGTCTCTGTCTGACCTGTCTGTCTCTGACCTGTCTGTCTCTAACCCATCTGTCTTTGACCTGTCTGTCTCCGTCTGACCTGTCTGTCTCTAACCCATCTGTCTCTCTCTGACCTGTCTGTCTCTCTCTGACCTGTCTGTCACTGACCCGTCTCTCTCTGTCTGACTTGTCTGTCTCTAACCCATCTGTCTCTGACCTGTCTTTCTCTCTCTGACCTGTCTGTCTGACCTGGGGGGGGTTCCAGTGGGTGTCCTGTTCGCTGACACCAGCCGACAGGATGAAGGTCACAGAGGTCGCTGTCACACCAGACGTCAAACTGCTTCGACCAGCCGTCGTAATGAACCTGCAGGTAAACACACCTGGTTACATCATCGCATGACATGACATCACACAGGTACAGTTACAGGCACAGGCCTGGTTCAGACTGCACGATGTTTGTGTCGTTGACGATGGTCACCGCGTCGGATTTAACGATCACGCTGCCAGAAACTCTTTCCATGTCGGGTGACTGGCCAGACTACACGTATGACCCCGACCAATCACGGCTCGTCTAATCTCACGCACGAGTTCAGACGTCATTGGGAGGCGGGTGAAGCAGCTGTCAATCAAACTGTGGACGCGCTATAACATTAAAAGTAAGACGCGGAGTGAACTTCAGCCCGTTCAGCCCTCACTGATCCGTCTCCTGGGCTCCTCTTCAAACATGACTTTAACCTCTGATCTGGAATCAGTAACGATGAGCGTGTTCCTTCAGTTAGGAGCCAGATGATCTGATGACAGCACAGCAGCTACTCCGGCTGATGAAGAGCTTCCACTGTTTCTCGCCAACATTTGTCTTTTTTGACTCGTCCACGTCCCTCAAGGAAATGTCAAACAGGAAGAGGTACTGCTGCCACAGCTCAATCAACATTTCCTCTCTTCACGGTCCATCTGACAGCAGCGCCCTCAGCATCCCTCCTCCTCCTCCTCCTCCTCCTCCTCCTCCTCATGGTCACCTGACTGCGCTCTGGAGAGAGCACCTGATTGGTCAATGCTCAGGAACATGTCATGGGAGATGTCTGTCACGCTCGTCTCTGCGTCGCAGCGCGTCAGGTCGTGACACGTCAGCGTGTCACAGTACTCGAGTCCAGACGCCGCCTGTCGCTCACGGACGGCCATGACGCTGGTCATTTTCAGCCACACCTAAACCTCCTCAGAACCGGGCTAAACTCGTGGAGTCTGATCCAGGTCTTAGACGATTCACAGTACCTTCACCCTGTAGTCCTCTGTAGCTGTTACCGTGGCAACACGGATCAACATGGGGTTCCTCCTGTCAACCGCCTCCAGTTTCTGGTTCACCTGGAAACCATGTGGAGCTCTCTGATTGGACAGAGACAAAAACACACCTGTTGATTAGCACATGCAGTTTACTGATTGGACCTTAGAGATGTTCTCCACCTTCTCCTTCTCTCCCTCCGTCTTTCACATTTTAAAGACTTATTTCCTTCTTCAGCTTCTTGTTTCCTTTTTCACCTCCTCCTCCTCCTCTTCCTCAATGCTTTCATGCCTTCTGCACCAGCTTGTTTCCTTTTCCACCCCCTTATTTCCTTCTAAGCCCCCTCCTTTCCCTCTACACCCCCTTGTTTAATTCTCTACCTCCTTGTTTCCTTCTCCACCTCATTCCATTTTTCCTTCACTACCTACTTCCTTCCTTTTCTACCTCATCCTTTCCTTCTTCGACCCCTTGTTTCCTTCCCTACCTCCTTGCTTTCTTCTCCATCTCTTTCGTTCCTTCTCGACCTCCTTCCTTATCTACTTGATCCTTTTTTCTCACCTCCTTATTTCATCCTCTACCTCCTTGTTTCCTTACCAGTGTGAACACTGAACTGGGAGCAGCGGTGGAACCAGTTTCCAACAGGTATTCTTCCCAAACAAAGTTCTCTGGGTTGGGATGACCTAAAAAACAAAAGTACCGATTAACCAGAAGTACTCAGAGTACTTCAGACTACCACAGGGAAAGTATTGAGTGCGTACTGTAAGTACCCTGTGGAGCGGTCAGAGGTCGTCCCTGCTCTTCACACCAGCCCACAGGATGGATGTACGGACTGCTGCTGTCACACCTGGTCGATCGATCAATACAACCATCGATGCATCAGTACACAGAGTCTGAACAATACATCACTCGATTCACTTCAGCTTTTTTTATACAGCGCCAAATCACAACAGACGCCGTCTCAGGACACTTGGACGACTAGATGCCTGAGCCAAAATGGTGGAAAAATACCGTAGGTATAAATGGGCATGGCCTCATCAATCAGATTGATCCAGTTGCTACTGATAGATTGAAGATGTAAAAATGAGACATTAAATTAAATGTAACATTAAAAAATAGAGTATCAGTGCATGTAACACATACTGAAAAGAAAAGTACGAGGCGGCACGAGACACTGTGTGTTTGACAGCTTCAGTCAGTGTGTACAAACACAGTACTAAACAGTACTAAACAGTACAAGTACTGTGTACAAACACACTGAAACAGTACTAAACAGTACTAAACAGTACAAGTACTGTAGCTCCATCTGCTGGCAGACATCGCAACTGCACCATTTACTGCAAATATAACTATACTATGGTACAAGTGCTGATACTACTGCTGATAGTAGTGCTGCTATGACTACTGCTACTGATACTACAACTACTACTACTACTACGCATATTAATAGTATTAGTTAATACTACTAATAGTAAAGATACTGCTACTACTGCTAGTACTATTACTACAACGATTATTACCCTGACTGTATGTACTACTGCTAGTCACTGTGGGTAATTTGCCCTGCCTTTGACCTGTCTGTCTGTCACCTGTCTGTCTCACCAGTAGTCGTATGTGTCATCCCAGTTGTCGAAGTGAACCAGGAAGTGGTCCTCAATGACGTCAGTGACGGAGGCGACACAGACCAGTCCGGGGTTCTTCCTGTCAACCGCCTCCAGCTTCATCCCCACCCTGAACCCACAGCTCTGACAGACAGACAGGCAGAGAGACAGACAGGTGAACAGGTGCATAGGATGACACTACAGTATGTAGTCAGACAGACGGGCAGGTGAACAGACAGACAGGAAGGTGAACAGACAGACAGGCAGGTGAACACACAGACAGGAAGGTGAACAGACAGGTGTGACCGGTGAACAGACAGACAGGCAGGTGAACAGACAGGCAGGTGAACACACAGACAGGTGTGACCGGTGAACAGACAGACAGGCAGGTGAAGGGACAGACAGGCAGGTGAACAGACAGACAGGTGTATACAGACTGCAGTGTGACCGGTGAACAGACAGACAGGCAGGTGAACAGACAGACAGGCAGGTGAACACACAGACAGGCAGGTGAACAGACAGACAGGTATATACGGACTGCAGTGTGACTGGTGAACACACAGACAGGCAGGTGAACACACAGACAGGCAGGTGAACACACAGACAGGCAGGTGAACAGACAGACAGGTGTATACAGACTGCAGTGTGACTGGTGAACACACAGACAGGCAGGTGAACAGACAGACAGGTATATACGGACTGCAGTGTGACAGGTGAACAGACAGACAGGCAGGTGAACACACAGACAGGCAGGTGAACAGACAGACAGGTATATACGGACTGCAGTGTGACTGGTGAACAGGGTTGGCGGAGCAGCATGAGAGCCTGTGGATTGAAGGTAGAGCGGCCAATCAAAATCTGTCTCACTGTGACCTGTGGGAGAGAGAGAGAGACAGCATGATGTTACCTGTGTCCAGTGGTTACCAATGAGGGGGCAGGCCTATCTGTACTCACCTTTGGGTGGGTGGAGCTTGTGGTTATTGTCTTTACACCAGCCTGCCGGTCTGATGTCTGCTGAGTCAGCGTTTACCCAGAAGTCGTAGCACTCTGAGTAACCATCGATATGGAGACGGAGCCTGCAGCCAATAACCTGACACAGAGAGAGACAGACAGGAGACTCACCTGACCAATCTGTGTGTGTGTGTGTGTGTGTGTGTGTGTGTGTGTGTGTGTGTGTGTGTGTGTTACCTCGGCAATTGTCAGCACACAGAACATGGAGGGGTGCAGCGGGTCGATACCCTCCAGCTTCATCCCAACTTTAAAACCAGTTCTCCTACTGGGAAAAGACTGGGACTGACAGACAGACAGGTGGCAGAGAGACAGACAGACAGATCAGATCAATAACATTCATTGACCAGGTTGGTGATTTTAGTCAACATTTCTACTGTTTCAGTTTTTGTTTTGTTGCAGCTGAACTTTGATGTGTGTTCACGACTTTTATCAGCCAATCCAAAGACGGGACACAGACTCACGATGGCTGAAAGATGATTGGACTTTAGTTTGTGCAGGTGACCAACATGAGAGAAACTCATTGGTCCAAACTTCAGCATCTCAGCGCGACGCAAGCTTTGAGATCAAAACAATCTGTTCAAAATGTAGTGCTGCTACAGGCCAGAGGCCAACCAATCAGAACACGTCTCCATTCAAACCAATAAGAAGACACCTACAAACTACCCCATCAGAACACATGTCCAAACCCACCAATCAGAGCAGCACCTATAATGAGTACAGCTGCAACGCTTTGTAAGCTCCATTTGTCGATAAAGTTTACATTAAAAGAGTCTTGACTGAGTGTGTCAGCTGTTTGGAACGCTGCAAACGTGTGTTACCTGTGTGTGTGCGTGTTACCTGTGTGTATGTGTGTTACCTGTGTGTGTGCGTGTTACCTGCGTGTGTGTGTGTGTTACCTGTGTGTGTGCGTGTTACCTGTGTGTGTGCGTGTTACCTGTGTGTGTGTGTGTTACCTGTGTGTATGTGTGTTACCTGTGTGTGTGCGTGTTACCTGTGTGTTACCTGTGTGTATGTGTGTTACCTGTGTGCGACCTGTGTGTTACCTGTGTGTGTGCGTGTTACCTGTGTGTTACCTGTGTGTGTGTGTGTTACCTGGTTAAACAGTGACACAGGAGCAGCTTCAGCTTTCTGTTCGTTCAGGTACTGCTGCCAGGACCAGGATCGTCTCTTTATGCTCACTGAACACACACACAAACACACACACTGTTGTTACCATGGTCACAACACTGTCATGACCTCTTAACCACTGTAGCTAACTGCTAACTGCTAACATGTCCGTCAGTCACATTAGTTCCTGGAGGCTGGAGAAAAGCACCGGGAACGTCTTTGTGGACTTCTGGAACCTCCTCAGGGACCAGAACGTCCTCCATTACTGCAGAACCTTTTCAAGAACCTTTCATGAACCCTGGAACATTTTCAAGCATTTCACAAATATTCTCAAGGACCCATGGAGGATATCCACCAGCTCCTCAGTTATCAGGGTGCTTGACGGGGTCCCAGAGGCCCTTGAGGATGTTCCACGGGCCCTGGAAGAGCTTTCGGGGGTCTTGAAGAGTGTCTGAGGATGTTCTCTAAGGTTCTGGAGGAGGTTCAAACGGTCAATGAAGAGGTTCGACAAGTCCGTCAGTGAGTCCTGTTGCCATCATTGACTGCAGTTTAGCAAACAGAGCAGCTGACATGGAGCCAATCAGAGAGCAGGATTTCACCCGTGTTGAATCTGTACAAATGTAAACAGACGTGTTTTTTTTCTATTCTGTATCTTATAAATTTTTCTGTTTTTATTTTTTGACCTTTTCATGTCTGCGCCTGCTTTGTGGAACCTGCCGGCAGTGGCGACTCAATTTCCTCAGTGTGGGATCAATAAAGTCTTATCTTATCTTATCTTATCTTATCTTATCTTATCTTATGTGGAGCAGCAAGTGGGGTTTTGTGTGTGTGTGTGTGTGTGTGTGTGTGTGTGTGTGTGTTACCTTGAGTGCTGCTGACTTTGTTCTTCATCTTCTCTTCTTCTTCTTTGGTTCTTTTCTGATCAGACAGGAAAAACAGATGTGAATCTACGGCAGCCTGGAGGTGTCTCTCTCTTTCTCACACACACACACACACACACTCACACACATATCATCAATCACTAACGATCATAATTATTATTGATTGATTTATCCAATATTGTTATTTTATTCCTTTTTATTTTCTTTGGTCTGATTTTTCTCTGAAATGTTTTAATGAGCACATGAAGCGTTTTGTCTCTTTGACAGTTTAAATAAAGTTTATTGTCGTGTCGAGCAGTAAGGAGCCCTTTAGTGACTTGGCCTCATCGTGGATCAAGAACTCGTTTCAGGGCCAAATATGACGGACTTTCTGATTTTCTGGATCGACTGACTCTTGAACCGATGAACTGATGAACCGTTTCACCTCAACATGTTCTAACAGTGTGTTGTTGAGAGCGTTCACATGGAAACTGGACCTGAACCTGGTCTCAGGCTCATCCAGGATCTGAACCGAGGACGCAGAGTTCACTACAAGCTGACGCCGTGCTGGAAAAGCCCTGAAACCAGAAAGCGTCACCCTTCAGCTTCACGTTCCCTCTGACATCTGCTGCACATCAGCCGCAGACAGCTGATCAGACATCGCTGTGACACACAGAGCGAATGATCGATCATAGGCGATCCACATAGACACAGAGAACAGATTATGTTTGTGTTCTTCAGCCAAGAAAATGACCAACAAACACTCATCATCATCTTCATCACGGCAGGAAACGACTCCATTGAACCGACACACACAGACACACACACCCACGCACACACAGGAAATCCCCACACTGTCCCTTCAAAATAAATGTCAGTGTGGAGTTACAGAGTCTGATTTGATCAGGTGATCGAAGTGATTCATACAACCTGATTCATGAACATCAGACAAATCAATAAATCTCTGTCTGAATACTGCAGAACAATATGATGCACTTCAAACACTGCTGCTGTTCACTCTACAGCTACATAACAAAATATCACCACAGACTGGTTGATTAGATTTTGCATTGATAATCAGATCAATGAGTGTGTGTGTCTCTGGAAAAAAAGGGAATACAGAGTACAATACTATAAGTAATTCAACACTTATACGTGTGTGTGTGCGTGTGTGTGTGTGTGTGTGTCAGGCTGAACAACTGCTGTTATTTGGGTCACAACCCAAACCATTATTGTGAAGGTCTGACCGGAAGTATTCGAGCTGACAGGTTGAATCAGGAAACAACAAACAGAGCAGAAATCCGGCGGTGATCCGCGGGTCTCTCCGTCGGCCTCCGAGCTCCTGTGAGCGACTTGAGCAGCAGCAGAGAGCCGCTGAGAGGAGCCGGAGGTCCGGACAGAGAAAGGAGCGAGAAACCGGAACCGTTTAAGATCGTTTAAACTGCGCTTACCGTCTGTGATGATCCGCCTCACTCTGCTGACAGCTACACAACACGGAAATAACGAAGCAGGGAGCTCACTGCGCATGCGCCCAGGAGAGAGAGAGCGAGAGAAAGGAGAGAGAGAGAGAGAGATTTTTAACACAGCCTTTATTTATCGCTGGTTTATAGCTGCACAAATACAACAATGATCACCAAATGAAAAATACTACATTAAAAAAGAAAGTCCCCCCCATGTTAATGAAATAGGATAAATATACACTCACTACATGAGCCAGTCACTGAAAACAAGGATTTCTTCTTTTACAGAACACAAAATGTTGTTAAAACACCAGAGCTGTAAACCAAAGAAGATCAGTGTTTGCTTTGTAGAAGTTAAAATCGATCAGCAGTCTGGCTTTGATCATGCTAATTGTTAATAGTTTTGGTTCGATGACCCTGTCTTCCTTCACCTTCCTCTTCCTGCTCATGTATATTGCCATCTTTGCCGTTCCTAAAACAAAATTTAGAGACTGGCACTTTTCTTTCTGATGGCGAGTGTAATTAAAACCAAAAATAAAAGCCTGCTGATTAAAATTCTCTCCACACATGGTAAAAACAGTTTTTAAAAACAGAAACAGGGTTAAAGCCTCTCTCATGTGCAAAACGGAGCTGCAGACGACGATGCCATGGAGGATCCTCCATTGGAGATCTGCATGCTTCCTGGATAAGGGAGGTTTGACATCTGGGGACAGTTCCAGATGTCTCCTTCATGGTGTGTCTGTCTGTCCATTCAGTCTGTTTCTGTTCACTGTCTACCATGAGTCTATAAAATGTTTTTCCAGAGACGGACTCCAGGGAGACGGGCTGCACCGGCTCCAACAGGGGGCCAACGAGCTCCTCCAGGTCCGGGAGCAGGCAGATGTGTGGGAAAGGGTCCTCATGGTCCGGGGTCAGCTGGCCTGCGTGGTAGTCCTCCAGCATTGAGCACTGGTGTCCGCTCAGTTTGTGTTTCCAGTGCTGGAGGAGCTGTTCTGTCAGTCTGGCTGACCTGATGTTTAACTTTGCCGTCAGACGTTGGGTCTCCTCCAGCCTCGGTCCAGCCAGCTCCACCACCTGACCCAGTGTCAGGACCCCGGCCTCCTCCAGCCTCCCGGACAGGGCGGTCCCTCCCCAGGCGGGCCCCTCTAGCTTGGTCCCGTGCAGGACAGGTTCCTGCAGGAGCCAGTGCATCGAGCCCGCCTCCTCTCTCTTCTTCTGCAGCAGGTTGTAGACTTAAAAAACACTCTGATAGAAACCAGGCATGACACTGGTGTTCATTAAAAACAAATTAAAACTAAGGCCCAGGCTATTAAAGTGGAGCAGAAGGCACCGGGCTAACTGTCTCCACAGAACGTCCTCTGACCCCGTTAGTAACCTCTGTATTGGATTGGAGACGGAAAGCAGCCCCCCGACTGGCCAGATGAATGAGGCCCTGCCCCCCCTCTTCCTTTGGCAGAAAGAGGACGCTCTGTGGGACCCGGTGCATCCCACCCCCCCAAAAAAGTCGACTAAAAGCCTTTGTACCTCTGTCAGGAGAGAGGCTGGAGGATCAGTGCAGGCTAGTCGGTGCCACATGGAGGACGAGACCAGGTTATCAATGACTAGTACGCGACCTCTGGAGGACATCTTACGTGAGAACCAATTCCACCTACAGAGGCGCCCCCTTACCTTCTCTACCACATCATCCCAATTTTTCTTTTTGTGGGTCTCGTCTCCCAGAAAAACCCCGAGGTAATGTACCCCTCCCTTCCTCCAGACGAGGCCTCCAGGCAGCTGGAGATGATCCCGCAGCCACTCTCCAACCATCAGAGCCTCGCTCTTCCCCCAGTTTACCTTCGAAGAAGAGATAAAACCTAAGTCATGTACAGTATCAGTTAAAAAGTCAACATCTCTTTGTGTGTTTAAAAGTACAACAAGATCATCTGCGTAGGCCGACAGTTTAACAGATACCGGGCACTGGGGGAACTTCACACCGTGAAGGTTTTCTTAACTTGTGGAGCAGAGGCTCAAAGGCCAGAGTGTACAACATACCTGAGAGAGAACAGCCCTGCCTTACCCCTCTCTGGACGCCGAATGGGGCACTCAGTCCACCGTTTATCTTCAGGACACTGGAGACGTCAGCATAGAGAACCTGGATCATAGATCATTCTTGGTCTATGGAAATAAGACCAACATCAATACCCAATGAGCTAGAGACATCCAAAACATGCCGAATGAGAGTGATATTATCACTTATTAACCTGCCGGGCACACAGTAAGTTTGGTCACGATGGATGACCCCACTCATCACCTCTCTGAGTCTGGAGGCCAGAGCCTTGGAGAGGATTTTATAGTCGGCACACAGCAGAGAGACAGGTCTCCAGTTCCTCAGCTCCTGCAGATCACCCTTCTTTGGCAGCAAGGTGATCACTGCCCTCCTGCAGCTCAGCGGCAGTCGTCCTTTATTCAGACTGTCCTGAAAAACCTCCAACAGGTCTTCACCGATCACTGACCAGAAAGATTTATAAAATTCTGCCGGTAGTCCGTCAATTCCAGGAGCTTTGCTGTTTGCCAGGCCCATGAGAGCAGTGTACAGCTCATTCACGGACAGCTCTGCGTCCAACACTGCATTGCTGTCGGCCTCCACCTGAGGGAGTCCAGTATAGAATTCTCCAGCCAGCTCCACGTCCTCTACAAGTTCCTTTTTAAAGAGTTCTTTGTAGAAGTTGGTGGCGTATCTACGTAGCTCCAGAGTGTCTGTGATTGGAGATCCGTTACTGGATTGCAGAGAGTGGATGACCTTTCTCTGACCGTTCTTCCACTCCAGACCAAAGAAGAAACGAGACGGGGCATCCATTTCAGAGGCGCTCATGAACCGTGACCGGACCAGAGCGCCCTGTGCTGTCAGGTCCAACAGGTTGTCTAAGGCAGCCCTTTTGGATTTAAGGGCTTCAATATGCCCTTGATTTCCCGTAGAATCAGCTACATTCTGTAGTTCTACCACCTCGGTCTCCAGATCCTGAAGAGATCTGGTAATGTGCTTGGTGACATTGCGAGTATACTGCTGACAAAACTGTTTTATTTCACTCTTTCCGACATCCCACCACTGCTGCACTGAGGAAAAGGAGGATTTGTTCTCTCTGTGTAAAACCCATAAATACTCGAAAGCTTCTCTAAAAGATCTGTCATGTAAGAGCCCAGTATTAAAATGCCAATATGCACTGCGTACTTTCACATTTTGGATATAAAAGGAGCACTGAACAAGACAA
This sequence comes from Chaetodon trifasciatus, assembly GCA_037975065.1. Lineage (NCBI taxonomy): Eukaryota > Metazoa > Chordata > Actinopteri > Chaetodontiformes > Chaetodontidae > Chaetodon > Chaetodon trifasciatus. The sequence goes on along the minus strand of JBBMOE010000102.1, from coordinate 100,298 downwards.
TGATCAGAAAGGCCAACAGGAATGATCTGACACGCTTTAAAAATATTAAAATGATGTTTAAAACAGTAAAATTGATCAAGTCTGGCCAATGATAGTGAGTTGTCTCTGGAGTGACTCCAGGTGTACTGCCGGTCCGTCCTGTTAAAACCTCTGAAAACATCTTTCAGCTCGCAGGTTTCGATGAGACGCTTGAGTCTGGCAGATGAAGCGGGATGAGGCTCCAGGTGATTCCTGTCTAGTTTGGCGTTTTCTGTGCAGTTAAAATCACCTCCCAGAAACAAGAACTCATCAGTGCAATTGTGAAGAACATCAAATAAAACCTTTAAAAAACTCATTCTGTCAATGCTCCAAACTGGAGCATAAACAACAATAAAAACCATGTTGACATTTTCGTACTGTGCTTTTACTTTTAAAATGTGACCACACATGATCTCCTCCACCTCCACAGAACAGGGAGTGAAGCCCCTCGAGAAGAGCAGCCCGACTCCACCACTGTTGGACAGTTTGTGGCTTAGAAAGACTTGTCCAGGCCACTCCTTCCTCCACTCCCTTTCATTCACAGTGTCACTGTGGGTCTCCTGCACAAACACCACATCTAGTTTTTTAATTTCGAACAGTTTGAACAGAGAAGCTCTTTTTGGTTCAACGAACCAAGAGTTAACATGTCCTGCATGTCTACCACTATCTCTTTTGTTTTCTCACAAGACCTCTGTTCGCCCAGCGAGTCTGACCCGGGCCGCGTGTCAAACGAGGCCGAGCGGTCCGCGGGCCACCCCGCGGCCCCGCCGGCCGACGGAGCCATGACCTGGTCCACGGCCCGGTCAGCCACCGGACCCGCGAAGCGCTCCGCGGCCTCAGGGCAGGACCGCACCAAATGTCCCTCAGCACCGCAACCAAAACATTTCACATTTTCCGAAGAAGCAAACATGATATAGTTAAAACCTTCGACCTTAAAGCTGAAGGTTAGGTTCAGCTCCTTCGTGCTGTCTTTCAGGATCATGAAAACTTGTCTCCTGTGACAAACTACATGCTTCAGCTTGGGAGACTTACAGCCCAGCAGGACCATCTTAATGGGGGACACTAGCTGTCCATAGCACGACAGCTCTTTAACCAACTCCTCGTTTTTAGTGGCATTTGAGAAAATTATCTTTTTTGCTGGACTAACCAGCGGGAGCACGGGGGTGAACGTGTCATGGATCACAACGCCATGTTCAACCAGTCTTTCCACTTTCGACACATCGTCCAGAAAGATGACGATGGCGCTGTTCATCCGAGAGGCAGATTTGACGCTTTCAAAACCCACGACCTCTCCAACAGCACAGCCGGCCTCCTCCGCTGAACAGCCGACAGTCGGTGGTGACTTCACCGCATGCCGGCGGGTCAGCTTCTCCAGCTCCACCTGACTACTGACAACGGGCATGGTGCCCGACTGCCAGCACCAGCACCGAACCGAGCCAAACAAGACTCCAACTAACCCAAAACCAACTGATAACTAAAGCAAGAAATCAACACATTCAAAACCCAAAACAGAAAGAAAAATAGCAAAGTTAGAAAACTTACTCACGACTTCTTCCACTCACTTAATCGGATCCTGAAGGAGGAGAGGATCCTTCAGAACCTCAGAGAATTCAACAGGACACTTCTGATTGGTTAGTCTAAAAACATCTTTCTATTTTTTTCTCTTCAGTACGAGCACCGCCTGTACAGGAGGCAGCGTGAGAGGCCCGCAGTTCAGACGGTCAATACTGATGATAAGAAGCACCGATCCTAACTTGTAGCATACCAGAATGACGGGGAGAAACTCAGCTGAAAGCCTCTACCAAGCACTGCCACCCGAACGAAACATAATTCATGCCCCAAGAAATTATATGGGCATGTGACGAAAACACAGAAATAGCGTATGTCCACTTTAGCGCGTCTGCTGATTTCCCCACGTCACGCAAACCCCTCCCGTGAAATATTGATTCTTTTATATATCTACCAAGATCAATCATGAATCAATCAAACCTAACAAATACGAAATAAATAAACAAAAATACATCGCGTTTTTACTTGTGCGATGGTGTAGTGGTACCCGCCGCCACACTGCCAGCAACCATTAAATGCATCCGACTTTACGCTAGACTTGCGATTTACCATTCGATATAAAGCCCGCCTCCAGGTCAAGGGCGCCGGTAATACTGGAGTCTATGAGAGCTAGCAAACTTTTTTATCGTTTACGAGCAGAGACAGCTTTTCATTGGTGCATGAAAATGTGCCTCTAGTTCGCACCTCTGTGCGCCCAGACCAATGGCATTGTTTTCCAATTTTTTATTCATAGCGTGATTGGACAATTCATTGAGTCAATCACGTGATTCAAGGAAGGAAAACTCGGTTGTTTCTCTACGTGAAACTCCATTTTTTCGTCGGTTGGATGAGGACAAGACAAGGGTGAAGGATTTGGGACCCGACTGTCCGGATTTAAACATTTCACAGCAGACTACTGATCATGGGAGGACATGCACACGAAGCTGGCTTTGTGTGGTCATGACGAGAGAGAGTTCTGATAACCCCGGGATATTCTGTGGCTTGGTGGACTTTGTTGCCTCACTTGACAATGCCTTGAAAGAGCACCTGGAGAACGCGACTGTGTTTAAGGGGACATCAAAGACGGTCCAGAATGAGCTCCTTGACTGTATGCTGTCTGTTGTGAGGGTACAGATCATCAAAGAAGCCCAGAAAAGTGATTTTCTGTCAATCCAGGCAGATGAGACGATGGACATTAGCACCCAGAACCAACTTGTGTTTGTGCTTTGCTACATTGATGACAGAAACGGTGCAGGAGAGATTTTTTTAATTCATTCCGCTGCAGTCAGCAAATGCTGAGTCCATTGCTACTGCATTGAGTGAACGTGTTAGTGGAATCCTTCCTGAACAGTAAGGTAAACTCATCTGCCAGGCATATGATGGAGCCAGTGTTATGAAGGGGTGCCACTTCAGGTGTTCAGCAAAGAATACAGGATGAGTACCCAAATGCCCACTTCATCCACTGCTATGCACATCAACTAAACCTCATAATGCAACAGACTACCTCTCACGTTTCTATTTTTTTTTCTTTTTTTTTCTGATCTTGGTGGTTTTTCAAGTTTTTTTTCAAGATCTCCCAAGCGGACCAGTGTCCTTGATGAAGGAGTGGCTCACAGATTGTCGACATCCAGCAACGTGAGATGGAACTTTCACAGACGGGCCGTCAATACTGTGTTTGAGCACAGAGAAGACCTCATTGAATGCTTCAGGAGAATTCTTTCTTCAAGTGGCTTTGATGACAAAAGAGATCAAACTTCCTCTATGCCAAGCTCTAGAAGAGAAACATTGATTCTGTTCACATCAATGGAAGCATTCAGCAGTTTCAGAAGGACATACAAAAAATAAGGTATTATTATTATCTTCTATATCAGCCATAAATAGTAATAATAACGCTAATCAAAATAAGTCTTATTCACAGAGATTCGATCAACGAAATGGTGGTGGAACAAAGCAGTGGCTCGGACCAGCCAAGGAAGCGCCGGGCTCTCGGGGAAGAAGACCACAGTAGCATTGCTGCAGAGGTGAGTCTCTGTTGTAGAAATTAGTTGTCAGTGTTTCAGTGCAGTCTTCTACGTTAGTCCTCAAAACATTAGACGCCACCTACCCTTTAATGGGTCTTTGTTTTTTTCTGTACATTTTGTAATAGAATTGGACATTCAGAACCACCATCACTACTATTATGTAGTTGTGGAAAAACCAACAGAAATTACCAGTGATGTTTGGTTACCTGTGTATTTATTATGATCCCAAGTTTACGCATTTCACAGTAATTTATCATACACGGCTGCAATCGAGTGGCCATTAATAGTAGCTACAAAACATTGATTTATTCTATTTTCACAGCAGATTTATGAAGTAGTTGTTGTTACGACCTGGCAGTGTGTTTCTTCCTTGTGTTTCCCTCTCCTTTTCCCCAGTGTAGATTGTGTCTGTCTGTCTTCCCCTGTCTGTGCAGCTGGGTGTGTCTCTGCACCTGGCCAGCTCCGCCTTCACCGGCATCTCATCACACTGATGAGGCACAGCTTATAAAGAGAGAGCTCTCTCCTAACTGTCGCCGGATTGTTCCAGTCTCTTTCCTCCTTTCCTGGCCTGGTTGTGACATCAGTATATTGAGTACTTTCTCTCCCTCCTCTCCATTCATGAGTGTGCTAATGTGCTTCTTATGTTCCACCACTTAATGTGTGTTTCTCTGTTCCAGTTGCCTGTCTGCTGCGTCCACGTGTGCCTTGCCTCAGACCCGTCATTACGGAGCTCCCTTAGTTCTCTCCACTCTGTTAGAGTGCGCTTTTTGTTGTTAGTTGTTTTTCCACTCCTTCTGAGTGCGCTTTGTGTTATCAATAAATTTTTGTTCTTTTACTGACCTTCTCTCTGGTCTGCATCCTTGGGTCCAGTCATAAAATTAGGTGTTAACCATAACAAGTTTGAAGTAATAATATATTATTAATTTGGGTGAAAGTTTTTCACGTAAAATAGTGACTTTAAGTGTCCTATTTAGAAAGGTAACTGCTTGCTTGCAGTAAGCCAATGTGGGCGATGGGACAAGTATTTTCTTAAAACAAAATCTCTCTCTCTCTCTCTCTCTCTCTCTCTCTCTCTCTCTCTCTGTTTGTGTGGGTGTGTGATACCATAATGGGACACACAAAGGAGCGTTTCGCCTTCACAGACCACCTCATCAGTGCCACCTTGCTGCAGGCCGACAGGTTTGAAGAGTACCACAACTCGTTCCCTGAAGTTGCACTCAGCTCCACCTTGAAGGCATATCCAATGCTGAATGGAAGTAAGCTGAGGACGGAGCTGAGTCTCATCTACAGCGAGGATGAATTCAAGTCCTGTTGTGGTGCTGTGGACCTTTTTCAGTTATTTGTGGACAAAAGCTTGTCAGACTTTTTTTCAGAGACAGTCACACTGCTGAAGATTATTATCACCACATCCATGTCCACTGCAGAGGCTGAGAGGTGTTTTTCAATGTTGAAGAGGCTCAAAACCTTCCTCAGGAACACCATGACTCAGGACAGATCCTGTCCATGGAGAAGAAGCTGGTGACTGAGATGGCAGATTTTAATCAGAGGGTGATTGACAAATTTGCGAGCCAGGAGGCAAGACAGGAGGGCTAAATTTCTCTACAAGTAGTGGACAGTACTGTCTGGTCTCCCTCTTGATTGTATCAATAGTTCAACAGTATCCAAAGTCCCCCCTTGATTTTACTGATAATTCAACAATATCCAATATCTCTTACTTGATTCTATTGATAGTTAAACCATATCCAATTTGTCTCTTGATTCTGATGATAATTCAACAATATCCTATATCTGTCTCTTATTGTATTGATAGTTTAACAATGTTCTAGTTTAACTGGTGTAATGGTGTAACTGTAACATATGCTCTACTTTCATTAAACTAGCCTAGTCATTTTAGATCAGAAATATCCAAAGTATCTCTCTAGTAGTAGTGACACTTGAACAATGGTCTAGTGTAACTGTTTTTTTACATTTTGTGTGTTGTGTTCTGATGGTGAGGCACTATTTGGGCCATCACGCGCAACTGAGAGTGATTGTGTCGCCTCTCACATGGACAACATCATCCTCAAGTTCGCAGACGACACCGCAGTGATAGGACACATCACTGGTGGAGAGGAAGCAGCTTACAGGAGGGAGGTGGCCAGTCTGGTGTCATGGTGTGAGGACAACAACCTCACCCTCAACACGGACAAGACGAAGGAGATTATTGTGGACATGAGAAGGGAGCAGAGACCACATCGTCCACTGTTTATCTGGGGGCTTGAGGTGGAGAGGGTGAGCAGCCTAAAATATCTGGGCATCCACATCACTGAGGACCTCACCCGGACACTTCACACCACACAACTGGTCAAGAAAGCTCACCAGCGGCTGTACTTCCTAAGGAGACTGAGGAAGTCTGGAATGTCACCTAAAATCCTCAGAAACTTTTACAGCTGCACCATCGAGAGCATCTTGACCAGTTGCATCACCGTCTGGTATGGCAGTGCTACTGCCTTGGACCGCAAACGCCTGCAGAGAGTGGTAAAGACTGCTGAGAGGATCACCAGGACTCCACTGCCCACACATGTCACCACTTTGCACTACGTGTATAGTCGTTGCAATTATGTATATAGTCATTTGCAATTTCTGTTTATAATCATTGCAATTCTGTTCATTTAGCTTGGATTTGTTTATTTATTTATCTTTGATTCTTTAAATTGTTCTTTGTTTGATATTGTTGCTTTTTTATATATCTTTTAATTTTGGCATTCTCGTGGACGGCAAAGTAAGAATTTTATTGTACTAGGAAACTTGTTTCTTGCTGTGCATATGACAATAAAACACCCCCCCAACAAATTAAGTCACCAGTCGCCACTGCCTGGTATCATATGAAAGCAGAGAGTCCGAAGGTCCTGGTTGTTTACATAAAGGGGAGGGGGTTTCTAGCAATCACTGGGTTGCTGAGACATTGACCGGTCTAACTGCGCTGTTAGTTTCAGCGCTCCGTCTCATTTACACATGAATGGGCAGAGCACGCAGACACACTGCTGAGCAGCACTACTGACCGTTCACCTCAGGCAGAGAAAAAGCAGCTAGCTAGAGCACACGCATTCAAATGTAAAAAAGGTGCTGTTATTGGTTGAAAATGCTGGTATGCAACGTTTATTTCTTTAGCTTTATACATGCATGAATTGTCATTTTTTTGTATTTGACTGTATCAGTGCACATGTGGAAATTGTGCAACAATGCAGTCAGAGCCTGAGAATATATGCTGCCAGGAGGTGCCACAGGTCACAGTATCTTCACCTGCACTTACAGTATAATCGCAGTGTATGATTGCAGATAACATGCCACTGCAGATACTCACCTTATGTCATGCATAACAGGTTACAAGACAGCTGCAGCAGCTGGATGAAAGGCCTCCATGCATGATCGACCATCCAGGTTTAGAACCTGTTTGCCTAAATGTGCATACAACACTTACAGTGCTGACTACGGTCCCTTACAGCTATGGGGGACAGAGCAGTGAGTTTCATCTATAATAATCAACTTCACTGTTCATACACCATAATAAACTAAAGTCAGTCATATTTTTTCTTGAACATATAGCCAAGTTTTTCCTTAGCAAATACTGTACATTACACATTTATTCACATGAAACATTTTACAGATATACAATAAATATTTATTGACCACAGTCATGAATATTTGTACATGGAAATACAGTACTCGTGAAGGATTCACTGAATCCATATTAGAAAAATGTGAATACAGATGTTGACATTATGGAACCTTTTGACTAACATAATGTTCAATTTTCTCAGTTGTTACAGGTGTCTAGCCTATATGAGTTTTGTCAGCTGGAGCTGGAGCTTCGTTGGGCAGAAGATTCGTGTAGTCATCCCATCATGCGCAGTACTTCAGATACGTTGGGAGTTTCCTGACGTCCAGGGAAGATACGCCCCCCGATTGAATCTTGACTCGTAGCTGGCGATGACCTCCTCCTTGTCTGGATGCTCATATTGTGAAGACACGTCCAGCAGGATGTTTATCTTCAGAATCTCAGCTCTGTACTATGATGGTCAACAAAGACCTTCTCCATGATCATGTCCATCAAATCATCAATATACCCTGTGCAATACACAGACACACAGAAAAAAGTGAATCATTAGTATCATTTATTTCATTATTCAACAACTGCAAATATTGTGACATTTTGCACTTTGAATTTTGTAGTTTCTCAGGTATTTAAGTGTGTATTTTTTTGGTTTATTTATTGTGTTGAAAGTACCGAGTAGTGGTACTTGGTGTCATGTACAATATAAATGTTTGTTTTTTGAGTGAAAATAAAAAAGTTAACACTTATGAATGTGTCGTGAGTCTTCACTGGTTTGGCTCTGCACTGTCCCTTCATGAACTTTGGAAAGCTCAGTTTGAAAAGAGGATGCCCTGATGATGTGGTGGCTTGTCCTCTATCAGCATTGGGCTTTTCTAACGTACTCCAGTTTAGAAAACATTTCCAAATGCATTATCCAATAAGCTTAGACCCTGCCGAGTGTCTGTGTATGTATCATTTGACCGACCGGTTCACTGGGTTTGCATATGGAGACTGTGCTGATTGCTAACTAGAAGCTAGCAGTTAGCGTTAGCTTGTGCTACGTGGCAAAACACTTCTTGCTTAGTTTGTGTAAAACTGCAAAATGAACACAGCTTAATATTTGTGAATGTTGGCATCTCCCTGGAACATGTATTAAATCATTTGCAAGATCAGAAACGTGATGTGATGTACCAAAAGCTATGGTAGCAGTGAGCTAACGTTTGATGGCTGAAGTCGTAGTCTCGAAGCTAGCGGTTAGCCTTACATCGTTCTCAATGGCAAAACACACGATACAACACGCAAGAGTTCGCGCTAATCTACAGAAGAAACACACAGCTAATTATTTGAATGATTACATGTCCCTCCTCTGCAGGTATTCTACGCAAAGCTGGAAGTGAGCCCTCCTGTAGAGAAAGTCTCCCGGCTAATCCTGCCTCGTACTGACTGAGGTTGGAGAAACAGTCAGCCTCAAAGTGGTTAGCACACACCAACAGGTTTTTGCCAACTGTAGTGGGGACGCTGCCTTCAAAAATTCAATTCACGCCGCTCTTCTATCCTCTGCAGCTGGGAGCCGATGGAGCAATTTGTGCTCGTATTTACAGCCAACAACAGAACACTGGGTGTGACGGCTCGACATGATGAATCCTAACACAGTGCTTTCGATAGCGAAGTGACGGATCTGTGAGAAGGTGGTGCTGTATCTGGTGGGCGGAGAGACACCGGGGAGGAGAGTAGGGGGTGGTGGCTGGTGGGTAGGAGCATGCAAAGATCCGGGCTTGTTGCGTAACAGTATTCCCTGAATTCGATCGGCTCGTTTGGAAGAGTGCTTTCAGAAATCCATATCTCACTCAAAAGAACGGTTGAGGGTTGACCTCAGTGTCTTCACTGTGGAGGACCCTCTGGACCATCATGAACCACAGACTCCAGACTCAGCTAACAGAGGAATAATCATCAGATAGATAGATAAGACTTTATTGATCCCACGCCGGGAAATGAAGTCCTTACAGCCAGAAGGTACTACAAAGAGTAAAAAACAGTGGCACAAAGGTCAAGATATACAAGTGTACAAGATGAAGAACAGAAAAACAATGATGTACATGTACATTATTTACAGATTATAAAATACTAATACGTTAAAAATCCTACAGCCATAAGAAGTACTATTACCAATATTCTTATGAAAAAACTAATATCATCTGCTGTATTGCACTTGAGAAATACTTGGTCTATGTATGTGCACAATATATACAGTTTATAAAAATACTGTTGCCAGTATGATAATAAATAGTGTTACTGCACGGCTGAGAGAATCGCACCAGATGAAATGATAATGTCGTGCAAAACAAAAGTAGGCTTATGATGTAGAACTGGGAAAGGCGGCATCAACACAGAGCTACGTCACATGACGCTGGAGTTAAACATCAACAAGTAATTGAAATCAATCTGAAAAGCAGGATTTAAACCAGCTGAACACAGTCCCTTTAAAGTTCCTCCAATAGGATGTGGTGGTCATTGAATGCACCACTGAGCACTGAGATCCAACAGACAACTACTGAGATCCTTTAAACCTTGAACCAGTGCTGCCTCTGTGCTGTCATGCACAGTCCTCAAAGAAACTATTGTTGTGTAGAAAGACTGGCAGCTGGACCTAGAGCGATGTCAGGCTCAGACTCAGAGTTAACTTGGTGGTGATCGATCTAGGAAGTGGAGAGATGTCGACATGACATCTATGATGCTGGGCAGCAGTGAGGATGTGGAGCTCGGCAGCAGCGATGCGTAATGTCAACAGGAGCCATATTTACTTCTGGAGAGTCTCCCAGAAGGTGGTTCCGATGCAGGATCAAAGGGGAACTGGCTAGCTAGCCAACTGATCAGTGGGCCCAGGGCTGGCAGTCTGTCTGGCTCTAGAGTAAGGTCCAGCAGAAAAGAGACCAGGGACCTGAACTACAGAGAGCTCCCCCAGAGAGGAGACTGCTGGGAATCATCATAGATGGACTTAGGTAGGAAGCTAGCCAACTCAGGAACAGGATTTGGCTGGAGGCGAGGATGTCGGTGGCTAGCTGACTCAGAAGGTGTTGCTGGCGGGAGACTAGCAGGCTAAGCACATGGGAGCTGGTGGAAGAATCTAGTTTAGTCAGCATGGTATTCCTGAGATGATTCATTCATTCATTCATTCATTCATTCATTCATCTTCTTCATTCATCTGCGCTCTCTTTTAAACAAATCTTTTATCATAAATGACCAGATTTTAGACAACAAGTTAGATGGGTTATTTTTAACAGAGACATGGCTTGGCACAGAGGCACCACTTTTTCTCACTGAGGCTTGCCCACCAAATTTTAACTTTTTATTCTCCACCAGGGGAGGCAAGAGAGGAGGCGGGACTGCATTGATTTTTAATAATACTTTAATGTCACAGGAAGTTTATTTTAAGTTACTCATCTTTTGAGTATCACACCTTTGTTATTAGCAGTCCTCCTATTCTCTGCATCACTGTTTATAGACCACCCCACCATTCCACTGCTTTTATCAGTGAATTTTCAGAGCTTTTATCAATCATACACACCTCTTTTTAATAACTGGTGATTTTAACTTGCACGTGGATAACACCTCAGACTCACTGTCCAGAGAATTCTTAAACCTTTTAAATTGCATGGATTTTAACCAGCACGTCACACAGCCAACTCACAACAGAGGACACACCTTGGACCTGGTCATAACCTATGGCCTCTCCACTGGTGTGTCCTCTGTTGTTGACCTGGCTGTGTCCGACCATTATTGTGTGTATTTTAACATCACCAGTTTTAACCATCAGGACGCCCCGGTGAGAACAGTGAGGAAACGCCACCTAACTTCTGAAGTGGCTGCAAATTTTATCGAGATTTTACAGAGCACTCCTGCAGAAGTCTTACCTGCACCCTGTGATTTTATTGTTGACAATTTTAACAGGAAATTGCAATTAACTTTAGACTCTGTGGCTCCACTTTTAACAAAAACAGTGAAAACAAAACCGTTACCCCCGTGGAGAAGTACAGATGAAATTAAAAAATCAAAAAGACTATGCAGGATTGCAGAGAGAAGGTGGAGGAAAAACAAACTCACAGTCCACTATGAAATATTCTGTGAACAACTCAAATCGTACAATAAAACAGTCAAACAAGCAAGAATATCCCATTTTTCAAAACTCTTCGCAGACAACAAAAACAACCCAAAATTACTTTTCTCCACCTTCGAACTCTTAACAAACACCAATTTTAAAAAATCCCCAGAGAATCCAACGGAAGCCCTCTGTGAGGACTTTGCAGACCACTTCAGAAGTAAAATCGATGACATCAGATCCGGTCTTGTATCACATCAGAATGTAATTTTTAACGCACCTGGACAGTCGATTTTATTCGAGGAAACACTGGAGAGTTTTGCCCTGGTCGATGCGAGGACACTTGGTCGAGTTTTCTCCCAGGTAAACCCAACAACCTGCCTTTTAGATCCAATTCCCACATCACTTTTTAAGACATTTAATGGATTCTTCGAGGAACAAATTTTAAACATAGTGAATTGCTCTCTTCAGACGGGTGTCTTCCCTGCTGCCTTCAAAACGGCAGTGGTGAAGCCCCTTCTGAAGAAGAGCAATTTAGACCCCAGCATTTTTAATAACTACAGACCTGTATCCAACTTACCCTTTTCAAGTAAGATTTTAGAAAAGCTGGTTTTAAACCAACTAAACTACTTCTTAGACACTAATAACATTTTAGAGAAATACCAGTCTGGTTTTAGAGTGACCCACAGTACAGAGACAGCCCTTTTAAAGATTTTGAATGATATCAGGTGTAATGCGGACTCACAAAAGCTCACAGTCCTGGTACTACTGGATCTAAGTGCTGCCTTTGATACAGTAGATCACCACATTTTATTAGACAGACTCAGAAACCTGGTAGGCCTCTCTGGTACTGTTTTTAATTGGTTTTACTCCTATCTCACGGACCGTTGTTTCTACGTAAGTTTGGATACATGTTCCTCTGGGACCCGTGAAATGAAGTGTGGGGTGCCCCAAGGGTCAATTCTAGGTCCAGTACTTTTTAATCTTTACATGCTTCCCCTTGGGGATGTCATCAGCTTCCACAGCTACACTGACAATACACAGCTTTACATTGCCGTGTCTCCTGATGACACAGGGCCTATTGATACCCTTTTAAACTGTATTTCAGACATTAAGTCATGGATGGCAGAGAACTTCCTACTGCTCAACCAGGATAAAACAGAGGTTTTAGTTATTGGTCCTGAAGGCAAGAGAGTGACACTTTTACCAAAACTACAAGGTTTTACACCCTCAGAATCTGTTAAGAACCTGGGCGTCATTTTTGACTCTGAGCTCAGTTTTATTCCTCATATCAAAAATGTAACAAAGATAGGTTTCTACCATCTTAAAAATATAGCCAGAGTCCGCCCGTTTCTCTCTCAGGCTAACACGGAGGTACTGATGCATGCTTTTATCTCCTGCCGTCTAGACTATTGTAATGCCCTGCTCTCTGGTCTTCCCAAAAAGAATATCTATACCTTACAATTACTTCAGAACTCAGCCGCACGTGTGCTGACGAGGACCAGAGGGCGGGAGCACATTACACCGGTTTTAGAATCGCTGCATTGGCTCCCCGTGTGTTTCAGGATCGATTTTAAGGTGCTCTTATTAGTTTTTAAGTGTCTTAATGGTCTCGGGCCATCTTATTTATCTGACCTCCTTTTATCTTATCAGCCCTCGTGGATCCTGAGGTCCTCTGGCACCGGCCTTCTAATTGTTCCAAGGGTTCGGACCAAAACCCACGGGGAGGCGGCTTTCAGCCATTGTGGTCCAAAGCTTTGGAACAGCCTGCCAGAGGGCGTCAGGACCGCAGAGACCGTTGATGTTTTTAAAGGGAGACTCAAGACTCACCTTTTTAGTTTGGCTTTTAATTGATTTCTTTTACTCTTTTGATTTAAATCTGTTTTATCCTACCGTTTGTTTTTAGCTTTTAAGTCGTTTTATTCTATTTAATTTCAGGTCTTAGGTCTTTTATTCTTTTGTCTTTTAGGTTTTAGGTCTCTTTATTCTATTGTCTTTTATGGTTCTAGGTCTTTTATTCTATTGTATTTTAGGTCTTAGCTCCAGTGCTTCCTCATGGGGGGCCTCCACACTGTGAGGTGTGTCTGGTCTGCCCACCGGGGCGTCGTCCTGGGGACCCCTCGGGCCCAGAGGACTGGGGGGCGCTGCCCTGTATGTGGTGTCCCCCCGGTCTATCTGGGTCGGGGGTCTCTGTTGCGGCGGTGCTCCCTGTGGCCGCGGGCTTTGACCCCTTGCAGTGTGGATGAGCTCCCCATAGGTGGTTTCTTTTCCTCTCATGGTTCCTCAGTGCCCTGCCATGTTTTTACATCGACAGTTTCATTGGGGTGTGTGTGTGTGGGTGTCTGGGGGCGTGTTTGGGAATGGGCGTTGTACAGACTTTCCTTGTTTTTATCTTTTGTCAAGCACCTTGAGTTGCATTTTATGTATGAAAGGTGCTATACAAATAAAGTTTGATTTGATTTGATTTGATTCTATACCCCTGATTATCCCTTTCGGGGTTGGGGGGGGGCTGGAGCCTATCCCAGCTGTGGCAGGGTACACCCTGAGCCGGTCGCCAGCTGACTGCAGGGCCTTGAGATGATTCATCCCACTTAATGGTTCTACCAAGCCTGGAACTTCCAAAAACCAGGGCTTTGAGTAGATAGCTAGTTCAAGAAGGGTTAAAAGGGAAGACTAACGAGAGATACAGGTGAAACTTACCTGAAGGAAGTAAAAAAAAAAAAAAAAAAAGAGGAAACGATTTCAACATAAAACAGGAAATAACTAAACTAAAATGTAAAACCATGTCAATATATAGTCTCCCCCTGCCTCAAGTCTTTGTGCTAAGCTATGCTAACAGTTTCCCCCTGCTTCCAGTCTTTGTGCTAAGCTATGCTAACAGTTTCCCCCTGCTTCCAGTCTTTGTGCTAAGCTATGCTAAGAGTTTCCCCCTGCTTCCAGTCTTTGTGCTAAGCTATGCTAAGAGTTTCCCCCTAGTTCCAGTCTTTGTGCTAAGCTATGCTAACAGGTGATGGATTCCTCAGACTGTAGGAGAAACAGCTGATGGAGGATTTCTTCAGCACTCCCAGTCTGAGTTAGTGTGCAGCTGCTGGTCTAAACTGGGAGCTCCCTCCTTCCCGCTCCTCCCCCCTCCTCTCTCTCTGTGGCCCCTCCCACCACCTCTGAGTCTCCACTCAGACAACAGCAGGCGGACTGATCGGAGGTGAGTTTGTTTCTTGTCCTTACATCTTTATTGAGCCCTCATAACACAGTTAACCTATTGATAATACACTGATGATGTATTGATAGCTGCAATACTGATGAAGACACTAGTGAGGAGAAAGAGAGAGTGGTAGAGAGAGGTAGAGAGGTAATGTTTGAGATGGACACTGACAGTCAGCAGATGAAAATAAATAATTAAGATTTTTATCTGCAGCGAACAGTGAGTCAGAGTCTGAGTCAGAGTCTGGACCGAGTTTAGTTTGGAAATCTGCGTGTTTTAAGTTTGTAGACCACATCAGATCACCTGCTGTGCTTCATGGATCTGGGTCAGCTTTGGGCCTGATGGGTCACTTTAAGTGTGAGCTTCAGACTGAATGTGACCTATCGGGACAAAAAGACCAGAGTTAAACCAGATCCAGCACAGATTCATCACCGAACCAGATCTGATTTGCTTTGTCAACGAAATGAAACTGTGAAAAGGACACAAGTATTTTTCCAATAACACAATCAGAGCTACAACTAACAATCACTTATTTTATCAATAAATTGGCTCATTGTTTTCTTCATTAATTGATGAAAAATGTTTGTTATCATTTCTGCAATATGGCGTCTTCAGATGTCCAAAGAGATTCAGCTTTATTCAGAGAGACATTTGAGAAACCGGAACCAGAAAATACTGAACATTTCTACACAGAAAATAACCGAAACAAGACAGTTAACAGATACAGACCACGTCCTGACTGGATCTGGTCTGAACCGATGTGGATCGATCCAGCCAGCAGGCTTCTAACACGTGATGTTTGACAGTGATTGTGGAGATCCTCTACTTTCAAAGTGGCCTGTTGTGAGGTAGCGAGCTGCCAAGTCACAGGTGGATTGTCAGAAGGAGGTTTATAGTCGCCCAAAAGTGAAAGAAACAGTTTCCAAAGTGTGTGTCCCATGAAAGAACTAAAAGATGACATCTCAGGGGAAACATCAGGTTACACGTGATCAATCAACCAAAACCCAAAGTACCAAAACAACTAATATCATCTAAAGAATGAAGGATGGAGTATTACCTTCAAACTGGTGCCGGATTTTATGGATATTTCCATCAGCTGGAGGTGCTGCAGGTGCTCCAGGTGCAGCACCTTCATCTCTTTCCCACATCAGTGAACATTTCCATTTCCAGCTGAGGAGTGGCTGTGTTTAACTGAAGTGTTTCAGACTGAAACCAGCACAGGTTTGATTAAAAACCAGCATGACGAGGATCAGACACGCTGCTTTAAACACAATGTCTGGACTCTTGTTCTGAACTGAGGGGGCATCAAGAGCTGATACTCAGTGTTGCTGATCAGACCCAAATCCAGCCTGGACCCGTTATTCGCAGTGGTTTGTTGGAGTCCAGACTAAATCTAGACCAGATAATCCACTTTGAACAACAGAAAAATGCTGTGGATCTAGACCAGGTCTAGTCAGGCCATGACTGTCCAGTGTCACCTGAACCAGGTCTTGTGTTGCTGTGTTCTGGATCAGGTCTGCTGTGCAGGTGGACTTTGAAGCAGCCTGGTTTTGCTGTCACTTCTGAATTGATTTGTTGTTAAATGAAACTCAGACTTGACTTACAGCTCCAGAAGTCTGTGTGGTTTTCAGAGGATTTAACGTCTCTGCAGGAGGAATAACCAGGTCAGATTACTGTCTGAGGACCTGAGTGAAAACACTTATCTCTAGCGCTCTGATTGGCCAACACATCCATTTCCTCCTAATGGACACACAGAAGCAGCTAGCATTAGCCTGTGCACCCCATTCTGTCCTCCCCTGGGAACTAAAACCATTAGTCCAATGTTCCCCCTCCTTCCTCCATAAGACACACACAGTGATCGATACCGTGAAAGAGGATGACTTCCTTTCACTCACACTCTCACACACACACACACACACACACACACACACACACACACTATCAATATTTAATCTCAGCTCAACTACGTCAATCCAACAACCACAAGATCTAAATACAATCTGACATAAAATGTTCAGATTTCACACCTTTATTAAAAGTTGAATAAAAATGTTCTGATCACTTTTACCTGCAGATTGATATTAAATCATATATTACCATATTGTGTATTACTTTAAAGTGAGTCATGATTCAGTCTGAGGTGTCCTCTTATGAAGACGTAATGTTGGATCCGACAGTCGTCATCCTTTTAGCCTCTTTTAGCAGCTTCTTTCAGTTTGGTTCAGTCTCTGTGAAAATTAAATATGAATTAAAATAAACTGCACAGTAACATTATTGTTAAAGTTAAAGAATTTTTTGAAGTTAATTTCTTAAATTAATTAACCTAAACTAACATGTAATGTAAAGTAAAACTTTATTTAAACTAAACTCAAAATAAAAGCCAAACTGCACTAAACTAAAACACGTTTCTTTCCTTAAAGGGACAGTTCACCCCTAATCTTACCTGTGGTGCGATTGATCCATTTTGTTTGTTGGTGTGAGAGTTCAATGGATGTAAATGGCAGAAAAACACAAATACATTCGTAAAACTTCACAGCGACTCCTTCCAGAAGTCAACTTGTGACTGAAAATGATGATGCACAGAGCAATTTGGTGGAGGAAGTACACCCACCAACTGTGTCAGCGAGCAGAAGGACCTGTAGCCTTGTAGGACATTGCTAGCTTGCGGACGTTAGTTTTGAGCTAACAGCACTGCTAGCTAACGTTACATCTGAGGAGGAAACATTAATGTTTACGTCGCCCGCCGTCGAGAGCACGAACCCGCCGTCCATGAAGAGATACACGAGCTGTCGGGTTGCTGCCCCGTCAGCAGCCGGACTTACGATGAGGTTAATCTGTCCACCTGATTGGCTGACGATATCTATTTCTTTTGTATGATGCTCTGATTGGCTGGTGGAATCTGCTTCCTTTGTCTCTGTAGGATGTTGTCTTCTCCAACTACCACCTCCTTCCCCACCTCCTCTGCCCCTTCTCCACCCCCTCAGACTGTGACCTCTGACCCCCACCACGTCACTATGGAAACTTACTGGAGAGAAGTGCAAAGCATCAAAGAGGAAAAGGAGGGAGAGGAGGACGAAGACGAGAGGAAGAGTATGGATGGTAAGTCAGAGTGGCATGAGAGTGCACGTCGTCTTTCTGTCTGACTTCTACCCATCTTTGTTTACCTGCAGAGGTGGAGCTGGAGGAGGCGTGGCTGGCGGAGGCGGGGCTATCCTCCCTGGTGACGGGCTCGTCATCAGAAGAGGCATCGCCGCCGCTTGCCGAGGCACTGCTGTCCACGTTGACGCGGCAACAAGCCGCCACGGTGAGAAAGAGGCTGGACAACTACAATGAAACACTGAAGACCAGAAACAGACAGCCAATCAGAGACGTGCGGGACATCTTTGCTGAGGTGAGAAATGCAGACATAACCCTGTAACCTGCAAACAGGACACACACAGATGAGCACACTCGACAGACAGAGACGGTTTCTGAAAGGACAGCTCGGGACATTTCAAGAGCAAGTCATTATTTTAGAAAACATCATCATGTCAATGTTTCCACAAAAAGCAATATTTTGAGAAAAAGGTGTAATGCAAAAAATGTCAGAACATTTTTAGGATACTTTTTCTAAATAATTGTTATTTCTAAATGAAATTTTGAATTTTAAAAGTTTTCACATTCAAAGAAAAAGAAATAAAAATGTCATTATATTATAAATTAATAAAATATTTCAACCAAATTTAAGTTGATGAAGATTAAGTTCTGAGATCCTAGAACTGAAAGTGAATTCTGGGACTTGTAGGAGCAGTTGAAACAGACTGTCATGACTGCATTTTGTCTCTCTTTGTCTCTCCCTCACACACACACACACACGCACACACACATAATTCCAGTCTGATGATGACTCAGCAGACAGATGCCCCTCCCCTCCCCCTCACCATGTTGAGTCACCACCGAGTCGATACCACACCACCACCAAAACCATTCGTCGAAACACTCACAGAGGTATGTCTACCCACCTCTGCTCACCTGTCTGTCTGCTCACCTGTGTGTCTGTTGGCTCACCTGCCGGCTCATGGATCACCTTCAGGAGGGTCAGGTTGTCCTGTAGGTGGTTTTGAATGGCGGGGAGTTATAATATCCATTTAGTTCTCGTTATAACTGACAGGGACTTAGTGATCCTCAAAGTCCTGCACATGGTTACAGTTCTAGTAGACCTCTGTAGGGGATGAGTGGTCTTTCAGAGGGTTCAAGGTCTTTCAGGTGGTTACAGTGGTCCGTCAGGTGTTTCTGGGTGTCTTTTAGGAGGTTTTAGTGGTCAATTAGAGAGTTCTAGCCGTCTTGTAGTCTTAGTGTTTAAGGAGATTCTGTAGCTCCTTCAGAAGGTTCCAGTCCTTCAGGACGCTCTGTAGCTCCTTTAGAAGGTTCCAGTCCTTCAGGACGCCCTGGAGCTCCTTTAGAAGGTTCCAGTCCTTCAGGACGCTCTGGAGCTCTTGTGAGTGCTGAGCAGCAAACAGCAGACAGACTCAGAAACCAGCTGGTGAACATTCAGCATTTAGCAGCTAAAGAGCAGATATGTCCCTCAGGAGCTGGAGGAGACCAAAACCAGAGCTCAAAGACAGAGAAGACTATACTGACGTCCATCAGGAGACACAAACAGAGTCCACGTCCATCATCAGGCTGATCTGCTGGATGAGAAACAAGCTGCTGTTTGTCTGTTTGTGTCTGCAGTTCGACCGAAGCTGCCCATGTTTCTCTTTGAGGATCAACTACCTGAACATCCATCATCCCTCTCAAACACACGTTCTCCGACACACACCCCCTCCCCGCCTCACACACACTCACCGCCCGTCAGTCAGTCTAGACGAGCCGATTGGCTGCTGCGGGACTGTCCGTACTCAGAGGGCGTGGCCGACCATAAACGAGGTGGGACCTGTTACGACTGCCTGCATTTCCATGAAGACGACAGCGACGACCTGCCGGTGAGTCTGACCTCTGACCTCTGACCTCCTGCTGCAGAAACATACCAATAGCTCCCATTGTTTTTCTCTGTGTGACGTCTATTGATCAGCTGGAATCTTTTCTGTCGTTCGTGCTCACCTAACATTAGCATAACATTAGCTTTGGCTAATGGGTGCCTGTTCTCTCAGTTTACACTGTTAGCTGTCTGATTAGCTTGATAAGAGAAGCTGCTACGTGAGATTTAGACGATCGACTGTCAACAGTAATCCTGGAACTGATGAATCCTTCTGACTGCAACATGAATAATGCATAAAAATGTGTGTGTGTGTGTGTGTGTGTGTGTGTCTGTCTGTGTGTGTAGTTTCTACCTGTCTCACCCTCTCAGGGTCTCACCTTGGCAGATGACCTGGCGTCATGTGACCTCACTCGTCTTGGCTTCATCTCTCACATCGAGCTCTCCACCTTCCTGCTCACTCTCGGGATACAAACCAAACGCACCCGCCTGCCACGCCTCAGGACCCGGGGTGCGCTTCATTTTCACTTCAGTTTGAACACAGGTTTAAGACAACAGCTGAGAGGTCAGAGTTTAAACCAATGGGCTGCCAGACAGAGAACCATCAACCAAACACACACTGTCTGGTTCAACCAACAGACCAGAGTCTGGTTCAACAAACGGACCAGAGTCTGGTTCATCCAGCAGACCAGAGTCTGGTTNGTTCAACAAACGGACCAGAGTCTGGTTCATCCAGCAGACCAGAGTCTGGTTCATCCAGCAGACCAGAGTCTGGTTCTGAACTGAGTCACAGGTGTGAAAACATGTGTAGCAACGCGACTGTTCTGTTTCTTTGTACAAGATCAAATTCAAATCAACTTTATTGACAATTTACAGTCCAGTTCAGAAAAGTTACATATTGTTAAAAAGCTACATTAAACCAAGAGAAAACAAAATCATCACAAGATAACCAATCAATATAAATACTGTCTGCCTGTCTGTCTGCCTGCCTGCCTGTCTGTCTGTCTGTCTGTCTGTCTGTCTGTCTGTCCATCAGACAAAGGTGTGTTCGGTGTCCCTCTGAACTCGCTGCTTGACAACGACAGGAAGACATGTCCTGGAGTCAAAGTTCCTGTTGTCTTCCAGAAGGTGAAGAGTCTGTCTGTCTACCGGTTTGTCTGTCTCCCTGCCTGTCTGTGGCGATTCACACCTTTTATTGAATATTAACATATTTTATGATTATTTTACATTTAATATTATTTATACAACAGTGTAAAACTAAAGTTCTGGATTGAAAGTGTTACTACACCGCTGAAGTATTTTTGCAGAAATGTACTTGAAATTTCAAAAGTTCTGCGACCTGTTTGAGTTGTAGACAGGGTGATGTTATCACAGACAATGTGAAAGCAGTTAGCATGAAGCTAACAGCTCTGTGTGTGGTTAGCAGTTAGCATGAAGCTAACAGCTGGTCATTCCTGCACTGCAGTGTGTGGTTAACAGTTAGCATGAAGCTAACAGTTGTGTGTGTGGTTAGCAGTTAGCATGAAGCTAACAGCTGCTGTAAGCAAACACCACTGGCTGACCTCAGAGCAGCTGATCTCCGACAGAACTGACCTTCAAATGTTCCTACAGAAGAGCATGAATCTGACCTCTGATCAGATTTCTGAGCGAGACACGACAGGAAGTCCAGCTCCTGTTTGCATTGATGATGAATTTCAAAGAGTAATAATTATAACAATTCATTAAGAATATTAAGTCACAATAAATCATTTGTTTAGCTTTACAGACATTATTACAAGATCTGTTGGTCTGTTTGACTTTATCAAAACACCACTTATGTCCTCCAGAGAAATCCAGTGATTCTGTCCTCAGACTCCTCGGAATGTCTCAGTGTTTGGATGTTGTGAAGGAGCTGAATGTTATGCTGTCAGTGAAGGTCCTCACAAGTACAGACCAACGTCCCTGTGTGTGTGTGTGTGTGTGTGTGTGTGTCTGTGTTTGTGTGTCTGCGTGAGTGTAGTTGTTGTGTATTTTAGAGCAGGGCGGTCTGCAGACTGAAGGGATCCTCAGAGTACCAGGATCAGCAGCTAGACTGAAGGTAACACACACACACACACAGCAGCTATAGAGGCTCAGTTTCCAGTTTATTAGGGACACCTGACTCACTCCACAACTGTCTAACTGTCTAAGGGGTGTTTCTGTTCTGGACAAAATAACGGAAACACCTGTCGTCATGTCTAGACGTTACCTGGACCTGGCCAGGGTGTGGCCCACCTGCTTATACACTGCATCCTGTAACCATTAACCCCTGACCCATAACCCCAGACCGCAGACCACTAACCGCTAACCACTGACCCCCCTGTGGAAGTTAATGGGGTTACTTTAAAGAATAAAGAACAATCAGCTGCGATCCCTTGAAAAGGACCAGTCAGGTGACACCAAATGCAAGACAGAGAGAGAGAGATCTGTCACATCAAACATCAAAACTAATACTTTTCTACATATGATCAAAGTATCTGAGCAGCTGTCTGTTTGTCTGTCTGTCTCTTCAGTACCTGCGTAGAGAGTTAGACAGGTGTTGTCCAGAGTTCGACTGGTCTGTAGTCAGACAGGTGGATGCTGCAGGTCTGCTGAAGCTTTTCATCAGAGAGCTGCCGACACCACTGCTGACATACACACACCTGTCCACCTACCACTCTGTGCTGGGTATGCGTGCACACACACACACGCACACACACACACACACACACACACACACACACACACACACACAGACGTGTTACAGGGTGTTCAGCCTGGTACCGAGATTCAGTCGAGGGCCGGGTTCAGGTATTCTTGATGCTGGGATGCAGTTTCAAAAATGTGAATAGATTTTATCCTGGTAGTTTTCATACAGTCCCTAAATGCTACTCCCAATAAAGGCCTGTCTCTTAAATGAAGTCCTCTGAGCATTCATGATGTGTACTGATGTGTAAACCTGGACTGTTGGTGTGTGTGCAGGTATCTCCTCTGTGGTCCACCAGGTTCAGGCTCTGCAGCTGCTGTCGTTGTTGCTTCCTGAAGTTAACAGAGAAACACTCAGAGTAAGCTGACGCTCACACAGTCAGACATGATGTTTGTGTCTCAGCCTGAAGGTCACCTTCTAAACAACCATCACAGCTTCAGTAGGTCTTATTCTACAGGTGTACCTACAGGTATTCTACAGGTGTACCTACAATCAATCAGCTGATTCAGCGGGTGTTGTATTTCAGGTTTCAGACTGTGTCTTTGATCAGATCAAATTCTAATTTGTAGCTGAAAGGTAACTGAACTTCTCACCTTGCTGCTGTGATGTAGAGGTGTACTCCAGGACACTGTGACATCACAGAAACACCTCCTCCTCTCCACCTGAGGTCATTGTTTCTGATCCCTCCACCTCATGTTTTGATGCCTTTTTTTCCATCTGTTGCCATGACAACACATAAAATCTGGATGTGTTTCCATGGTTACAGGGCCTGCTGGTCTTCCTGCGTAAGGTGGTCTCTCATCAGGACCAGAACAGGATGTCCCTGTGGAACGTCTCCATGGTTATGGCGCCCAACCTGTTCTCTTGCCATTACCGTGACAGCAAGTACTCTGTTGCCAAGCAACGGGAGGAGGTGGAGGAGGCGGTGGGTGGAGCTCACCTGGTCCGACTGATGATCACACACCAGGACCTGCTGTGGACCGTGAGCCAGAGAACACACACGTGTACAACCTCAGTGACATCACTGTCTTGGCTGTCTGTGACATCACTTCCTGTGTCATCTGGCAGGTCCCCAGCTTCCTGCTGTCTCAGGTGAGACACATGAACCAGACATCCAATCAGAGGCAGCTCGGCCTCTCCAGGACGAAAAGACGACTGCTGAGGTGGAAAAACGACAAGAATGACAGAAACCAGGTGAGACAGAGACCAGAACCATGAACCTGACTAAAGCCGCAGGTGTCACTGCAGCACCAAGACCTTCTGATGATCTTCTTATGAGCAGAAGAACCAGAAGGTACGTAAACCTCACTCCAGTTTCACAAGGCACCAGATAACTCGTCCTTCCGTCAGCTGTCACATGGCGGCTGAGCAGCGTGATGCTGCTGGACCTCTGGTCCCCTTTTCATAGGAGGCAAACCACTCCAGTCTGCCAGCACGCAGGTTCTGTCCAAGACCTGCACAAGACGAGCCATGGACAAACCAACAATGTCCAGAGCTTTCAGCGTCTCGCACTGAATCTCATCTAAACCTGAGGTCACTGAAAGGCCTGGAGTCACTCAGGTTCAGGAGTTCCTTCAAATTGTGCTTCTACCTTCTTGTGTGTGTGTGTGTGGGGGGGGTGCAGATCACAGAGCTGTGCGAAGGTGTGATCAGGGTCCATGCCCCTCTGCACACCAAGGTTTCCATGGCGATACAGCTGGATGGACAGATGAGAGCCAAAGACGTCACCACCCGCTTCGAGGGTGTCAACAGGTAACCCCCCCCCCCCACACACACACACACACAGTGTTTCATCAGACTGACCTGTGATCAGTGTGACTGACTGTCTGTCTTCTGTCTCTCCACCAACAGTCCTGTTCAGCATCTCTATGAAGTCGGAGGAAACATTGGTGAGTCTGAAATAACTTCATACAAACATGGGGGGGGCGCGTGTCCATCTGAAGATCTGGACCTAGGACTCTGAAGCAGGTCTGACTCAGTACGTGAGCCAGCTCAACAGAACCCGAACCTCCAGTCAAAGACGATGATGACCATCTGTGTTCACCAGGTTTTCTTCCTCAGACCCGTTTTGCTTGATCATGTGACTCTTCTTCACACTAAACGGACCAATCAGGTGCCGCCTCCTTCAGCGGGAGGAGCAGGTTGTTACGATGGAGAGCGATGAAGAGCAGAAACAATAAGCCGACATCAGCTGGTTGTTTCTCCGAGCTCTCATTGGCTCTCAGAGCCTCCACTTTGTTCCTAACGGAACGTTCCGGAGGCTGAAACCTTAAACTGACGCAGCACGTTTAGACATCAGGCTCAGGAGCTGGATTCAGGTCTGACCCCGTCCCCTAATGAAGGACACGAGGACATCGCTTCAGTTTCTGCACAAGTCAAAGTGAAGTTTATTTGAATATTATCTGTGATCAACACCAACAGACTCGTAACTTTTCTGATCGCTGTTCTATCAGCTGCAGCACCAGCAGTGAAACAGACCAGACACAGACCAGAATCCAGAGTGGTCTCTAGTTTCTTTAGACCTGAACCTGAACAGAACCTCCTCTGGAGCAGGTTAGCTGTGCGGCATCGGTTACCATGGAGATGAAGCCAGGTTAACCTGCTCCCTGCAGGTTCGTTTCAGCATCAAAGCACAAATCAGAACACATTCATCTTTAGAAACACTGAAATCCTGCTGAGATGACGAGTCTGCCATCAACGTGAGCACAGAGACAGAATAACGTCTGTACACTGACCTTCTTCAAGCAGTGAGACATCACGGCAGCCGTCTGTCTGAAGCGTTGGACACGTCAGACACTGACTGAGTGAAGGTGACTGCTGCAGCTGAAAGACTTCACGGTTCTGTAAACGCGCTCTGGTGAACATCACTTTGTACTCAGCTTTCACAGGTGTCTCATTGAGTTTGTCTGTGCTAACACCTGACTGCTCATGGTCACACTGCCGCCTGACATAGACAACCTCACACTACACAGCGGTCAACCTGACCTGTCACACGTAATGACCGCCATCGACCATTTTTCAGCCGATACGGTTCATAGATGGATCACAGCTGCATCCTTGATGTATGACTGATCGACAGTGTTCATTCAATGGCACCTCAGACATGTTTTTGGTACAGTCACAGTGATCAAACGGCATCATCATCATCATCATCAGATACCACGAGATACTAAAAACTGTCTCTCTCTCTGCCTGTCTCCCAGGAGAGCGCCGTCTCCATCCAGACTGTGTGCTGTTGGACGTTTATCGAGTGAACCCTCACTGTGATTGGCTCATCAAACCCTGACACGCTTGTCTCACCAACTTTTCCACTAGTCTCTCAGCAGTCTGAAAACTGGTCGTGACTCACCTGTCAGGATGGTGAGCGTTGTCATGGTGATGACCACAGCAGTGACATCTCATCCCCTCACTGGTCAGATGAAGAAATCAAACATGAACAGCTGTCAAACTTTTTCTGAAGCCTGTTTTTTAAATGGAGACTTTATATCAATAAACTAGTTCTTAATCATTCTGTACTTCATGCTGTTTTAACGTGATTGGTCACACAGCAGCCAATCTGCTGTTCCTCCTCTTTGTTCGTCTGCTCATATTAAAAACGAAAGAGTTGCAGATGGTGTTTGTCTCCTGCTGGTTGGTGTTGGTACCTGCAGATTCATGTCAGCGATGTTTTTTTTTGTTGATAATTAAAACTGCTTCTACTTGCTGGAAACCTGCAGACGTCAGACTGAATGAACGTGAGATGATGCACCTGTGAAACACACCTGAAACCTACAGAATGATGTAGTTAAAGGCACTGCTTCGAGACATGAATTACACTTCATTATTAGATATTGTCCACTCTGGGCTCCTGTAGTGCTGAAGGTGATGAAACACAGTGAAATAAAACAGACGTGTGGTTTAAACACAGCAGCTCTGCTCATTAAACTGAACAGAGCAACAGTTTTATTTACAAACCACAAACCGAGAGCCTCAAAATCGACCGTTTTCTGTACAGTTTGGTTCAGACTGAAAAACAGATCCTGTACATCTTCAAAGACAAATAATTACAAATTAAACAGAAAGTCAGGGGATAGGGACGAGGTCACACAGACTGTCGCCCATGTCCATGTTCATCACAAGATCGCTGAGGTCATCAGTTCATGTCAAATTCAGTGCACATTCACTGATTCAGAGCAGAAAAACAACCATCGACAAACATAGAACTCCATTAAGAGTCTGCTTAAAAATTAAAGACAGTAAGATTCTTTTATTAATACAGGTACACTGATCAGAAGCACCTGACGTGGTCCAGACGTTAGGAGCACCTGACGTGGTCCAGGTGTTAGAAGCACCTGACGTGGTCCAGACGTTAGGAGCACCTGACGTGGTCCAGACGTTAGGAGCACCTGACGTGGTCCAGACATTAGGAGCACCTGACGTGGTCCAGACATTAGGAGCACCTGACGTGGTCCAGACGTTATGAGCTGCTGACGTGGTCCAGATGTTAGGAGCACCTGACGTGATCCAGATGTTAGGAGCACCTGACGTGATCCAGATGTTAGGAGCTGCTGACGTGATCCAGACATTAGGAGCACCTGACGTGGTCCAGGTGTTAGGAGCACCTGACGTGGTCCAGGTGTTAGGAGCAGCTGACGTGGTCCAGATGTTAGGAGCACCTGACGTGGTCCAGATGTTAGGAGCACCTGACGTGGTCCAGACATTAGGAGCACCTGACGTGGTCCAGACGTTAGGAGCCGCTGACGTGGTCCAGACATTAGGAGCACCTGACGTGGTGCAGGTGTTAGGAGCACCTGACGTGGTCCAGGTGTTAGGAGCAGCTGACGTGGTCCAGACGTTAGGAGCACCTGACGTGGTCCAGGTGTTAGGAGCAGCTGACGTGGTCCAGATGTTAGGAGCAGCTGATGCTGTCCAGATGTTGCTCCTCAGCAGCCATGGCAGCAGCCTGCAGTGTCTCTGTGTCGCTCTGCAATGGATTCAACTGTTTCCTTTCACTATGCATGTTGTTCTCATGACGCTTCAGATCTGACGCCTGAAAGTACAGAGTGACACTGAACTCACCACAGGTACCAATACACGCTGTCAGTAGTGGTAGGAGTAGGAGTAGGAGTAGTGGTGCTAGTGGTGGTGGTGGAATCAGCAGTACCTTAGCGAAGGCCTTGGTGCAGGACGGACAGACGAATGGTTTCTCTCCTCTGTGTCTCCTCTCATGGTCCTTTAGGTGAGACTTGTGTTTAAAGGCCTGCACACAGACAGGTAACAGACAGGTGAGATACAGACTGACAGGTAACAGACAGGTGAGATACAGACTGACAGGTAACAGACAGGTGAGACAGACACACACACACAGACAGACAGACAGACAGACAGACAGGTGAGCTCACCTTGTCACACATCTGGCAGGCAAACGGCCTCTCATTGCTGTGAACTCGTTCATGTTTTTTCAGGTCTGGAGCTCGAATGAATGATTTCCCACAAACGTCACACCTGTACGGCTTAAAGCCAGTGTGGATCTTCAGGTGTTCTAAACACACAGGTGAGGGCGGAGCCAAACACTTTACATCAGCAATAATATATCATCATCTGTAATAGCTAAAGCTTGTTCTTTATCACATAAGTTCAGAACTCAGGTGAATGCATCTGAGCGCAGGTGTGTCGTGGAGTGTTTACCTTTCAGGTGAGCGTGGGTGGTGAAAGCTTTGCTGCAGATCTCACAGGCGAACGGACGCTCTGCTGAATGAAGTTTCTCATGTTTCCTGCAGATGACGAGAGCAGGTGAGTTCGCCAAGTGTGTAGGTCAGGTGTATTGATCAGATGAGACGACCGGGCGTACAGGCCCGGTGAGTCTGTCAGGTGTATTCATCAGGTGTGTTGTACGTACCTGAGTCTGCTTTCATCCAGGAAGGTCTTTCCACACACCTGGCAGGCGAGCTGCTCTCGGTGTCCGTACAGTAAGTATTCAAACTTCATGTCAGTGGTGGCGGTCGACCAACCGGGCGGCTGCTCGTCCTTCACCTCCCCCATACTGTCTGCGAATGTCAGCGTCTGGGTGGCATGGTGCTCTGCCCCCAGCTCTTTAGGCTCCGTCTCCATTTCTGTCACCACATCCTGGTCGTAGCAGGTCACCTGGAAAGGTCACGTAGGTGTGGTCACGTGCTGTGTACTTGTGGTTACCTGTAGGTGTGTGTGATGGTCTGTGCTGCTATCTTTTCGAGGACCCATGTCAGCATTAAACCGTTGCAGTGAAGACATTTCTGCATCGTGAGGACATTTTGGGTGGTCACTGAGGGTCCTTGCAAATACAGAAGACAAACCTGTGTGTGTGTACCTTGTGAACATCCTCATTGGTCAGTTCTTTCAGGATGGCTTCCTGAACACGCAGTGCCGCACTGGGAGACTTATCTAGCTCCTGATTGGCCGACGCCTCAACAAGGTCGTCTGCAGCGGCCGTGTCATCCCCGAGTACCTGTCCACGTGAAAGGACACACTGCTGACGAGAGCCGGCGCCACAGATCATCAATCACAGATAATCATCGATCGTGCAATCATACCTCGGCATCGGCAGCCAGCTGAGCCTCAGGCGGCAGCGCCATCTTCACGATGTCATAAGGAAACTTCTCTTTGTCCTCCGATGACACGTCTCGTTTCTGAGGACACAAGAACGCATCATCACACAGAAAAAGGAGGAGCTGTACCTGTGCGGCTGAAGCTGTTTCCTCATCTGAGCTGCACTCAGGTAGAACCTTCTGGAAATCCTTCTGAACAATCCTACAGACGCTTCCTCTCGTCCAGCACTTCGTCGATTGGTTCAGGTGAGGGGTGGCGTTCTGAAGCACCCTTCACACGTGCACACCTCTGTGCACGTGTGAAGGGTGCACACCTCTGTGCACGTGTGAAGGGTGCCACCTTTTATATTCCAAAAGCTTGAATTCCCAGAACAAGAAAATAAACCAGAGCTAAAAGCAACAAACTACAAGTTCTGACAACCTGAAGATGCCCGAGTGTGCTTTACCTGTCTGTTACCTGTATGACTGTCACCTGTGTGCGTGAGTGTCACCTGTGTGAGTGTTACCTGGGAGCAGAGTTTGTCAAGGAAGCGGATGCCGAGGATCTGTCCTGATGACATCATGAGGTTAACGTCTCTCTTCTTGACGGAGATCTTTGCTGTGTACATGTAGTTCAACACCTCCTCAAAGATATCTGAGCGGATGAAGTCGATCTCGATCACAGAGGAGTTATCCACCTGAGGAGACAGGTGAGGGTCCTTACAGGCGCTGAGACATTTATGTATCCACGGTACACCGCGTATTTGTTCAAGGATTAGGACAGCACCTGGTGTTTTTCGAAGTATTTGGGTGGTACATGATGTTGGAGGGTGCCTCGTGCTTTTGAAGTACTTTAATTATATATATTTGGAGAGTACCCCGTGTGTGTATATGAAAGAGTACCTCGTGCTTTTTGAAGAGTTTTTTGAAGTAGTTGGAGCAGGCAGCGAGGACACAGCGGTGAGCGCGGAACTTGACGTCTTCGACCACCACAGCGATGTCGCAGTGCTCCCCCTCCAGCCGCTGCTCGTTCAGCAGCTTCAGGAAGATGCTCTTATGTTCGTCGTCCACGTACTTCACCGTCTCCGTCATCTGAAACGCAGTCAAGCGTCCCAGTAAAGGCCCGCGTCACCCAAAGCACCACCAACCAAACACGTCCCTCACCAACCAAACACAAAGCCTCACAGATCAGCCTGCAATCACCAGGACCAGATCGACGGATCAGGACCAGATCGACGGATCAGGACCAGATCGACGGATCAGGACCAGATTGGCTTTACGGGGTGTCTCAGAATCAACAGCTCCAGGACTCATTCACACTGATCACGTTTTATTGGTTTCATGAAAGCACACCTGAGGAAGGATCACCTGACTGCTTTATCACCGTCTCATGGGCAATTTAAAGATTAACTGGACAAATAAATATTAGAAATACTACAAATACTTTGACTGCAACGTGACAAATGTTAAAGTCAATGGGATTTAGCATCTAACAACTTCTTTGTCTCACAGATAACCTACTCAGTTTTGGATCCACAGTTCCCATAATGCTTTGGGGATGTAACCAACAGGCATAATGGAGACAGTGAGTCAGCGGTGAACTACGTCTCCAGTCCTGTTCTCAGTCTGAATTTGTTCACATGAGCAATCTGCTGGATTAGCTGTTAGCAGCTGGATGTACAGCCTGGATCACTGGATCAGTCTTCAGATTCTCTGTGGATTTCTGGAGGTTTGCTCTGGATCACCAGATCGTGATCTCCTCAGGAAGTGGTGTCACACTGAATGACATCATGTGTTTCATGTCTGATCCAGCTGTGACTGTGATGAGCGTCAACGCTGTTGCTGACTGTGGTTGTAAAGTATATTCACCGCTGACCATGTAGGCGACCTAACTTCCTGTTGTTTTAACTGGACACACGTGTCCCTGTCACCTCACACAGCATGTCTGTCCCCTCACCTGTGCTCCCTCTGTTCACATCTTTCAGGTGAACTGGTGTTGCACTGGATTTAAAGTTCCTTAAAACTGGGATCAGCTCACTGTGTGAGCTGCTGGGTTTTGGTGCCTTGCTCGGTGGCTCCTGGCAGACTAACCCCCCCACCCCATCTGTTCCAAGTCTGGTCCCAACATACCTCTTCTACCGCGGACACGCGCACTGGAGCGTGTGCACGCTTCACGATGCATTAATGCGAGCCGAGGGGAAAGACAGCAGAGAGGCTAGCGGTCTGATGGGGTTTACAAGGCCAGCCCGGTGTCTTCTGTAAACGTCCACAGTCCAGGTCTGACCAAGAACCCGGACCGGTAACGGACACCGAGACTATTCTGACCTCGGCTCATTTAAACGGGAGTGAAGGAGTCCAGGCCACGGTGCTAGCAGCTGCGAGGCTAACGTAAAACTTTTAGCAGAGCCGACGATCGGAGCCAGATCGAACGGTTCCAGCTTTATACCGGGTACAAGCGGGAGAACAGCAGTCCGATCCACAGACGGTTTAACCTTAGCTGTGGTCACCGGAAGGCTTACGTTAGCCGGTAGGACGCGTGGGAGCTAAAATGTCGGTTAAACAGTGAACATGAACGTTCCGCGACAGCGGACCAGCCTTCCGGTGGTTACAGAGCTGACACGCAGCGAACCGGCGGGATTTCATGACCGTGGGCTTTTCACGGTAACGCTCGTGATGAGTTCGGTGTTTGAAGTGAAACCCGGCTGTACTTGTTAAATGGCGGACAGTCTGGCCTACTGCTCCGCTCAGACACAAAATGGCGTTCATCCGCTAACTGTCCTCCACACGGAGTCTCCTTTAAACCTGCTGTCCGACATCATCACCGGCCGGACGGTGAACGGGCCGCGTGCTATCGCGGACCCTCTGCTCCGCCGTCCCCGGGACCGACACACAAGCACGCGAGCAGCGGCGGCGCCGCGGCCTCGGCATCACGAACGAGACGGGGCTCGAGCGGCCATGAACGACTCGAGAGCGCGCAGGCATCCCCGCGGAAACGGCGGCCGGAGCGGGGGGGAACGCGGAGAGCGCGGGGCCGGGGGAGCGGGCTCTTACCGTCACAGCGGACCGGCGTCAGTGTGTTCCTCTGGGTGTGTCAGCGCACCGGGATCCGGTAATCACTTTGTCCGGTTGTTGTTGTTGTTGATGAGGACGAGCACAGAGCGGAAGGCCGCGCTTTGCGCCAGCACGCACACACTGCAGGGGCACGCAGGCAGAGGGCCAAAGATCCTCTGTGGGCGAGACGGATCACTACCTCTCACGCATGCGCAGAGACAAGGGACCGAGGCCCTGTGCAGACATGTTGGAAGAAGAGCGTTAAGATTCTTTGTCATTTACGGTTTAACGGCTTTTCCAGAAGATAAATACAGATGATATCATTCTAGCGTGTTTCCAGTACATCTCACTGCTAGATTACAGACTGTGGTGTTGATCAATATTTATTGATTACCCACATGCTATGCACGGCAGCCTATCGCTGATAATGTCGTGCTCCTCTGATCGCTCCAATTTGGAAGTCGTTTCTTTTTTGGTGTGTTCTTTAGCTTTTAAGTCGTAATGTGGAATCTGACACCATGTTGCAGCTTACAGGAGCAAAAACTCATATTTAGTCCATGAATTCATTAAGTTTCTAATCATCAGACAAACATTTACTTTTGTCTGCTGCGTTTCTGAGGACATGGTGTCAAAGATGGGAGGTCATGTACAAAAGGCTGGTTTAATAATAAATACAAATAATTTATCAGTTATCATTGGTGATGAAGCTTCTCTGAGCCTTCCAGTCAAAAGGTCCGTTTTTTGAGGCGTCATGTGCACACAAACCCCCCTGCTGGTCAAAGACTGGAACAGCCAGATATATTCTAGATAAAGGTAATTTGATCAAGTTGTAATACACTCAAGACTGTCCTGCAACAGTGCAACCATGGGAATGACTGCCAGGAGAAAGGAATCGGTTTATCTTAATAAATGTATTTACAGTATCGCTCATGTATTGATTCATATAAATAAATTTAATATTTTTGTTTAGTGTATTGTGGGCATGTAACATGAGAACACAATGGAATCATATTACTTAATATTACATCAAATGTTTATTAATAAGAATTTTGTCAATGTTTGAATAACTCATAATGACGGGAACAAATGTTTTCAAAGTGTTGCAGTGTTTCAACAAGGTAAGGGGCAGTGGACGCGCTGTGAACGTTAGGAGGGCAGTGAATTTGATTGGTCAACTTAAGAACTTCATTCATTTTTATTCAGAAACTAAATATGGGCTGGGTCCAGCCACACTCCCCTCATTAGGTTCATGCAAAGCACAAATGCCTCAGCATGGACGAGGTGGTGGTGGTGTTCTTTAGCACACAACAAACACTTCAGTTTGGATTGAAAGAAAACTGAAAAATACAATGCACTGCACAACACAGAAAACACACATAATAATGTTACTGAAAGTGGACTTGCCTTATTGGCAGACATCAGATCAAAACTTTCTCTTTCTCACAGGCTCCATCAAACTAAACAGCAGTATAATGAAATGCTCCTGTATGTCACACACAAACCAACAAACCGCCAACACGGACCCACCAAGTGTGAGCAGATCCATCGCGGTATATGTTCATAAATCGCACCAATACTCGAACCACTTCCTGAACCAGCAAGGCTTCAAACACCATCAGTGACGTCACTCGCCCTAAACGACACGAGTGTCGATGCGTGCTTCACGAAACACTTGCGGAATTTCTCAACACGCTCCAAAGCGCCGGCACAGTACAACCATCACTAGTTGATGATTTATCAGTGAATCAAGGAGAAACTGATTACAACATTTGACTTGTGACGTACCAAAAGCTTGTAAGTACAGAATAATTTCCTCTTGTGAAAAGCAGCTTGTTCCACGTGAGTCTGCTTCAGGACAGCAGTATGTGATGATGATGATGTTACCCTGAACTTACAATTATAGCATCAGTAATGCTAAAGCTAATGGCCACGCTGACTGCACCTGTGGATCAGAACGGTCGGGTTAGCCTGAGCATCACTAACGGGACGTTACACCATGTTGTATCTTCTCTTATCAAGGTGATTGGCCTTCAGATCATCCTCTCCAGGTGCAAGGGAACATGCTTGGTGGGTACCGACCTCAGCAAAAATCAAATGTATAAAGTACCATTCCCAATAAAGTTGTTTTTCTTCTGAATGACGTAAACGCCGTGAATGAGAACGGTGTGAATGCTGTGTCTCAGTACTGGTTGCTGTAGCCCAGCTGCCTCAGAAGTTAGTCAGAAGCTAAAACGTTTTTGACTCATTAGACTGAATCGGCGCCATCTTTTGCCGTGGTGTCCGGCTCTCCGAACACATCCGTCTGGTCACCGCTGCTTAAACTCTTCGGCTGACTGACCAACATGGTGGCGGTTCTTGAGCAGTGCTGGTTTGGCATCCGTCCCTGCAGAGTCTGGATGAAACCAAGTGAAGTATTCAGATCCTTCATTGTAGTAAAAGTACCCTTCAGTTCTTTAAAGAGTTCGAATGCTCGTGTCAGCAAACAAATTAAGCAGGAAACTCACGAGTTGAAAAGATGGACAGCTTTAAGTTGAACTCAGTCAGAAACATGTCCACCATTTCTTCTTAAAGGTCACCAAAGACACCGATCAATGAGTTTATTGAACACGATGAAGACATTTAAAAGGTATTTTCACCACATGGAGGCTGTGATGTCATCATCCCCTGATTAGTAAAGAAATGTTATGAATATTAGACTGATTCAACATCTGATCTTTGATTGTAGAGATGTTCAGCTTCATGCAGTGAATCAGATGAAACCAGTTGTTCAGGTTGATCTCACCATTAACACGTCGACGAACTTTCCTGTGAAGAAACATCATCATCATCACTGTGAAACATCTTCACCTGAAACCACAACAAACCTGCATCGATCCCCAGAGATCAGAGAGCGTCCTGCCATCGTCCTTCATCCTCCTCTCCGTCACTTCCTCCAGACTGACCCTTGGAACTGTCTGTTTTGACTCTTCATGAAGGAACCCGTTCAGAACTTCATGCTCAACATTTATGTGACAGAGAAGAAGAAACTTCTCCTCTTCATCAGCTGGAAATATTCATTCATTTATATTCTCATTGTCATGGTCTTCATCACCATATATCTCAGATATTTATTACAGCTGACTACGCTGTACACACACACACACACACACACACACACACACAGATAGATTAATATAAATATATAAAAACCAAGAAATCAAAGGTTTGACAAAAATCTTTAATTTCTTTCAAGACGATTCTGCAGCTGTTCATAGAAAAGTTTGAGAGATTTGTTGGATCAAACTTTGAGCGCCTGTAGGACGGACAAAAACGACAATCTTTAACCTTTCAGTAGAAATTCAGGCTGTGACAGAGCAGCCAATCAGAGGAGAGATAACAACAATTGACTTTAACAAAAATACTTTTACACTCAAATTCAAACAAAGTCTAATTTTCTAAACCCTCTCATATGACAGTCAGACAGGAAACCCACATCCTGTGTCCCCTTTCCACCAGCAGAACTACACCACCCACAATCCTCTGCATTAGACAGTGAAATGATGAATAATATAATAATAAAAATGAATGATTTCTATTCAGCTAAAGTCAAAAATAACTGCAGATTGAGAAACAATAGAACCAATAATAAACCGTATAAATATATATCAGTATTGATTAGACATCTGATTAGCTTCTACATCAACCCAGTTGAGGGCGGGTCCGTGATGACCCAATCAGAGCAGCTCGTACTGCCGCAGGTGCATACGTTGGATGATGTCACGACAGTCATTGAAGACACGACGGATGTTTTCGGTGTCGACGGCGCAGGTGAAGTGAGGATAACAGTAATGTTTCCCATCACCGCTCGCCGTGCTGATCCTCTGAGAGATAGACAGGTGAGAGAGGGAGAGAGACAGAGAGAGTGAGACAGGTCACAGAGAGAGAGAGAGAGAGAGAGACGGGTCAGAGAGAGAGCGAGACGGGGTAGAGAGAGAGAGAGAGACGGGTCAGAGAGAGAGAGAGAGAGAGAGAGAGAGAGACGGGTCACAGAGAGAGAGAGAGAGAGACGGGTCAGAGAGAGAGAGAGACGGGGTAGAGAGAGAGAGAGAGAGACGAGTCAGAGAGAGAGAGAGAAAGAAAGAGAGAGACGGGTCACGGAGAGAGAGAGAGAAAGAGACGGAGTAGAGAGAGAATTTTTTGAATTTTAAAACTACCTTTATTTCCAGTTCATCCAGGCAACATCAATCCTCTGACATCACAAAATTAATTCATAACAACAACAACAAGTTAGAAACTGAGCAGCAAACAGTCGTCTCTGACTGGACACAACACGTCCTTCACAGCCCAAATGTTCACAAACATGTCCGTTTTCTTAACCAGGCTGTAGAAAGCAAAGTCCACCCTGAGCCGAGCCGCCGGCTGCCCGGTCAGCATCAGCACCACGTCCTCAGACCCCCACCACCACCACCACCACCACCACCCCCACCCCCCCGCATCCAGATTGTTAGTTTGGCCTGTCCTGAGATGAAGTTCATCAGAGTGTGCCCTGTGTGTTTCTGTGCAGAGTAGCATGAACCGTAAATGAAAAGACTCAAAGAAAAGTGCTCTCCCAAACCCTGAAACCATGAACGTAGCCTGCTGAAGAGCGGACTGAACACTGAACAAAAAGATGCTGTGTGGTTTCTGTCTGCGAGCAGAAGGGGCAGTTGTCCCCTGTGCCAGGATCGAGGTGCACCAGGTCCCTGTTCGTAGCTATGGTCCCATGTACAATCCTCCACTGGAGGTCACCCGTCCGTTTGTCAATGGGGGGTTTGTACAAGGACCACTAGCAGCCCCTCGGGGACAATCCCACAACAAAAAACTCAGTCCACCTCGACACCTTCACCCCTGCCAGCGAGCGTAAGTTTAAAACCTTGACACTAACACAATAGATGGCTTTTTTCCCCACTGACTCAAAGTCCCCCAGGTGAGGGGTCCTAAGAGACAGCAGGGTGTCCTCTTCCCCCTGCCACACCCCCACAGCAGGAGAGACAGCCAGGGAAGGAAAGACGTACTCGTATTCATCATCCCACTGGTCAGATAGAGTACGGTCTTCAGCAAACACTCTGAGAGCAGCCGGCAGGGAAGCACAGACCTCCTCCACCAGCCTGAGTAGCAATCTGTTGGACCGGATGTTCAGCAGCTCCGTTAGACGAGGGATGTGTCCCAGCTTCACAATCCCAGCCTCTCTCAGTCTGGATCTCAGGCTGATAGATGACAGGGCCTGAGACGAGATGAAGCTGGTCCCAAACAGTGGCTCTTCAAAAAGCCACATTCCTGGTGTCCCCACAGCCTTCCACTGGAATTACAACACCTGCCATGCCTGTAGCATTGACTGACAAAAAGGTGTTAAACCAGTTAGGTCTATGGACTGGGGCTGGAGCAGGAAGAGATGTTTAACCAGTCCTAGCCATCCAGCCCTCCTCAGTAGCACACAGGCAGTGTCCATCCAGGGCAGGCCGAAGTCATACAGGAGTTTCTGAGCCGTTTGCAGTCTGAAGGCGGTGATGCGGGATTCAGTGTCCACCAGGCGCTGTCCTCCCTCCACCACTGGCAGGTACAGTACCGCCTATTTCACCCAGTGCTGCCCCGACCAGAAGAAGTCCACAACTGCTCTCTGGACCTCTTCAATCAGGCCTCTTGGTGGAGGCAGGACTATCAGTCTGTGCCAAAGGGTCGAGACAACCAAGTTATTAACGATCAGGACCCTGCCCCTGTAGGAAAGCTGTGGCAGCAGCCATTTCCATTTAGACAGTCTGGCACAAGCCATTTCCAAAGCATTCTCCCAGTTCTTCCTCTGAACCTCTTCAGTCCCCAGATAAACCCCCAGGATCTTCATGCCCTGCCATCCCCAGCTGAGGTTCTCTGGTAACTGCGGGATCTGCCTGTCGGCCCATTGCCCAACTAATAACCCCTCACTCTTATCCCAATTAACTTTAGCCAAGGATGCCCTCACATGCAGGTCTAAACAGTCCACCAGGAGTGCCACAACCCTCAGATCTCTGACAAAAACATTGACGTCATCAGCGTAGGCCAATGTCACCAACGAGGGACGCTGTGGCAAACCTGGGAGCATGAGACCTGATAGCCTGGATCTTACCCTGTTCAGAAGAGGTTCAAAGGCTAAAGAGTATAAAAAGCCAGAAATGGGACACCCCTGCCTAATCCCTCTCTGAACCCTCACTGGACAGCTCAGCCCCCCACCCACCTTCAGCAAACAAAACGTGTCCCTGTACAACAACCTAAGCAGTGAAACAAATCCATCACCAAAACCAAAAGCAAAGTGGAAAAAAGAAAACCATGGACAACCCTGTCAAAAGCTTTCTCCTGGTCTAGTGAAATGATCCCAACATCAATGTTGTGAAATTTGCAAATGAGAGTAAGAGTCCAGTCTTAGAGCACTCGTGCAGCACCTCCCACAGGTCAGCTCCCAAACACCTCCAGAAATGTTGGTAAAAGTATACAGGCAACCCATCCAATCCAGGAGCTCTACCTGGAGCCATCTGACCCACAGCAGCAGTGCTGCCTCATCTGGACTGGATCAGTTGTCACCGAACCATCAGGGAGGCAGAAACAGACCATTTGCTTGGCCTGAGAGACAGACCTCTCCAGATTGAAAAAGAAGTAGGTGGGTGCATCCATGTCTCTAATACTGATAAACCGTGACCTGACCTGATTTCCTTTTCCAAATCTTCAACGGCTTTTTTGACTGTGGAATGACTCGTGTATTGCTGACAGAAAACTCGTATGTGAGCCTTACCCACCTCCCACCACTGACTCAAAGATGTAAATTCCCCCTTCCTTCCTCTCCAAATTCTCCAGAAGGTCTCAAAACTCTGACAGAAAGTGTTGTCCTGAAGCAACCTGATGTTAAAGTGCTAGTATGAGCTTCTCTTAGTGGTTGGTGATATGTGGATGTCTGAAGTCACGAGGTGATGATCGGTAAAGCTTACGGGGTAGATGTTGCTGCCCAACAGTCTGTTGATGAACAGCTGGGATATGTAAATCCTGTCCAGTCTGGCTGCACTCACCCTACCACCTGAAACCTTGACCCACATTAACCGCCTGTCCTTTGGATGTTTGACCCTCCACACGTCTACCACCCCTGACTCTGAGGTGATACGTGACAAAGATCTGGCTGACTGTAAATGAGATTCCTCTCCTGTCCTGTCTAATGTAAACTCTGTGGTGCAGTTCCAGTCGCCCCCCATCACTACACACTCACCCTGATCGCACTGCTTTAAGAAATCATGTAATTTCTGAAACAGTTCCAGCCAGTCAATTGGGAGCGTAGATGTTTACGAAGCAGAAAGAAATGTCCTGTATTTTTGCCCTGACCACTAAGGCCCTGCCTTCCTGGATCTCCGTGGTGGAGATGATGCTGACATGAAGCCCTGGAGAAAATAGAGTTGCCACCCCTGCTGAAATGTTTGACCAATGAGACAGAAAATATTGGCCCTTCCACCACAAACCCCAGTCTACCTCATTGCTCCTGTCACTGTGTGTCTGCAAGAAGACAACATCTAATCTTTTCTGTGAAATTGTTCCTGAAACCACTGCCCTCTACTGTACATCTCTCCCACCATTGATGTTCAAGGAGCCGACCCTCACCTTGTGCACACAAAGCTGAAAGAGAGAGGTGTTATAATCAGATAAGAGAGACAGTGAGAGGAAGATCACCCAGTGCAACTACATCATCATCATCACCTGTTGAGTCTCAACCTTCGGGTTTTCCCTTTATTGGCCTTCAGCATCTTTCTCAGAGTTGCTGCATGTTTTTTTTTAGACGGAAATGTTTTTTTTTTTTTCGTCCAACAGGTCCAAACCAACCACCTTCTGCAAAGTAGCAACACCCTTAATAATTTCTGTGCATCAGGACATCAGACACTTTAACTGATCTGCCAAACGTTTCATCCAGGAAGTTATTGATCTCCTCCAGTGTGTGCAGCTCTCCACTGTATGACTGAGAGTCTGCCACAGACACACCATCAGAGTCAGTGTCGTACTCCATCTCCTCCCCATCGCACCGTTTCCTGAGCACTGCAGCAGCAGCCTGCTCCAGTTCTGGTACCTAGCCTACAGCACTGCCTGCTGCCCCCGTTCACCCTCCTCCTCCACCACTGTCTGTCCCTCCTCCTCCACCACTGTCTGTCTTTCCTCCTCCATCACTGTCTGTCCATCATCAGTCAACCCTCAGAACCAGCACCCCGCACCTCAGCCTGGCTGTCCACCTGCAGTATCTTCTGCTCGTCTTGCTGTCTTTCGGCTTTGCTTGTCCTTCTGTCTGTCCTCCAGATCACCGACATGGCCGCCGCTCCCTACATTAGCCCCGTTTGCTCGAGCTAGCCTGAGCCGCGTCGGTGGAGCCTGTGGTTCACGGAGCGATTTGGTCTGTTTCTGGTGGTAACAGCTGTTAGCCAGCGAATCGAGGAACGATGTCGCCACAAGCTGAATTCTGTAGGACAGATTTGTCCACAGAAGATCTTTGCTGTTCCTGAAGTGGTGTTCTTCATCGTTTATCAAATGTTTCTTTGAAGGTTAAGAAGTACACGCTTTATGTCATGATGAAGTCAGCAACTTGGAGGAACATTACTGTTAACTGATGTTACCATTGACGTAGTTTGACATTCAGATTCACAGATTTACTGTTATTTGTACAGAATTATGTGCGACACTCAACGACCAATGATGGAGACGTTTTCAACAAACCGTCATCTAATCTGAGTTTCAGCAGGACTGCAGTCGACTGGCCATCGTTGAGTTTGGGTGAATGAAACAACAGTAACATCAAATATAATTGTCGGGCGGTTTCCTGTCAGGTCAAAGGTCATCCAGTCACAATCCCCACAGCACCAGAAACAACACATTCATCAGCAGGTCTTTACCAGAAACTCATCTCTGATGAAGAACTTGGCTCTGGTCACTCGGGGGTCTTCATCAGCATCTGGAACAGCTGGACACGCGTGCACGCACACACGCGCATGCACGCGCACACACAGACAGACAGACAGACAGGCAGACAGACAGACAGACAGACAGACAGACAGACAGACAGGCAGGCAGACAGACAGACAGACAGACAGACAGGCAGGCAGGCAGGCAGACAGAGACACACACACGCACACGTCAGAATGGGGGTTTCATGTGTATTTGTACATGGATGTGTATTATTGAAGTGTTTGTACCTTCAGGAGGTACTTGGTAGTTGCTGTATTCGGGAAAATAGTCTTCCAGTTTGGACTTTCCTGCCAGAATCTTGTCAGCGAGCACATCCTGTTTGTTCAGGAACAAGATCACTGAGATGGTCTTCAGAAACCTGCAGCCAATCACAGAGCACAGAGGGTTAAGTACAGCCAATCAGAGAGAGAAAAGGAGTAATGACAGCCAATCAGAGATATGTTGAACCTGTTGGTCCAGATGGATCTGAAGAGGTCCAGAGATTCTCGCAGCCGATTGGTGGAGTTGTCCTCCCTGATCACCATGTTGTAGCTGCTGCTCGCTGCGACGAAGATGATGGCGGTCACATCTGAACAGACACGAAGGTTAACTCAGCACTTCTTCACCTTTATCTAATACATGTGTGTTTTTTCTCACCATTGAAGCACTGAATCCACTTCCTTCGTTCATCTCGCTGCCCGCCAACATCAAACATACTGACAGACAGACAGGCAGGCAGACAGACAGACAACAGGTGTGTTAGTCAGGTGTTCAGTGTGAATATACTACAGTAAAAACTGAAGTTGAATATTTAAAGTACACTTTTAAGAAAACTGCTGTCAAATACTTTCTTGGTGTATTTTGAGGCGCTCAGTGTGTTAAAACACTTCTCATGACTGCACTTAAAACCAAGCGTTCAGGTAACAGGTGCGTTTCATCATCGTCTGAAGACCAAACATCCAGAATGCAGCTTTGGAAAGTATGAACGACGTTTAACCACACTGACTGTTTCCACAGGTGGAACAGATGGTGTTCCAAAGGGGCGGGGCTAAACACACTCACTGGAAGTTGACTTTGTCAACCTGAAACCTGGTTTCAAAAATCCCTGAAGTCAAAACTCTGCAGCGCAACAAGTCCTGCAGAAGAAGAAGAAGAAGAAGAAGAAGAAGAAGAAGAAGAAGAAGAAGAAGAAGAAGAAGAAATGTTTTCAGTGTTTGGCAACACATGAGTCATCCTGACCGCCGGAAGCTGATTGGTTGATTCGTCACCTGGTCAGTTGGTGTGTAGTCCCTCCTCCTGACTGAATCCAGCCTGTCGAGGAAGCTGCGAAACACACACACACACACACACACACACACACACACACACACACACACAGGTGACCAGCTGATTAGGAAGTAGGAAAAAAGGACAGGAAATGTTTGAGGAGCAGGTTCCTTCTGACATCACAGGGTGATTCAGCCAATCGCCTGCCTTCGCTGACATCCTCAGTCCTGCCCCCACCCACCCTGAACTGGGATAGGTCAGGTCAGTGGAGTGCTCTGATTGGTCCACTGGGATTTAAAGTGTCTCAGTGTTAAAGACTCTGTGTGTGTGTGTGTGTGTGTGTGTGTGTGTGTGTGTGTGTGTGTGTGTGTCTTACTACTGAGCACAGTCGATCAGCTGATATTCATTGGAGCGTTCGAAGCACGCCTTCACGCCGTCGTCCTCCCACAGCTTCTGAGCGTGCTCAAAGAACTCCTGAGAGACGGTTAAACAGGAAGTGTCAGAACATCACAACGTGTTTTACACCACAGAAGAAGAAAAGGAGAGTTCACACACATCAGACGTTCAGTGAAAACATGAACTTTCAAGTACAAAAACTCAAATTTTGGAAAGACAAAAATTCAAGATACGATGTCGTTTTCTTCTAATGCCTTAAAATAAAATTGTGTGGCGCCATCTGATTGGATAGCACTGACTTTAAAGTGGGCGTGTCCTGTCGACCAATGAGGAGCAGCCTCACGGATGACGGAGACAGAACCAAAGCTGAAGCAGTTTAGAGGAGACACTTGTTTTGCTTTCTTCGTCTCTCGAGACCGGAGATGTTTGGTTAATGAGGCCTCAGGTGAGACACACACACAGTCGTGTGTGTGTGTGTGTGTGTGTGTGTGTGTGTCGTCCTGTGTGTTTCAGTCCCACGTTAACTCGTTACATCATGTCATTAACATCATTAAAACAAACAAGCTCTGACACAACTCTCCTGGCGCTCCGCCGCCACTTAAAAGGAACACTTCACCTGTTCTGAGCAGTCAGAGCATCGCAGGGATCAGCTCACCTGTTCACGACAGGTGAGACATGTCAGGTCAGCAGCATGGAACCATGGGAACGAGCAGTGAAATCTTCCTTAAATCATCTGAAAACAGTTACTCGATAAATCCTTTGCAGGCACTGATTTTGATTTCAGGTGCAATGAATGATGGGAAACACTGTGCTTCAAAACATCCATCAGGGAGCTGATTGGTTGGCTGGTCTGTCAGCCGGGTTTCATGAAACTCGGTGGAAGGTGCGGCGTGGGCGGAGGAAATGACTCCAGTTAATGTAGCGTGATGAGGCGTGCGGGGCTGGCTCGGCAACGGACTGCTGCTCGGCCGCCATGTTGTCACGTCCACCTCGTGAATTAAGAGTTTATTCCCACAGTGCAGAGACAAATCCAGTCCAGGTCGTCCACAATGAGCTAACTCAGCGCCCAGAGACAGAAAGTCTCTCTTGTGTTCAACACAGGAAACAGTTCAAGACATTTCCTTAATGTGAGCAGCAGCCGGCCTCACGGCGGCGCTCTGGACCTCCGTGACAGTCAATATCTCACATTTCACTGCACTGCAGTTACTTTAGTTTGACAAACAGTGTTAAATCACACGATCAATGTTTTATTGGAGATTTATCGTCCTACAGACCCTCAGCAGTGTTTTCATTTATGTTAGGACGAAACCAATCAGGTGGACACTCAGCTGGCATTTACATGAGCTCATTTTGTGCTGAATGATATTAATTTATTTATTATTGAATGATAATTTATATAACAATAGAAGAAATTATGTGACGTGTTGTCTTGTAAATTATTATCTTGCGTCCAGAAGATTAAAAAAACTAAATCTTTCAGGACCTTCAAGGCTCCACCATTTAACACTCTGACAAGGCTAAGCTAAGCTAATGCTAACTCCACCATGCTAACATGCTCACAGTGCTAACATACTGATGTTTAGCAGGTCTTTGCATGTTACCATTAGCAGTAAACTGTTGAGGCTTATGGAAATGAGTTATGCAGGTATTTGATCAGAGGTAAAAGTACACCAAAGTACTGCACACAGTACCATGTCAACCTGACGGTGACGCTGATGAAAAGTCAGAGGACAGGAGTTATTACAGTTCATCCTGAGGAGCACAAACGTCCGAACCACGTTCATCACAATCCATACAACAAGTTAGCATGGTGGCTTAGTCATTAGCACACATCTCGTCATGTAGAAACAAGAATAATCTTATTTTACAACATTTTGTCTTGTTTTGTTGATTTATCTAACTGGTCTGTGACTGAAACCTGTGAGTTCTTTAGATGAACTTTTATTTTCAGCTCAGTATCTTATTTTAAGTGAACATCACTTCCTGCTCTGACACCTTGTTTCCAGCAAAACAAAA
Organism: Chaetodon trifasciatus; assembly: GCA_037975065.1. Taxonomy (NCBI): domain Eukaryota; kingdom Metazoa; phylum Chordata; class Actinopteri; order Chaetodontiformes; family Chaetodontidae; genus Chaetodon; species Chaetodon trifasciatus. Next base: position 55,952 of record JBBMOE010000102.1, on the reverse strand, counting down.
AGTTCACGTGTAAAATGTTGTTCAGGTGAGTGCAGTGAGGCAGAGGAGACTGAACCAGGATCAGTTTGGCTGAGAGCTCGATGGACCGTTGTCGTGATCAAACCTGATGAGACTGATGGACATTTTGTCTTTCCATCAGCAAAGCTTTGGATGTGAGCGTCCTGCGTGGTGACTGACAGGAAGTCACGTGAAGTGAACGTCGTGGTGTCAGCTGACCACCGCTCAGAACGTCAGTGAGGTTCAGGTGATTTTCAGGTGGAACACGTCTGTCGAAACCTTTTTTTCACTGATTTCAGCGGCTTTATTTCATGAAAAAAGCTTAAAATAACACGTCGTCACGCTCATCAATGCTGTGTGTGTGTGTGTGTGTGTGTGTGTGTGTGTGTGTGTGTGTGTGTGTGTGTGTGTGTGTGTGTGTGTGTGTGCGTGTGTTACCTCTGTGTATTCAAAGTCAGACAGCGGTGCAATGCTCTTGATGTAGTCGAGTCTGAACTGGTTGTCAGGGTTACCCAAAGGCATGGGTGGAGTCAACATACTCATGGCTGACACAATGGTCTGAAACACACAGACAGACAGACAGACAGACAGACAGACAGACAGACAGACAGACAGACAGACAGACAGACACAGATCAGAAATGCTAACTGTGCTTCTGTCCAGGTACACCTCACCTCTCACCCAGTGCATGCTGGGATAGGTGACCTCATGGACAGATGAACAGTGGACTTCCTGTTCAGATCAGCGCTGCTGTCTGAGGATTGTGATCATGTGACCTCAACCTGTGCCGAACTGAGTATCTGAACGACATGTTTCATCATCGTCATTCAGTCAAGTGACGCAGGTCATGTGACATACCACTATGGCGTCCTTCACGTTCTTCCTGATGTCTTGAATCTTCTGCTGTTTCTCTCTGGAAAAGAAAAACTTTATCAAACCCAGCGTCTGACTTTCACAAAGGTCCCGAAAGTCCCACATTTCCCTCTGATCCACGACGAAGGCCGAGCTGAATGAGGATGCAGTATTATGTACTATGCAGGGCACCTGTGGTGGGTGTGGGAGCGTGCGGCCCTGCGCAGTGACTGGCAGGAACAAGGCTGGACAGATAACCAGCAGACCTACAGACGCTCGGTCTCACCGACGGACGCAAAACGCATTTCTGTGTCAATTTGCAGACACGGCTAAAGGAAGTCAAGTGTCACTGGCTAACTGGTCCTGGATCAGACGGAACACAGCACTTGTAAAACATACTGTGAAGAATTTAACATGTGACTCACTCAGCGTTGAAGCCATCTACATGAAGAATCCTCATCTGCTTCACTATGGTGCTTTTACCTGATTCTCCTGCACCTGCAGACAGACAGGTGAGAGACAGACATGGAGACAGATAGGTGACAGAGACAGGTGACAGAGACAGGTGAGAGACAGACAGGTGGGCAGGCACACGGACGGACGGACGGACAGACAGACAGACAGACAGACAGGTATCTCACCCAGCAGTAACAGTCTGTGTGTAGCTTTATAAGCCTGTCTCTCTTTCTGCAGCTGTCTCTCAATCTTCTTGTTGGCTTCTCTCTTCGCTTTTTCATCCAGTCGTTCTTCCTCCGTCTTCCCTCCGAGACAGCCCATCTCAACTGGAAACCGTAAAGAAACTACTGAATCCAGTGACGAACCAGTGGATAATGTACTGCAGCCAGTGAACAGCCCACTGAAACCAGTAAATAAACTAATAAATCCAGTGAACAGCCCACTGAAACCAGTGAATAAACTAATAAATCCAGTGAGCAGCCCACTGAAACCAGTAAATAAACTAATAAATCCAGTGAGCAGCCCACTGAAACCAGTGAATAAACTACTTAATCCAGTGAAGAACCAGTGAATAATTCACTGAAAATTCACTGCACCACCCACTAACAACAGGGGACGATGTACTGAAACCGGGGTGGCTGTGGTTCGGGGGAGGAGCGGTCGTCCACCCATCAGGAGGTCGGTGGTTCGATCCCTGTGAACTCATATGTACGTCGCTTTGGATAAAAGCGTCTGCCAAAATGACTAATTGTCATTGTGACCAGTGATAAACCCAGTGAAACCAGTGAGCAGCTCACTGGAACCCAGACTTCCGTCAGGGTCAGCTGGGTTTTGTTAAGCTTGGTTTAGGCTTCTCTGAGCGCTGCGGCTCTAATTCTTCTTCCATTTTGGCTCGACCCTGTGACATCACACCTGTCATGACATCACTGCTCACACCTGAATCTGTTCACCTGGAAAGCACAATCCGATGCAACGTCCTGGAAAGTGCTGGAACCAGCTGCAGCTGCAGTTCAACAGTTCAGCGATCCAGTATCAGAGAAGACGTACCGCGTGATGAAAACACGGAAAACAACATTTTAGCAACGGTCGTCTGAACGGATGATGTTCAATTACTGAAAGGAGAAATTAAGATTTTCTACAAAAATTAGTGAAACTTTTCATTCCACAAATTCAAAATAAACTTTCCTCGAATTTCTTGATTCCCACAAAAGTTCCAC